>CM068372.1:216734720-217206153 GCA_034769895.1 Magicicada septendecula
ATAACAACAACAAGACTCTAAAATGTATATTCTTTTACCACCACCAAACTCAATTTCTTCCTTGTAAGAAAACAAACTACATATATATAACTACAAATAACACAATACATAAACAATTCTCTAATATTCCCCAACATACCTTCACCTACTTATTTCTATCAAACTCAACCTACAACTATTTAGGCAGACACTTTTATTATTCAAATTTTATTACTCAACTTACAATCAACTATCTATTGCAACATGTATCATACTATATTTTTGCTCCACTTCAATTGTACCTTTGGACTTTCAACTTTTAAAAGCTACTATTCTTTGACACTTGTTAACGTCATTACTAATAACAATAAAACATCATAAAACATTAGACATTACACCTTAACATTGTTACATTTATCTTACATTAAACAATTTACATTTACATGACTTGTACCAAAACTTTATCACATCATTACTAGCAACAATTCTCTATTAACTTTAATTATTTAACATTATCAGATTCTATACAACAATTTCCACTTTATCATTTACCTTTCCAGTTACAATTACCTTCCTACCATGAATTTTCCTTTTTCTAACCCTTTTATCCTTACTAGTTTGGGTGATTCTCTATTATTCACTATTTTCTCTATCTTATTTTGGCATTGTCAATCTAACCTTACTCACCCCTTTTTTCTACTAACCGCTTCTAACCATTAACATATTATGACACCAATATCTCTATAATAACCCCCTTCACAAATCCCATTTAAAACTTCTGGCACCGCTCATTTTTGTACTAGTATGTGTGTTCCCTATCTATGCTCATTCCATCATTGGTTCCTGACCCTTTCAGATAACCCTTTCGGCACACAACGGTCCTTTCCTGTCTCAACACCTTTCGTTGCAGACTCCCTACACCAATACCCTTATTACAAAATATCACCATCAACAACAAATATAATTACCATTCACATTACTCAACTCTACATATATAATCGCTAACCACTGTGTCCCTAAAATATCTAACACCTCTTTATACATTATCAGTATCTCAACACTTTATTTTCACTAACTCCCAATAACTCTATTTAACTAACTCCAATGCCCTTATTTATCACTATTACCCAAACTCTTTACAACATTTCACCTTAATATATCACTAGAAAATTCATCACTTACCTACTAACAACAATACCTCTCCATATCCAAATATATCATCATTTACTAACCATTAGAATCTGAATTCCATAATATCATTTAAAAGCATCAAACTCCCTTAAATTATTTAGAATTCTACAATACATAGTTTACATAAAAAATACCTAAAATACACAACAGCAAAATACACAAATACACTGACATTAATATACAAAAAAATATACAATTCACATTACCAATTAATCATTTACCATAATCAGTCCTAAACAGTCCATCCTGAAAAACACTGTTCACATAATTAAATGTTCATAAACACAATTAGAATAATTAGCCTCCATCGTCAAATAATAATCTTATCTTACGTATACATAACTCATTTTTAATTAAGTACATTATATCATCTTTTGTAATATAATAACTATTTAAATTTATTTTGTCCATTATACCATAGTAATACTCTGCAGGATTACTCCACATAACTATATCATAAAACTTGTCAACATTCGGTATGGTCCAGTCACCCTTAGTGTAATTAGTCATAATCAGGTACTTTATCAAGTCATTATTGTTATCAACATCACCTCCTACTACCTCAGTTTCAATACAAGGTAAGTTTTTATTATATTTATCACTTCTCTCTCCACCTAACCTTTCTATCAACTCTTCATAATCTCTACATATCTTAACAATCTCTACTTCTCTTTTTCTCTCACAATATCTCTCACTGTCACACCAAACTACATTTTCTCTCTCTACATTTGCATAGGGCACTACAACTTTATTCTCGCACCACCTATCAGGTGCACAAAAAATCCAGGGACAACTATTTGCAGACCTTTTGTCTCCCAAATCTACATCGAAGGCACTCTTGTCCTTCCTAAAAACATGTATATCACCCCCCAAATACACCATTAAGGGAAAAATCTAACCCCTGCAATTCTTTTACAATTATACTTTCGCTACACACTGTCTTTAACCCTTTAACACACACTATCATTCCATCATTATTATACTCTATTCCCATAAAATTTCATTATCACTACTCCTGTTTACACAATCATTCTCTAACATCATACTTTTATTTATATTATCATAATTTTCTACCCCACTTACCTTGTTTTTATTTTTATCTAATTTATCTATTTCTCTACTCTTATTTTCTAACTGTATCTCCTTAATTCTCTTGTCTGATTTCTCCTCTAATTGATTCAATTTTGCATTTCGTACATTGTTTTGTTCTTTAGTTCATTCTCAAGGCTATCAAACTTTTCGTCAATTTCTTTAATACACTATTTTGTGTTTTAATTAATATAAACAGATCTTCCAACAATATTTTATTTTCGACTGCCCTAGGCATAGAATTCGCGCTTATTTTGTCTAATAAAATAGATTCTGTGTCTGTATTGTTTACACATAACATGCTATCATTTCTTTCTGCCATAATTTAGCTGTTTAAATGACTCTTTATTTTTTAATTATACAATTACTGGTTGCTTTGTTTCATCAACATAACCTCTTGTATTAGGTTATGTTCCGTCTTGTATCACCTTCTCTGTTTTCAAATCTGGCCTGTTTTATATAAAATAATTTTATATAATGTCCACAGTAAGGGCGCCATTTGTGACTTTAACTAATAATGTCCCTGTTCGGGCGCCATTTGTGATTTTACCCACTTTATTATTTATTACTACACACATATACTGATATTTATATGTATAAAAAGTACCATAATATGGTACCTTTACGTACTTACCAATTTCAGTCGCTGCCGGGCTCATATTCTTCTTTTTAAATGTGCTTTTACCTAAAGGGGGCCAGGATTTATTTACAGCGAGATTTGATACACAGAAGATGACAGAAATAATAACACTGTATTATGGAAAGCAACCATCAAAATTTTAATTTCCCAGATATGTTTTACATACACGACCATGCGGTCAAAATGGTGTCATATAAGATCACCAAAACAAAATGGTGGTTAGTTTAATATCCAAAATCATTCTTAATACTTCTTTTTTTGTTTCTAAATCAAGATCATTGTAACGTTTATAATGCTGCAGCTTTAATCATTTATTAATTAGTATTTACTTACACACAAACCAATGCCCTCGGCATATATTGGTGGCCACGAGCTCACTCACTCACTCTCACACGCATTCGCCCTATTACAAGTACATTCGTTTAATTAATTATTCTTGATCAATGAGCTCATTAAACTATAAGAAAGATGGTAAAATTGGACTTCTCTTATTGTTGTTCGGTGTTGCTCCTTAGCTGTTGGTGGTTGACGCCCATGTTGATGGCCGGTGTTCGCCTCAAGTTCTGCTGAGTTTTATTAAGTAAATATAAGCACTGATTCTATATATTATAGTTCATACTGTTATTAAATTCAAGCCTTTATTGCTCCACTATTATACTGGTAATTTTGATTCTAGTTTTGTTATAAAATTGACTTTTGTTATAAAATTGATCACACAGCGACAATCGCTGTTGATCCTTTGAAGAACTGCGTTGAATTGAGAACGAGGCAAATGTAAATTTGCGCTTGTGTGTGTGTTTCTTACGTCATCCAGCTTTGTCTTACTGGACAACTCCTCGTTGTACGTATTGTAGTCAGTGCGTCATTGTTTTTGGTTATGACGGAACAGTGCTATGATCCAATCACAATGCATATTTAAAGTCATTCGTCACAAACACCGCCATGGCCTTTTCCGATTCCCGCACGTCCAACGGTGACCTTGGTATAGTACTCTTGCTGCATTTACTTTGTTCCTCCGTATATAGGACAATGGACCTAACCATTCTGTGTTTTAATGATTAAACAATACAAAACATTGAAAAATACCTTTAAATCCCATAATTATGGTATTGGGCCATTATGTACTGTTACAAACCCCCTCAATGAAAGATTTTGTGTCGAGACACAAAAACTTTCATTGACTCATTCACACTTTCCTAAAAGGATCAGTCTAGATATGTCACCACAACCCCCTGTAATGTTACTATATAAAAAAAATTTGTCATCACTTACCCTTGGTCCAATGATGTTGGTCGCACCCTCTGACCTTACTGGACTTCTCCTGAGAGATCCCTACACCATAAGGCCATGAGGCACTCTACGCTCCTGTTCTGACGCTCCAGCCAGCCCAGGACCGCGGTCACAACACCACAAAACTCTGAAACATTGAATACATAATTTAAAATAGTGGTCTAGTACACTTCCATATCTACAACTGATATGTTCCCTTTTAGACGCATTGGTTTGTGTCTGGGGCATTGGTTTGTTCTAATTTAAAAGTTTAACATAACAACAACAAGACTCTAAAATGTATATTCTTTTACCACCACCAAACTCAATTTCTTCCTTGTAAGAAAACAAACTACATATATATAACTACAAATAACACAATACATAAACAATTCTCTAATATTCCCCAACATACCTTCACCTACTTATTTCTATCAAACTCAACCTACAACTATTTAGGCAGACACTTTTATTATTCAAATTTTATTACTCAACTTACAATCAACTATCTATTGCAACATGTATCATACTATATTTTTGCTCCACTTCAATTGTACCTTTGGACTTTCAACTTTTAAAAGCTACTATTCTTTGACACTTGTTAACGTCATTACTAATAACAATAAAACATCATAAAACATTAGACATTACACCTTAACATTGTTACATTTATCTTACATTAAACAATTTACATTTACATGACTTGTACCAAAACTTTATCACATCATTACTAGCAACAATTCTCTATTAACTTTTAATTATTTAACATTATCAGATTCTATACAACAATTTCCACTTTATCATTTACCTTTCCAGTTACAATTACCTTCCTACCATGAATTTTCCTTTTTCTAACCCTTTTATCCTTACTAGTTTGGGTGATTCTCTATTATTCACTATTTTCTCTATCTTATTTTGGCATTGTCAATCTAACCTTACTCACCCCTTTTTTCTACTAACCGCTTCTAACCATTAACATATTATGACACCAATATCTCTATAATAACCCCCTTCACAAATCCCATTTAAAACTTCTGGCACCGCTCATTTTTGTACTAGTATGTGTGTTCCCTATCTATGCTCATTCCATCATTGGTTCCTGACCCTTTCAGATAACCCTTTCCGGCACACAACGGTCCTTTCCTGTCTCAACACCTTTCGTTGCAGACTCCCTACACCAATACCCTTATTACAAAATATCACCATCAACAACAAATATAATTACCATTCACATTACTCAACTCTACATATATAATCGCTAACCACTGTGTCCCTAAAATATCTAACACCTCTTTATACATTATCAGTATCTCACACTTTATTTTCACTAACTCCCAATAACTCTATTTAACTAACTCCAATGCCCTTATTTATCACTATTACCCAAACTCTTTACAACATTTCACCTTAATATATCACTAGAAAATTCATCACTTACCTACTAACAACAATACCTCTCCATATCCAAATATATCATCATTTACTAACCATTAGAATCTGAATTCCATAATATCATTTAAAATCATCAAACTCCCTTAAATTATTTAGAATTCTACAATACATAGTTTACATAAAAAATACCTAAAATACACAACAGCAAAAATACACAAATACACTGACATTAATATACAAAAAAATATACAATTCACATTACCAATTAATCATTTACCATAATCAGTCCTAAACAGTCCATCCTGAAAAACACTGTTCACATAATTAAATGTTCATAAACACAATTAGAATAATTAGCCTCCATCGTCAAATAATAATCTTATCTTACGTATACATAACTCATTTTTAATTAAGTACATTATATCATCTTTTGTAATATAATAACTATTTAAATTTATTTTGTCCATTATACCATAGTAATACTCTGCAGGATTACTCCACATAACTATATCATAAAACTTGTCAACATTCGGTATGGTCCAGTCACCCTTAGTGTAATTAGTCATAATCAGGTACTTTATCAAGTCATTATTGTTATCAACATCACCTCCTACTACCTCAGTTTCAATACAAGGTAAGTTTTTATTATATTTATCACTTCTCTCTCCACCTAACCTTTCTATCAACTCTTCATAATCTCTACATATCTTAACAATCTCTACTTCTCTTTTTCTCTCACAATATCTCTCACTGTCACACCAAACTACATTTTCTCTCTCTACATTTGCATAGGGCACTACAACTTTATTCTCGCACCACCTATCAGGTGCACAAAAAATCCAGGGACAACTATTTGCAGACCTTTTGTCTCCCAAATCTACATCGAAGGCACTCTTGTCCTTCCTAAAAACATGTATATCACCCCCCAAATACACCATTAAGGGAAAAATCTAACCCCTGCAATTCTTTTACAATTATACTTTCGCTACACACTGTCTTTAACCCTTTAACACACACTATCATTCCATCATTATTATACTCTATTCCCATAAAATTTCATTATCACTACTCCTGTTTACACAATCATTCTCTAACATCATACTTTTATTTATATTATCATAATTTTCTACCCCACTTACCTTGTTTTTATTTTTATCTAATTTATCTATTTCTCTACTCTTATTTTCTAACTGTATCTCCTTAATTCTCTTGTCTGATTTCTCCTCTAATTGATTCAATTTTGCATTTCGTACATTGTTTTGTTTCTTTAGTTCATTCTCAAGGCTATCAAACTTTTCGTCAATTTCTTTTAATACACTATTTTGTGTTTTAATTAATATAAACAGATCTTCCAACAATATTTTATTTTCGACTGCCCTAGGCATAGAATTCGCGCTTATTTTGTCTAATAAAATAGATTCTGTGTCTGTATTGTTTACACATAACATGCTATCATTTCTTTCTGCCATAATTTAGCTGTTTAAATGACTCTTTATTTTTTAATTATACAATTACTGGTTGCTTTGTTTCATCAACATAACCTCTTGTATTAGGTTATGTTCCGTCTTGTATCACCTTCTCTGTTTTCAATCTGGCCTGTTTTATATAAAATAATTTTATATAATGTCCACAGTAAGGGCGCCATTTGTGACTTTAACTAATAATGTCCCTGTTCGGGCGCCATTTGTGATTTTACCCACTTTATTATTTATTACTACACACATATACTGATATTTATATGTATAAAAAGTACCATAATATGGTACCTTTACGTACTTACCAATTTCAGTCGCTGCCGGGCTCATATTCTTCTTTTTAAATGTGCTTTTACCTAAAGGGGGCCAGGATTTATTTACAGCGAGATTTTGATACACAGAAGATGACAGAAATAATAACACTGTATTATGGAAAGCAACCATCAAAATTTTAATTTCCCAGATATGTTTTACATACACGACCATGCGGTCAAAATGGTGTCATATAAGATCACCAAAACAAAATGGTGGTTAGTTTAATATCCAAAATCATTCTTAATACTTCTTTTTTTGTTTCTAAATCAAGATCATTGTAACGTTTATAATGCTGCAGCTTTAATCATTTATTAATTAGTATTTACTTACACACAAACCAATGCCCTCGGCATATATTGGTGGCCACGAGCTCACTCACTCACTCTCACACGCATTCGCCCTATTACAAGTACATTCGTTTAATTAATTATTCTTGATCAATGAGCTCATTAAACTATAAGAAAGATGGTAAAATGGACTTCTCTTATTGTTGTTCGGTGTTGCTCCTTAGCTGTTGGTGGTTGACGCCCATGTTGATGGCCGGTGTTCGCCTCAAGTTCTGCTGAGTTTTATTAAGTAAATATAAGCACTGATTCTATATATTATAGTTCATACTGTTATTAAATTCAAGCCTTTATTGCTCCACTATTATACTGGTAATTTTGATTCTAGTTTTGTTATAAAATTGACTTTTGTTATAAAATTGATCACACAGCGACAATCGCTGTTGATCCTTTGAAGAACTGCGTTGAATTGAGAACGAGGCAAATGTAAATTTGCGCTTGTGTGTGTGTTTCTTACGTCATCCAGCTTTGTCTTACTGGACAACTCCTCGTTGTACGTATTGTAGTCAGTGCGTCATTGTTTTTGGTTATGACGGAACAGTGCTATGATCCAATCACAATGCATATTTAAAGTCATTCGTCACAAACACCGCCATGGCCTTTTCCGATTCCCGCACGTCCAACGGTGACCTTGGTATAGTACTCTTGCTGCATTTACTTTGTTCCTCCGTATATAGGGACAATGGACCTAACCATTCTGTGTTTTAATGATTAAACAATACAAAACATTGAAAAATACCTTTAAATCCCATAATTATGGTATTGGGCCATTATGTACTGTTACAAACCCCCTCAATGAAAGATTTTGTGTCGAGACACAAAAACTTTCATTGACTCATTCACACTTTCCTAAAAGGATCAGTCTAGATATGTCACCACAACCCCCTGTAATGTTACTATATAAAAAAAATTTGTCATCACTTACCCTTGGTCCAATGATGTTGGTCGCACCCTCTGACCTTACTGGACTTCTCCTGAGAGATCCCTACACCATAAGGCCATGAGGCACTCTACGCTCCTGTTCTGACGCTCCAGCCAGCCCAGGACCGCGGTCACAACACCACAAAACTCTGAAACATTGAATACATAATTTAAAATAGTGGTCTAGTACACTTCCATATCTACAACTGATATGTTCCCTTTTAGACGCATTGGTTTGTGTCTGGGGCATTGGTTTGTTCTAATTTAAAAGTTTAACATAACAACAACAAGACTCTAAAATGTATATTCTTTTACCACCACCAAACTCAATTTCTTCCTTGTAAGAAAACAAACTACATATATATAACTACAAATAACACAATACATAAACAATTCTCTAATATTCCCCAACATACCTTCACCTACTTATTTCTATCAAACTCAACCTACAACTATTATGGCAGACACTTTTATTATTCAAATTTTATTACTCAACTTACAATCAACTATCTATTGCAACATGTATCATACTATATTTTTGCTCCACTTCAATTGTACCTTTGGACTTTCAACTTTTAAAAGCTACTATTCTTTGACACTTGTTAACGTCATTACTAATAACAATAAAACATCATAAAACATTAGACATTACACCTTAACATTGTTACATTTATCTTACATTAAACAATTTACATTACATGACTTGTACCAAAACTTTATCACATCATTACTAGCAACAATTCTCTATTAACTTTTAATTATTTAACATTATCAGATTCTATACAACAATTTCCACTTTATCATTTACCTTTCCAGTTACAATTACCTTCCTACCATGAATTTTCCTTTTTCTAACCCTTTTATCCTTACTAGTTTGGGTGATTCTCTATTATTCACTATTTTCTCTATCTTATTTTGGCATTGTCAATCTAACCTTACTCACCCTTTTTTCTACTAACCGCTTCTAACCATTAACATATTATGACACCAATATCTCTATAATAACCCCCTTCACAAATCCCATTTAAAACTTCTGGCACCGCTCATTTTTGTACTAGTATGTGTGTTCCCTATCTATGCTCATTCCATCATTGGTTCCTGACCCTTTCAGATAACCCTTTCCGGCACACAACGGTCCTTTCCTGTCTCAACACCTTTCGTTGCAGACTCCCTACACCAATACCCTTATTACAAAATATCACCATCAACAACAAATATAATTACCATTCACATTACTCAACTCTACATATATAATCGCTAACCACTGTGTCCCTAAAATATCTAACACCTCTTTATACATTATCAGTATCTCAACACTTTATTTTCACTAACTCCCAATAACTCTATTTAACTAACTCCAATGCCCTTATTTATCACTATTACCCAAACTCTTTACAACATTTCACCTTAATATATCACTAGAAAATTCATCACTTACCTACTAACAACAATACCTCTCCATATCCAAATATATCATCATTTACTAACCATTAGAATCTGAATTCCATAATATCATTTAAAATCATCAAACTCCCTTAAATTATTTAGAATTCTACAATACATAGTTTACATAAAAAATACCTAAAATACACAACAGCAAAAATACACAAATACACTGACATTAATATACAAAAAAATATACAATTCACATTACCAATTAATCATTTACCATAATCAGTCCTAAACAGTCCATCCTGAAAAACACTGTTCACATAATTAAATGTTCATAAACACAATTAGAATAATTAGCCTCCATCGTCAAATAATAATCTTATCTTACGTATACATAACTCATTTTTAATTAAGTACATTATATCATCTTTTGTAATATAATAACTATTTAAATTTATTTTGTCCATTATACCATAGTAATACTCTGCAGGATTACTCCACATAACTATATCATAAAACTTGTCAACATTCGGTATGGTCCAGTCACCCTTAGTGTAATTAGTCATAATCAGGTACTTTATCAAGTCATTATTGTTATCAACATCACCTCCTACTACCTCAGTTTCAATACAAGGTAAGTTTTTATTATATTTATCACTTCTCTCTCCACCTAACCTTTCTATCAACTCTTCATAATCTCTACATATCTTAACAATCTCTACTTCTCTTTTTCTCTCACAATATCTCTCACTGTCACACCAAACTACATTTTCTCTCTCTACATTTGCATAGGGCACTACAACTTTATTCTCGCACCACCTATCAGGTGCACAAAAAATCCAGGGACAACTATTTGCAGACCTTTTGTCTCCCAAATCTACATCGAAGGCACTCTTGTCCTTCCTAAAAACATGTATATCACCCCCCAAATACACCATTAAGGGAAAAATCTAACCCCTGCAATTCTTTTACAATTATACTTTCGCTACACACTGTCTTTAACCCTTTAACACACACTATCATTCCATCATTATTATACTCTATTCCCCATAAAATTTCATTATCACTACTCCTGTTTACACAATCATTCTCTAACATCATACTTTTATTTATATTATCATAATTTTCTACCCACTTACCTTGTTTTTATTTTTATCTAATTTATCTATTTCTCTACTCTTATTTTCTAACTGTATCTCCTTAATTCTCTTGTCTGATTTCTCCTCTAATTGATTCAATTTTGCATTTCGTACATTGTTTTGTTTCTTTAGTTCATTCTCAAGGCTATCAAACTTTTCGTCAATTTCTTTTAATACACTATTTTGTGTTTTAATTAATATAAACAGATCTTCCAACAATATTTTATTTTCGACTGCCCTAGGCATAGAATTCGCGCTTATTTTGTCTAATAAAATAGATTCTGTGTCTGTATTGTTTACACATAACATGCTATCATTTCTTTCTGCCATAATTTAGCTGTTTAAATGACTCTTTATTTTTTAATTATACAATTACTGGTTGCTTTGTTTCATCAACATAACCTCTTGTATTAGGTTATGTTCCGTCTTGTATCACCTTCTCTGTTTTCAAATCTGGCCTGTTTTATATAAAATAATTTTATATAATGTCCACAGTAAGGGCGCCATTTGTGACTTTAACTAATAATGTCCCTGTTCGGGCGCCATTTGTGATTTTACCCACTTTATTATTTATTACTACACACATATACTGATATTTATATGTATAAAAAGTACCATAATATGGTACCTTTACGTACTTACCAATTTCAGTCGCTGCCGGGCTCATATTCTTCTTTTTAAATGTGCTTTTACCTAAAGGGGGCCAGGATTTATTTACAGCGAGATTTTGATACACAGAAGATGACAGAAATAATAACACTGTATTATGGAAAGCAACCATCAAAATTTTAATTTCCCAGATATGTTTTACATACACGACCATGCGGTCAAAATGGTGTCATATAAGATCACCAAAACAAAATGGTGGTTAGTTTAATATCCAAAATCATTCTTAATACTTCTTTTTTTTGTTTCTAAATCAAGATCATTGTAACGTTTATAATGCTGCAGCTTTAATCATTTATTAATTAGTATTTACTTACACACAAACCAATGCCCTCGGCATATATTGGTGGCCACGAGCTCACTCACTCACTCTCACACGCATTCGCCCTATTACAAGTACATTCGTTTAATTAATTATTCTTGATCAATGAGCTCATTAAACTATAAGAAAGATGGTAAAATTGGACTTCTCTTATTGTTGTTCGGTGTTGCTCCTTAGCTGTTGGTGGTTGACGCCCATGTTGATGGCCGGTGTTCGCCTCAAGTTCTGCTGAGTTTTATTAAGTAAATATAAGCACTGATTCTATATATTATAGTTCATACTGTTATTAAATTCAAGCCTTTATTGCTCCACTATTATACTGGTAATTTTGATTCTAGTTTTGTTATAAAATTGACTTTTGTTATAAAATTGATCACACAGCGACAATCGCTGTTGATCCTTTGAAGAACTGCGTTGAATTGAGAACGAGGCAAATGTAAATTTGCGCTTGTGTGTGTGTTTCTTACGTCATCCAGCTTTGTCTTACTGGACAACTCCTCGTTGTACGTATTGTAGTCAGTGCGTCATTGTTTTTGGTTATGACGGAACAGTGCTATGATCCAATCACAATGCATATTTAAAGTCATTCGTCACAAACACCGCCATGGCCTTTTCCGATTCCCGCACGTCCAACGGTGACCTTGGTATAGTACTCTTGCTGCATTTACTTTGTTCCTCCGTATATAGGGACAATGGACCTAACCATTCTGTGTTTTAATGATTAAACAATACAAAACATTGAAAAATACCTTTAAATCCCATAATTATGGTATTGGGCCATTATGTACTGTTACAAACCCCCTCAATGAAAGATTTTGTGTCGAGACACAAAAACTTTCATTGACTCATTCACACTTTCCTAAAAGGATCAGTCTAGATATGTCACCACAACCCCCTGTAATGTTACTATATAAAAAAAATTTGTCATCACTTACCCTTGGTCCAATGATGTTGGTCGCACCCTCTGACCTTACTGGACTTCTCCTGAGAGATCCCTACACCATAAGGCCATGAGGCACTCTACGCTCCTGTTCTGACGCTCCAGCCAGCCCAGGACCGCGGTCACAACACCACAAAACTCTGAAACATTGAATACATAATTTAAAATAGTGGTCTAGTACACTTCCATATCTACAACTGATATGTTCCCTTTTAGACGCATTGGTTTGTGTCTGGGGCATTGGTTTGTTCTAATTTAAAAGTTTAACATAACAACAACAAGACTCTAAAATGTATATTCTTTTACCACCACCAAACTCAATTTCTTCCTTGTAAGAAAACAAACTACATATATATAACTACAAATAACACAATACATAAACAATTCTCTAATATTCCCCAACATACCTTCACCTACTTATTTCTATCAAACTCAACCTACAACTATTATGGCAGACACTTTTATTATTCAAATTTTATTACTCAACTTACAATCAACTATCTATTGCAACATGTATCATACTATATTTTTGCTCCACTTCAATTGTACCTTTGGACTTTCAACTTTTAAAAGCTACTATTCTTTGACACTTGTTAACGTCATTACTAATAACAATAAAACATCATAAAACATTAGACATTACACCTTAACATTGTTACATTTATCTTACATTAAACAATTTACATTTACATGACTTGTACCAAAACTTTATCACATCATTACTAGCAACAATTCTCTATTAACTTTTAATTATTTAACATTATCAGATTCTATACAACAATTTCCACTTTATCATTTACCTTTCCAGTTACAATTACCTTCCTACCATGAATTTTCCTTTTTCTAACCCTTTTATCCTTACTAGTTTGGGTGATTCTCTATTATTCACTATTTTCTCTATCTTATTTTGGCATTGTCAATCTAACCTTACTCACCCCTTTTTTCTACTAACCGCTTCTAACCATTAACATATTATGACACCAATATCTCTATAATAACCCCCTTCACAAATCCCATTTAAAACCTCTGGCACCGCTCATTTTTGTACTAGTATGTGTGTTCCCTATCTATGCTCATTCCATCATTGGTTCCTGACCCTTTCAGATAACCCTTTCCGGCACACAACGGTCCTTTCCTGTCTCAACACCTTTCGTTGCAGACTCCCTACACCAATACCCTTATTACAAAATATCACCATCAACAACAAATATAATTACCATTCACATTACTCAACTCTACATATATAATCGCTAACCACTGTGTCCCTAAAATATCTAACACCTCTTTATACATTATCAGTATCTCAACACTTTATTTTCACTAACTCCCAATAACTCTATTTAACTAACTCCAATGCCCTTATTTATCACTATTACCCAAACTCTTTACAACATTTCACCTTAATATATCACTAGAAAATTCATCACTTACCTACTAACAACAATACCTCTCCATATCCAAATATATCATCATTTACTAACCATTAGAATCTGAATTCCATAATATCATTTAAAATCATCAAACTCCCTTAAATTATTTAGAATTCTACAATACATAGTTTACATAAAAAATACCTAAAATACACAACAGCAAAAATACACAAATACACTGACATTAATATACAAAAAAATATACAATTCACATTACCAATTAATCATTTACCATAATCAGTCCTAAACAGTCCATCCTGAAAAACACTGTTCACATAATTAAATGTTCATAAACACAATTAGAATAATTAGCCTCCATCGTCAAATAATAATCTTATCTTACGTATACATAACTCATTTTTAATTAAGTACATTATATCATCTTTTGTAATATAATAACTATTTAAATTTATTTTGTCCATTATACCATAGTAATACTCTGCAGGATTACTCCACATAACTATATCATAAAACTTGTCAACATTCGGTATGGTCCAGTCACCCTTAGTGTAATTAGTCATAATCAGGTACTTTATCAAGTCATTATTGTTATCAACATCACCTCCTACTACCTCAGTTTCAATACAAGGTAAGTTTTTATTATATTTATCACTTCTCTCTCCACCTAACCTTTCTATCAACTCTTCATAATCTCTACATATCTTAACAATCTCTACTTCTCTTTTTCTCTCACAATATCTCTCACTGTCACACCAAACTACATTTTCTCTCTCTACATTTGCATAGGGCACTACAACTTTATTCTCGCACCACCTATCAGGTGCACAAAAAATCCAGGGACAACTATTTGCAGACCTTTTGTCTCCCAAATCTACATCGAAGGCACTCTTGTCCTTCCTAAAAACATGTATATCACCCCCCAAATACACCATTAAGGGAAAAATCTAACCCCTGCAATTCTTTTACAATTATACTTTCGCTACACACTGTCTTTAACCCTTTAACACACACTATCATTCCATCATTATTATACTCTATTCCCCATAAAATTTCATTATCACTACTCCTGTTTACACAATCATTCTCTAACATCATACTTTTATTTATATTATCATAATTTTCTACCCCACTTACCTTGTTTTTATTTTTATCTAATTTGTCTATTTCTCTACTCTTATTTTCTAACTGTATCTCCTTAATTCTCTTGTCTGATTTCTCCTCTAATTGATTCAATTTTGCATTTCGTACATTGTTTTGTTTCTTTAGTTCATTCTCAAGGCTATCAAACTTTTCGTCAATTTCTTTTAATACACTATTTTGTGTTTTAATTAATATAAACAGATCTTCCAACAATATTTTATTTTCGACTGCCCTAGGCATAGAATTCGCGCTTATTTTGTCTAATAAAATAGATTCTGTGTCTGTATTGTTTACACATAACATGCTATCATTTCTTTCTGCCATAATTTAGCTGTTTAAATGACTCTTTATTTTTTAATTATACAATTACTGGTTGCTTTGTTTCATCAACATAACCTCTTGTATTAGGTTATGTTCCGTCTTGTATCACCTTCTCTGTTTTCAAATCTGGCCTGTTTTATATAAAATAATTTTATATAATGTCCACAGTAAGGGCGCCATTTGTGACTTTAACTAATAATGTCCCTGTTCGGGCGCCATTTGTGATTTTACCCACTTTATTATTTATTACTACACACATATACTGATATTTATATGTATAAAAAATACCATAATATGGTACCTTTACGTACTTACCAATTTCAGTCGCTGCCGGGCTCATATTCTTCTTTTTAAATGTGCTTTTACCTAAAGGGGGCCAGGATTTATTTACAGCGAGATTTTGATACACAGAAGATGACACAAATAATAACACTGTATTATGGAAAGCAACCATCAAAATTTTAATTTCCCAGATATGTTTTACATACACGACCATGCGGTCAAAATGGTGTCATATAAGATCACCAAAACAAAATGGTGGTTAGTTTAATATCCAAAATCATTCTTAATACTTCTTTTTTTTGTTTCTAAATCAAGATCATTGTAACGTTTATAATGCTGCAGCTTTAATCATTTATTAATTAGTATTTACTTACACACAAACCAATGCCCTCAGCATATATTGGTGGCCACGAGCTCACTCACTCACTCTCACACGCATTCGCCCTATTACAAGTACATTCGTTTAATTAATTATTCTTGATCAATGAGCTCATTAAACTATAAGAAAGATGGTAAAATTGGACTTCTCTTATTGTTGTTCGGTGTTGCTCCTTAGCTGTTGGTGGTTGACGCCCATGTTGATGGCCGGTGTTCGCCTCAAGTTCTGCTGAGTTTTATTAAGTAAATATAAGCACTGATTCTATATATTATAGTTCATACTGTTATTAAATTCAAGCCTTTATTGCTCCACTATTATACTGGTAATTTTGATTCTAGTTTTGTTATAAAATTGACTTTTGTTATAAAATTGATCACACAGCGATACATCGCTGTTGATCCTTTGAAGTACTGCGTTGAATTGAGAACGAGGCAAATGTAAATTTGCGCTTGTGTGTGTGTTTCTTACGTCATCCAGCTTTGTCTTACTGGACAACTCCTCGTTGTACGTATTGTAGTCAGTGCGTCATTGTTTTTGGTTATGACGGAACAGTGCTATGATCCAATCACAATGCATATTTAAAGTCATTCGTCACAAACACCGCCATGGCCTTTTCCGATTCCCGCACGTCCAACGGTGACCTTGGTATAGTACTCTTGCTGAATTTACTTTGTTCCTCCGTATATAGGGACAATGGACCTAACCATTCTGTGTTTTAATGATTAAACAATACAAAACATTGAAAAATACCTTTAAATCCCATAATTATGGTATTGGGCCATTATGTACTGTTACAAACCCCCTCAATGAAAGATTTTGTGTCGAGACACAAAAACTTTCATTGACTCATTCACACTTTCCTAAAAGGATCAGTCTAGATATGTCACCACAACCCCCTGTAATGTTACTATATAAAAAAAATTTGTCATCACTTACCCTTGGTCCAATGATGTTGGTCGCACCCTCTGACCTTACTGGACTTCTCCTGAGAGATCCCTACACCATAAGGCCATGAGGCACTCTACGCTCCTGTTCTGACGCTCCAGCCAGCCCAGGACCGTGGTCACAACACCACAAAACTCTGAAACATTGAATACATAATTTAAAATAGTGGTCTAGTACACTTCCATATCTACAACTGATATGTTCCCTTTTGGACGCATTGGTTTATGTCTGGGGCATTGGTTTGTTCTAATTTAAAAGTTTAACATAACAACAACAAGACTGTAAAATGTATATTCTTTTACCACCACCAAACTCAATTTCTTCCTTGTAAGAAAACAAACTACATATATATAACTACAAATAACACAATACATAAACAATTCTCTAATATTCCCCAACATACCTTCACCTACTTATTTCTATCAAACTCAACCTACAACTATTATGGCAGACACTTTTATTATTCAAATTTTATTACTCAACTTACAATCAACTATCTATTGCAACATGTATCATACTATATTTTTGCTCCACTTCAATTGTACCTTTGGACTTTCAACTTTTAAAAGCTACTATTCTTTGACACTTGTTAACGTCATTACTAATAACAATAAAACATCATAAAACATTAGACATTACACCTTAACATTGTTACATTTATCTTACATTAAACAATTTACATTTACATGACTTGTACCAAAACTTTATCACATCATTACTAGCAACAATTCTCTATTAACTTTTAATTATTTAACATTATCAGATTCTATACAACAATTTCCACTTTATCATTTACCTTTCCAGTTACAATTACCTTCCTACCATGAATTTTCCTTTTTCTAACCCTTTTATCCTTACTAGTTTGGGTGATTCTCTATTATTCACTATTTTCTCTATCTTATTTTGGCATTGTCAATCTAACCTTACTCACCCCTTTTTTCTACTAACCGCTTCTAACCATTAACATATTATGACACCAATATCTCTATAATAACCCCCTTCACAAATCCCATTTAAAACCTCTGGCACCGCTCATTTTTGTACTAGTATGTGTGTTCCCTATCTATGCTCATTCCATCATTGGTTCCTGACCCTTTCAGATAACCCTTTCCGGCACACAACGGTCCTTTCCTGTCTCAACACCTTTCGTTGCAGACTCCCTACACCAATACCCTTATTACAAAATATCACCATCAACAACAAATATAATTACCATTCACATTACTCAACTCTACATATATAATCGCTAACCACTGTGTCCCTAAAATATCTAACACCTCTTTATACATTATCAGTATCTCAACACTTTATTTTCACTAACTCCCAATAACTCTATTTAACTAACTCCAATGCCCTTATTTATCACTATTACCCAAACTCTTTACAACATTTCACCTTAATATATCACTAGAAAATTCATCACTTACCTACTAACAACAATACCTCTCCATATCCAAATATATCATCATTTACTAACCATTAGAATCTGAATTCCATAATATCATTTAAAATCATCAAACTCCCTTAAATTATTTAGAATTCTACAATACATAGTTTACATAAAAAATACCTAAAATACACAACAGCAAAAATACACAAATACACTGACATTAATATACAAAAAAATATACAATTCACATTACCAATTAATCATTTACCATAATCAGTCCTAAACAGTCCATCCTGAAAAACACTGTTCACATAATTAAATGTTCATAAACACAATTAGAATAATTAGCCTCCATCGTCAAATAATAATCTTATCTTACGTATACATAACTCATTTTTAATTAAGTACATTATATCATCTTTTGTAATATAATAACTATTTAAATTTATTTTGTCCATTATACCATAGTAATACTCTGCAGGATTACTCCACATAACTATATCATAAAACTTGTCAACATTCGGTATGGTCCAGTCACCCTTAGTGTAATTAGTCATAATCAGGTACTTTATCAAGTCATTATTGTTATCAACATCACCTCCTACTACCTCAGTTTCAATACAAGGTAAGTTTTTATTATATTTATCACTTCTCTCTCCACCTAACCTTTCTATCAACTCTTCATAATCTCTACATATCTTAACAATCTCTACTTCTCTTTTTCTCTCTCACAATATCTCTCACTGTCACACCAAACTACATTTTCTCTCTCTACATTTGCATAGGGCACTACAACTTTATTCTCGCACCACCTATCAGGTGCACAAAAAATCCAGGGACAACTATTTGCAGACCTTTTGTCTCCCAAATCTACATCGAAGGCACTCTTGTCCTTCCTAAAAACATGTATATCACCCCCCAAATACACCATTAAGGGAAAATCTAACCCCTGCAATTCTTTTACAATTATACTTTCGCTACACACTGTCTTTAACCCTTTAACACACACTATCATTCCATCATTATTATACTCTATTCCCCATAAAATTTCATTATCACTACTCCTGTTTACACAATCATTCTCTAACATCATACTTTTATTTATATTATCATAATTTTCTACCCCACTTACCTTGTTTTTATTTTTATCTAATTTGTCTATTTCTCTACTCTTATTTTCTAACTGTATCTCCTTAATTCTCTTGCCTGATTTCTCCTCTAATTGATTCAATTTTGCATTTCGTACATTGTTTTGTTTCTTTAGTTCATTCTCAAGGCTATCAAACTTTTCGTCAATTTCTTTTAATACACTATTTTGTGTTTTAATTAATATAAACAGATCTTCCAACAATATTTTATTTTCGACTGCCCTAGGCATAGAATTCGCGCTTATTTTGTCTAATAAAATAGATTCTGTGTCTGTATTGTTTACACATAACATGCTATCATTTCTTTCTGCCATAATTTAGCTGTTTAAATGACTCTTTATTTTTTAATTATACAATTACTGGTTGCTTTGTTTCATCAACATAACCTCTTGTATTAGGTTATGTTCCGTCTTGTATCACCTTCTCTGTTTTCAAATCTGGCCTGTTTTATATAAAATAATTTTATATAATGTCCACAGTAAGGGCGCCATTTGTGACTTTAACTAATAATGTCCCTGTTCGGGCGCCATTTGTGATTTTACCCACTTTATTATTTATTACTACACACATATACTGATATTTATATGTATAAAAAATACCATAATATGGTACCTTTACGTACTTACCAATTTCAGTCGCTGCCGGGCTCATATTCTTCTTTTTAAATGTGCTTTTACCTAAAGGGGGCCAGGATTTATTTACAGCGAGATTTTGATACACAGAAGATGACACAAATAATAACACTGTATTATGGAAAGCAACCATCAAAATTTTAATTTCCCAGATATGTTTTACATACACGACCATGCGGTCAAAATGGTGTCATATAAGATCACCAAAACAAAATGGTGGTTAGTTTAATATCCAAAATCATTCTTAATACTTCTTTTTTTTGTTTCTAAATCAAGATCATTGTAACGTTTATAATGCTGCAGCTTTAATCATTTATTAATTAGTATTTACTTACACACAAACCAATGCCCTCGGCATATATTGGTGGCCACGAGCTCACTCACTCACTCTCACACGCATTCACCCTATTACAAGTACATTCGTTTAATTAATTATTCTTGATCAATGAGCTCATTAAACTATAAGAAAGATGGTAAAATTGGACTTCTCTTATTGTTGTTCGGTGTTGCTCCTTAGCTGTTGGTGGTTGACGCCCATGTTGATGGCCGGTGTTCGCCTCAAGTTCTGCTGAGTTTTATTAAGTAAATATAAGCACTGATTCTATATATTATAGTTCATACTGTTATTAAATTCAAGCATTTATTGCTCCACTATTATACTGGTAATTTTGATTCTAGTTTTGTTATAAAATTGACTTTTGTTATAAAATTGATCACACAGCGATACATCGCTGTTGATCCTTTGAAGAACTGCGTTGAATTGAGAACGAGGCAAATGTAAATTTGCGCTTGTGTGTGTGTTTCTTACGTCATCCAGCTTTGTCTTACTGGACAACTCCTCGTTGTATGTATTGTAGTCAGTGCGTCATTGTTTTTGGTTATGACGGAACAGTGCTATGATCCAATCACAATGCATATTTAAAGTCATTCGTCACAAACACCGCCATGGCCTTTTCCGATTCCCGCACGTCCAACGGTGACCTTGGTATAGTACTCTTGCTGAATTTACTTTGTTCCTCCGTATATAGGGACAATGGACCTAACCATTCTGTGTTTTAATGATTAAACAATACAAAACATTGAAAAATACCTTTAAATCCCATAATTATGGTATTGGGCCATTATATACTGTTACATTTTATCTGAATCTATCAAATCTATCAATTTTCTTCATTACTATTAATAATCAGAAAAACAAATAAATCGAACATCACATTAAAACCTTAATTCACTTACTCTAACATTTGTTTACACATATATTCTAAACAATATAATTCAATAAAACACTAGTAATACACATAAACAATAATACACTTGACATTCCAACATCACCTATATGGCAGGCATAAAAATCAAAAAATTTTTTTTTTTTTTTTACCAAAATCTTTTTCATTTTTCAGAAAACAAAAATATTTAATTCAATTAAAAAAAAATGGCATCAATCAATTACTAGAAATAGGTTTTGTCTATAACATCAACCATCAGCTGATCTCTCTGGGTCAAGTCAACGACCTTGACATACATATGGTATACACAGAGCTACATCATAAAGTACATAAAATATCGTTAAAATTTTCTATCTCCTAACATAATACAGCATAATAAAATAAGACATTTAAAATTAGCATGGTTATTATTATCTGACTCTAATACTCACTGATAGCTTTAGCTAATATGACACCCCTCTATCAAAACACCTACCAATCATTCTCTAATCCCAACTTACTACTCTAACTCAATTCGCATCATTCTACCCTTATATAAAAAAATACTCTCTACCCCTTTGTACTCAGGATGTGTGTTTCCCTCCCATTGCTCACTCCCTTATCTGGTTCCTGGACTTCCCCTAGGCAACCCTTTCCGGCGCTAATCGGTCCCTTCCCATCCCAACGCTTTTCGTTGAGGACTCCTTATTACACCACCCCCTTACAAAATTCCCATCAACTATTTACTCTCCCAATACATCACTTTCATCTACAAAATATCACCATTTATCTATTACCTCAATATATCACTCATTACTCTACATATTTTCCCCATAGCTACTGTGTCACTATTACATCGCATATTCTACATTACATTAATTCACAACAATATTATTCTCTCTAGTACCCCTTTAAGCTTAACTGGACTGATCTATTTGTCCCAATGAAATAATAATCACCCCATTTTCTAATATGTACCATCTTTTACAAACCATTTAAAATTCTTAACTCCCTCAAATTATTTCCATCATTTAAATTAAAGTCTTTAACCACATTGAAAGTCTATTATTCAAACATCAATTATATTCAATTTTCATTATATTCAAGCCTTTAACTACACTGAAAAATTTACAGATCATTTATAAGTGATATTCTACGGTTGATCAGCTGATTTTCTTAGCAAGGTGAATGACCTTACCCTAACTACATTTCCAAACATTACATCATGGGAAAAACATTACACGTTTACAAACCTTATATCCTAACATAATAAAATAAGAACACAATAAGACCTACTAAACACATTATGATCAACATCTAATGCACCTATTTAGCTCAGGAGCGAGTCACCATCATTAAGTTACAAAATTTTAATTCGTTACTCCCCTGAGCAACCTCCCTGCCACACACACTATTGAAACCCCCCACTGAACTGTGGCGTTCAGCTGCTTCCACAAGGACGGCATTG
Source organism: Magicicada septendecula (assembly GCA_034769895.1). NCBI lineage: Eukaryota > Metazoa > Arthropoda > Insecta > Hemiptera > Cicadidae > Magicicada > Magicicada septendecula. The sequence goes on from CM068372.1 coordinate 216,758,096, forward strand.
GTGGAGGAATTTTGTCATCTCCGTGTCCTTGCTTCGGCCTTACATTTTAAAATAGTTAGATATCATCATATCTATTGTTTCATATTTACAAGCCCTTATTGCGGGTCTACCACCTGGTTTACTGTTCCCACGCGAACAGAATGATAGCCGCTGTTCCATAGTTCCGGGGATTTCCCCTAAGTCACCCCCCTTTAATTTCAAATCTATACCAATTTCAAGCCAACTATGGTCAAGTTTACAATTTTTTGGCCATAGCTGACCACCGTCCAAAACCACGATTAGTGCTGGTAAGGCAGTAATCGCCCGAAAAGGCGGGGAAATCAACTTTCCTTTAAGGGTCATTCTTCAAAAAGAGGGAATTTTCAAGAATAATTTTTTTTATTTTCAACTTTCTTCAAATTGAATGAAAACTAGGTTTTTAAAATTAGTTTTTGAAACAAAACAACAAAATCACGTTTGCATAGATCAAAATAAATGGTTTCTATATTTTTTTTACAAATTTATTATTTGCTTAACATGGAGTTGACACAAGGTTCCATGGAGTTGACGAAGATCAGAATGGAGCTGACATAGAATGCATGGAGTTGATTTACTAGCTGATAAAAGTTATAATAATTGGTTTTTGTCAAAAACTGTTTTTTTGACAACTTCAATAAACTGTTTGCTAAAATATAAGTACTATAAGAGTATTTAGTTATTGTTATTTCATTAAAAACTAAAGCTAGATTGTTTTTACTGTATTTTATTAAAGGATACATTCAGCTTTCTTTACAGTTGAGCCAACCCTGTTGTAATTCATAGTGCCAATGTCATAATGCAAGCACTTGTTTATTGGGCAATTAAAGCAACTTAGTCTTCTGAAATTTAAATTATGACGCTTTTCCTTTTCCCAATTTACTTGATGTGTCCGAAGTGTCCCTTTAAAAGCGTAAGTTGTGTCGGTGTTTGAGAAACTTTGGGATTGTACAACTGATTTTTGCACAAGGCTTATTTTAATTCCTTTTATGTTCTTTTGTAGTTCCTCAAAAAACTGATCGAAATTGTTTATGTCTTTGCCTCTTGCTACAAGTAGTTCAGCTGTCCTTTTTAATGTGCCACCCAACCCATCAGGGGCTCCTTTTCCATGACCCGCTTCACTGTAGTTCCATGAAAAACTTTTCAGAAAGGGAAATCTTGATGCAATCTCAGTAATCATGAGTTTAAACATGTTACGGTACTGTGTTGTAGGACCATCGCTAATAAAGTGGATGGACTTAACTTGAGGTACAAGCTCTTCCACTCTCTTAAAAATTGGATTCAAATGTGCAATGATTGCACTAGAGTCGTGATTTAAACTATCAGATAAAGTGCACATTCCAAGTGCCTGTGTTTCCTCCGCTTCTGGGGGCTTGTAATAAAGCATAACTGTATGGATACAAACTTGTTCTTGAGATCCTCCGAAGTGAAATGCTTGTATCTCACTAGAAAATTTATATGCATAATTTTCTGAAAAATCCATATCCAACACAACATCATGTGAGGACAAATTTTGTTTTAGTTCTTTTAGAGCCTTGTGTTGATGTATGATATTACATGTGTGAGGCATAAATTTTGGCAATTGATTCACTAACTCCTTAGCAAGATCATCAGCTGTTACACTTACTACGTCTTTAACATTCTTTTTGACTTTTGTGGGTTTTCGTTTTACCAATATATTTTCAGTTTTTAAAATCCATTTACTGTAGGACACTGTTTCTACTTTATCGTAGTCTAAAAATTTAACTGTTTTTTCTTTACAGTTCTTACACTGCCTTTCAAGACAATTTTCTTTTCCTTCCACATTTTCACAACACATTTGTTTAATAATGTCACTTGGAGTTTTCTCTGTTATCATATTTTTTTGCTTAAGTTTACTAACAAGCAGCCGTATGTTTTCATGTAATGTGCAGAGACAAGTATCTCGCTCAGTAACTTTTCTTTGGACTATCCAAAAAGGTCTCATTTTACAAAAAGTTGAATAACTAACAGAATACTGTGTTCTTTACAGTAAGTTTTGTGGAGGTTGAGCAAACTGTCATTGAGGAATCGTTTCTGTTTTTTGCATCCTTTCCTTGTAATTGTATCTTTTTTTCCAGGGCACACTGTACTATGTAAATCATTTTAGAGAAATCTCTGGATATCTTCCCTTATCTTTTTCAATTGACTTTGTTTAACGTATTTAGAAATTGATAAGTCATTAGATTTAGTAAATACTGTAAAGTTAAATGCATTTTTTAAATATTTCATAACCCTGTATTTTTTTGTTATTTTACCAGCCACTAAAGAGGCAAAATTTCTTCTTGAAGCTTTATTTTGTCGAATTTGTGCAAAGTTACTTTTAAGCTGGGGTACTAAAACTTCATTGAAAAGCAGCTTCTTTTTCACAGCTTCACCTGCTCTAATACCCCCCCGTAAGTTTCCGAACTGCTTTACGAGGTGTATCTTTTTTCTTGTCGGATTTTAATTCTCTATAATATCTAGTTTTGTATTTACTGCATCTCTTTTTGTAATAAGCCAATTGCTTTTCTAACTTGTCTATTTTTCTATAAGCTTGTTTCATTTCCCTTCTTACTCTTTTTCTTCCGCTATGTTTTCTGGATCTTCCAGAAGTTTGGATAAATTCAGAGGTAGGCCTATTAAGAGACCCATTTGCTGCATTTTCAGGAGTAGGCCTAGGATTAACTGAGGCAATAATCTGTACGCCAGACTCAGGGCTGGAAGGTGGACTCAAAGGAATACAATTTTCGATAGCCTTTGTCTTACTTCTATAATTTTTGGAATGTTTTCACCAATTTTTCCTCTTTGCTCTTTTTTCTCTCTCTGTTTTTAGTTCAGAAATTATTTTAATTTTACCTAACTTTCTTCGGGCATGGTACCTCTCCCTTTCTTTTCTCTTTGCTTCTTCATAAAGTTCAGGGTCATTTTTTATTCTGTCTCTTCTTTTTTGTTCACATTCTTTCTTCTTTTTTCTCAGGGCCTCAATAGACTGGCTGGATTTTTTACTTGTTTTCCCCATTCTAAAAGCAAAGAGGCAGAATTTATCTAATTATGTAGTACTGATCAGTAACTTAAAACACTGTTGTGACCTATGTAAAATCTCTAGCCCTACAAAGTTTACAAAAATGTTTGCAAGAGCAGAAAAGTTAAAATTAAATGCTAGAAATATTAACTATTAACCAAGAATTTACAAAGTTACGGCTAATACCAGTTTTAAAACAAATTAGTCAACTCCATGGAATGGCATCAACTCCATGGACACTCATTGTCCATGGAGATGATGTCCATGGAGTTGACGAACTTTAGTTTTGAATCAGTTATGGTTCACATGTTGAGGTTAGAAATTTGGCACTGCTTCCTTGTCAACTGTTCAGTATTTAAAGCATGAATATGTATTATTTAATAGGAAATATATGATATTATTAGTTAAAGTTATATCCACGGAGTTGGCAACGAATAACTGAGACATATCTGTATTTGGAATTCAATCAGTATTTGCAGATAGAAGTAGGTCATCAATCAACTCAAACAGCACAACACAAACAAGATGGCAACTTCTTCTTCAAAACAGTAAGCCAGCAAGATGTAGTAGTACCAACTTAGACAATTAATATACAAAATTCCCCATGTCCATGGAGTTGACCAGAAATTGGGTTTCAACAATAAGATAGCATTTTTCTTATAAGTTATAATATTTTTTTCAATGTTATGTGTTTTATTAGTTATTTCTCAGTATCATCTAGCTATTTCACTAGTAACTAAACGTAAGTGGTTTAATACAGCATCATAATAAACATACAAAGAGGTAAAACAATGGAAGTTTCATTCCATGGAGTTGATTTTAGCAACTGTCTATAAATTTTTTTTCTTACAATTCACATAAATTTTTTAATTTAAAAGTTAATAAATAATTGTTCTAATATTTCTCATTGTATTAAAGTTGATGGAAATAAAAATTTGTAAAAAATAATATCAAATTTCTGCCAGATTCACAAAATTCCCTCTTTTTGAAGAATAACCTTAAAGCATGTTTGACTTCGTTTTATGATACACTGCATGGCAACAAATCAACATATAATATAAAATTATATAAAAGTTGTGCAGTGTATTTTACGCCAGTTTGGCCTCCGATGGAGGTAACAGTCTCTGTTACCCCCAACACTTACGGCTACCTACAGTGGCACATGCCACCACTGTACTAGCCTATTTATAGCTAAACTTAATGTCCTTCTACAGTTGCAGTCTCCACATTCCATAATTATATCACTTCAATTAACACCACTCAACCCTCCAAAATTACCCACATATCTTGTATGATAACAAGTTTCTATTTTATTCTAGACACTTCTGCACGTCCCAACTCTCACTGGTACTACAAACTTTACAATTATACTTGGTCATTTCTTTACATAAAATAAAATACAACTACTAATATAAATTTAAATGCATAAACAATCCGACCTATACAACAGTAAAATTTTCTACACTTAAGAGGCTGTCTATTATTACGACTATTAGTGGTTGTAAGACAGTAATCGCCCGAAAAGATGGGGTTTCTGCCGCGCATAGACTTGGAACAAGGCAGACATACTACGTGAATTCACGCCCCCTTTCTACTGCCTTTATCACCAGATCTATTCCTTTTATTCTCCCATTTATTCCAACCCGCCGTCTGCCTCACTCCAACCCCATGCGCCACAAAATTCGTCTTTTTAAATATTCTGTAATTGCTCTCATTGGTGAACTTTAATTTCACCAATGAGACTCAAAAATTTTGTTTGTGCATGCACTGCCTTTAATATATATATATATATATATATATATATATATATATATATATATACTATAATATTTATGACTAAATTTACCTCAAGATATACTTTTTTCTTTAGGAACATGTTTCGGGAGATCTTGTTCTCCCATCTTCAGCCTTCGCCATCTTGTTTCTGGTGAAGTATTTGTGTGTTGGCTTCTGGATGTTATTGAGGTAGTTTGTTGGTCTTTGGTCCTTTAAAGTTGCATTATTGTGTGTGGTTGTGGTATCTGTTTTTGTATTTTGTGTATTTTCGATGTTGAGTGCTTTGAATATTGTGTCATGTTTTGTATTGATTTGTATTTGTTCTGGTATTAATTTGTTTTGTGTTTTATGTTTGTAAATCTGTAAATTTTCCCAAATGTTCATTAACATAACCCAAAAACTAACATAACCCAAAAACTAACATAACCCAAAATGCAAACAAAAATCTAGAAAATTTAATAGTAGAAACAGAATTTGCCATTAACCTAATAAAAGACAATATACAAGAAGAAAAAAGAACAGAAGCAACACATATAATTAAAAAAATAATCACTAGCGAAATGAAAAACAAAGATAAACAAAAGAAAAACAATAAAACAATAAAAGAAATTAAAAATAAAGTAAAGAACAATAATTTAATAATAACTAAAGCAGACAAAAGTCAAGCAACAGGAATCATTGATAAAACAGACTACATCAAAAAAACCGAAGACTTCATCAACAATAATAAATGCGTACAACTAGATAAAAACCCAACAGAAAACTATCTTAAACAAACAATAAAACTAATAAAAACAAATAAAAACATTTTCAACAATAAAAACGTAGACATATATATAAACAATAATCCAGAACCACCTAAAATGAACAACCTAATAAAAATACACAAATTAAACAACCCAATACGTCCATTAATCAATTTCAAAAAAGCTCCTACATACAAAATAGCAAGAATAATAGCACAAAAACTAAAAAATAACCATCTAACAAATAACCATCATAACATAAAAAATACATACGAATTAATAGACAAACTAAAAATAATAAATATAAATGAAAATACATTTTTCACATCATATGACATAACAAACATGTACACTAATATCCCAGTAGAAGAAACAATTGACATAATAATAAACAAACTTATAGAACAAAATGAAAACAAACAATACATAACCGAAATAAAAAATAGTCTCCAACTAATACTAAAACAAAATTACTTCGAATTTAATAGCAAAATTTATCAACAGAAAGAAGGTTTAGCAATGGGATCACCATTATCAAGCATAATAGCAGAAATATTCCTACAACACATAGACACCAAAATACAAAATATCATAAAAACACATGACCCAGATGGCATATGGATAAGATATGTAGATGATGGACTATATGTATCAAATAACAAAAACACAAATGCAGAGAACATACTGAAACAAATCAATAACATACATCCCAAAATACAATTCACAGAAGAAAAAGAAAAACCTAACAAAATCAACTATTTAGACATAACCATCACAAGATACAACAAACACATACAATATGCAATATATAGAAAACCAACTTCCACTAACATCATTATACCTAACCATTCTGACCACCCACCACAACATAAAATGGCAGCATTTTATTCGTTATTTAACAGAATGTACAAAATACCCCTAAACAAACAAGAAACTGACAAAGAAAGAAATATAATATACCAAATTGGTTATGCAAATGGATACAATAAAAATACTATGATCAAAATAGAAAATAAAATCAAATACAAAATAAAAACTGAACAATTAAGAATTAATCAAACTGAGCAACACATAAATAATAACAACAACAAAAAATGGGCCACATTCACATATATAAATAATAAAATGACAAAACTAACAAAACTGTTTAAAAACACAGATATAATAATAGCATACAAAACTAATAAAAATAAATTACAAAATCTAAATAGCTCACACAACAAAGACAATACAACAACCAACGGTATATACAAAATTGAATGCCAAGATTGCAATAAATGTTATATAGGACAAACAAAAAAACAGCTGAAAAAACGTTATTTTGAACACCTAAATGCATACAAAAAACCAAATATATATAAATCCAATTTAGCCACACATGCAATAAACACAGGACATGAATTCCCAGACATAACCAATGTAACACTAATAAAACATATACCACATAAAGGCACCATAATGAACATTTGGGAAAATTTACAGATTTACAAACATAAAACACAAAACAAATTAATACCAGAACAAATACAAATCAATACAAAACATGACACAATATTCAAAGCACTCAACATCGAAAATACACAAAATACAAAAACAGATACCACAACCACACACAATAATGCAACTTTAAAGGACCAAAGACCAACAAACTACCTCAATAACATCCAGAAGCCAACACACAAATACTTCACCAGACGCAAGATGGCGAAGGCTGAAGATGGGAGAACAAGATCTCCCAAAACATGTTCCTAAAGAAAAAAGTATATCTTGAGGTAAATTTGGTCATAAATATTATTGTATTAAATACATCAAGAAACGGACTGTAGCAGAAAGTGATTGAAATATACACATATATATATATATATATATATATATATATTGTAACGGTACATAACCCGGTCCCAATAAAGTAAATCATGAGAATAAAAGTCAGAAATGGGTAGAACTAAAGCTCGCTCAAAATTTAATTATATCACTCCACATAATAAACAATTCGAGTGGTATATAGTGCGAAGTGAGTTCTAGTGTACCCATTGAGGTGAAAAATCAAAGTGAAATTAATGTATTACTAAACTGTGCTGTATGTTTTGGATAGGATAAAACTATGGAAGTAGTATGTAATAATACTAATTGATTTTTGTGATTTTATTTATTTATTGTAATTTATATTGTATGACCCACAATTTGTTATATCCAAGTTAATATTATATTGTTTCAAATAATTATGTTAGATTGTAAGAAAACCCAGGGTTTAATTTTAAAAGACATACAAATTTTAACTACCAAAGATAATATAAAATTAAAATAATCCTAGGAAGGAAAGGACAACAGGAAGTAGTACCGGGTATGAACACTATTCGAGACTAAATAAATAATATATAAATTTATTTAATGATAATAAAATGATAAAATATTTATATACAATGTCAAAAAAAAAAAATAACCAAAACATATTATATGAATTAAATTAGTAAATAAACCGGAATGGAAGGGAATTATTTTTCCATAAATAAAATATAAATTTATAATAATCACAAACTGCCTACATAATAAAAATACTATGTGTTACTAAGAGTGATGAAAAATAACAAGTATTGTTAATAAGATATAAAAAATTTTGAACTGAACCAGAGAGTTGAAGAATCGATGCGACAAAAAATTATAAAAAAATAACCTTTTTTGGACGTTGGAGGAGGCGAAATTCACGCAAGAGTAATAAACAAAGTGAATACTAACCAATTATACCTGAGGAATCCAAATTAAAAGGTGTTATACATTAAAAACCAGTGGATGAAACCATTCTGAGGATCCAATATAATTCGGCCTACATCTAATAGACCATCAGAAAAATACTCGAAAATGAAAAGGAAATAATAACGCAAGACGTACCTCATCACAGAATAAAACTTCAATCCAGTAAGGACAACACGGAGCGAGGTAATATAAACATTTTTCGTAATAAATACAGAAGAAAACTCGTTTTTTAATAGTGAAATAGAACGAAAAAATATTCATTTTATCAAATGTTCCTTTCAAAAGTAAACAAATACATGCTGCTCTCTTACGGCAATTCCGGAAACTATGTAACATTTGAAAAATAAACCAAAATTATTTATTAATTTTTTTATATTTGTAAAGCGTAGCAATTAGCCATTTCTGACACTCTCATAACACAAAGAATTCACCCTGAACCCTGGGGAATTAATAAGAATTATGTAATAACTGATGTATTTTATTATAGCGTAATATTGGTTAAATAACAACATATATGTTTTGTTCTTTAGACAGATCTATGTTTAATCGGTAAAGGCGAGAGGATGTTTTCTTTTTAAAAAGATTAATTGTGATACCTATACTTGGGTGGCTGGAGACAAAAGTCAATAATCAATAAAGCAATATTATTGAAAATTAATATTGAATTATAACGTGTTATAATTTATTGTAGTGGGTAGTTAATGAAAATTTCAGCACAACATACAGAAAAAATCGTCACAACAGAGGGGCAATAATGATACTTACCCTCTCTTCTGCATAAGGCTGAACAAATTACCTCCTTGATCCCAAATCACACACTCTCGATTTCTTTTTTTAGATTGAGTAAAACAAGATAAACAAAATCCTTTATTTATACCGTTTAAAACGTCAGTTAGTATAATTCAAAAGTGACGCATACTGCATGAGGCATACAATATAACTCTATTACACCTCACAAAAAAAGCGGTACGTTACAGAATTGGCGTATAACTGTGGGACGGAATTAACAAAGCTTGTAATTGCAAGATACTCGTAAGTAGTGAACGCCTCGTGATAAAAGCGGTACGTTACAAATTTGGCGAACCCAACATTTGGGGCTTGACTCAGACTGACGTTTCGCTAAATAACGCCTCGTGAAAAAGTAGTACGTTACAGAATTGACGCGTACAACGTGGTGCAGGATTTAACTATACAACCCCTCATATCAAAAAGCGGTACGTTACAGAATTGGCGCTCAACGTAAAAGGGCGGTAATTAGAAAAGAATTTTGATATTTAATAAAAATATATATCAAAACATCTAATTATCGTTGGCAGTTATGAGAAAACAAGAAATGCCTAATACCCGAGGAAAATCGAAGAAGAGGGCAGAAGAAAAGGAGATTGAAGAAGGTGGACAGGAACAAGAAATAGAATTAGTCACGGACAGTGAAATGGACCAACAGACAGGTGATACAGAAGAAACCGAAGTAGTTATGGATACGGAAATGGAAATAATTGAAGAGGATGCCCAAGGGGATCAACCAGATAAATCCAACCAAAAAGAAGACATAAGCATACAGGAGATGTTAAGAATTATAATGGAAGAAAATAAAGAAAATTTTAAGAGACAGGAGAAAAAATTTGACAAAATAGATGAAAATTTTAGAAAACAGGAGGAAGCCTTGAAACAAACCAATGAGGAAAATAAGGAGAATTTTAAGAAACAGGAGGAACAAAATAGACAGACCAATGAGAAAATAGATAGCATTCAGGAAAGTTTAGTCAAACAACTAAATGAAAAAATAGAAACCATTCATGGAAATATCAAACAAACCATGAATGAACAATACAATGAGCTGAAAGAAACTGTTGAAGGACAAAGAGAAGAGATGAATGCAAAATTTGAAGAGAATAGTGAGAATTTAAAACAAATTGAGGGTAAGATGGAGAATTTCAATAAAGAATTAAGAGAAAATCTAGAAGGTAAAATTGAACTGGTCAATAATACGTTAAGCCAAAGAGTAGAGGCATATAAGGAAGAGGCAGAGAAGAAATTAGTAGAAACTAACCAAAGATTAGATACAACTGAAGAGAAGATGGAACTAATTAAAATTGGAGTTGAGGCAAGAATGGAAAAAGAAGAACAAGATAACCAAGTTCGTGTAATGACCATACGACAAGAAAACAATGACCAGTTAGATAGCATTAAAAGCAGTCTAAACTGTAAATTTTCAGAGTTTCATAAAACTGTAGAGAATGTAAAAAATCAATGTGATAGCCAAGCAGAGAAATTAGATAGTTTGCAACAAATACAAACCAATTTTCAATGTGATGTAGATAGAATAAGCGCTAGATCTGCATGCAGCAGTCATCATGTTTATCCAGACAATAAGGAAAGTGTAAACTTTCGGGATTATCGCAGAAACCCACTTGAATTTTTAGGGAGAGTAGATGAAATTTTGAACAGATCAAAGGAGAATAGATGGAATATGATAAAAGGTCTATTAGACGAATCGTTCAAAAATATCAATGATAATTGGTGGACAGTAATTAGGAACGAGGTGTGTGATTATGAGGGTTTCAAAACTATGTTCAAACTTAAGTACTGGTCAGAATCAGTACAAAACATTATTAGGGACGATATCTGTCATGGTAGGTATGACCGTACAGTGGGACAAACACCTACTGCTTACTTTTTAGGGAAGGTGTGTATCGCCAAGTATCTAGACCCTAAGATACCTGAAGAGTGTCTAGTGACCAAAATGGCGTATCATTTTGAAGAAAAGATCATCAGTGCACGCTTGAGTGGACAAATCAAAACTATTGGAGGCATGGAAACGCTGCTAGAAAATTATGAACAGGAATCTTATTATAGGAGAAGTAGATGGAGGTCAGGAAATACCGAGGAGCGGAAGAATGAACCACCAAGAGAGAATCGGCCCAGAGTTAATTATGTACATGCTAATAACAATTATTACAGTAATAGTTACCAAGGAAGACATCCGTATTTTAACCAGAGACAAAATTATGATAGAAGAGATGAGAGAAACAACTACAACAGACAACAATGGAATGATCATGACGAATATAGGAGGTCCAGAAGTGGAGATAGAAATAGGGACATACCCTCAGGAGATCCACCAAATGACAATCAGAGAACTAATCAAGCCCAAGTAAATTATCTAATGGCTGATGAGAGGGATTCGAGGAGACCCGATGAACAGCCACAAAGAAAAGTGGACAAACGAGTTGACCATGGGAAAAATCAAGGGTCTAATCCTGGTCCCAGTAATAAAGATGAGAGGCTATATACATACGATAATATTGAAATGTATGGTAGTGATCCGCAATGGGGCAATCCAATAGCGAATTTTATTGACAAGTTTAATCAACAGAATCCACGGGAAAAATATACGAGTGGATCAATCCGTGTTGTGAATGATACTGAAAACGGCTAAACTAATGTAAAATGAAGAAACTAAAACCCCAAAATTCTAAAAAGACGTAAGGACAACTTACTCAACTTATTTCGAACAACATAATTTAAAGTGAAGAGACTAAAACCCCAAAATTCTAAAAGTACGTAAGGACAACTTACTCAAGTTATTTCGAAACCATATAATTTAAAGTGAAGAGACTAAAAGAGAACAGATGATTAAATAATATTTATAAAGAACTGATTTAAAATGGACTAATAGGAAAAATAATATTTTTATGGTAACAAAAGAAGAATATATAAATAAACAATTGATGGTAATGTGCTCAGATAAGAAGAATAAAGATGAATTTAATGACTCCAATGAAATTGAAGGAGGATGATAATTAATACAATGATTAGAATTTCTCGGAATTGAAGATTATATAAGAAGAAATGATACGGAGAATATGTCACAAGAAGTAAAGTCAAAAGAATTTTAACATAAGGCCTATCAATGATGTTATATGCTATTAATTAATGATAAAAAAGAAGGAATCAAGGAGAAGAAGAAATATATAAATAAATACAAACAGCTACAGTATGAAGAATCCCAAAAGTGTTTGGTACTAGTCGCTAATTGACTACTACTTATAATTTTTTTTATTTTTATGTATTGACCGTAGAAATGTTCCGGCAATAATTTTTATGAGCAGGGATGATGTTCCCCTGGTCTCAGAAGGTGTAAGGATGGACAGCGGTGTATGGACCCAGAGTGGCCACCCGACTGGAACCACCGCACAGGATAGGGAAAAATGTTAGGGAAATTGAATATTTAAGGGTTAATAATTAAAATAGCTGAAAGGAGTGATATTAGATTCCAGAAGTATAAATGAAGAAAATAGAAGGAAGGTAGCAGACAGAAGCTTAATTGATAAAGCGAATATATAAAAGTAAATAGAAATGAGTGTTGAAACAATTTTAATATGATTAGTGTGACCAGTCCTTATCAAATAAAATGTGGAAGTACCACTAACCCCGAGAAATAATTGATGAATTTGCCTCCAAGAGAGAGAGAGTTAAGTAAGAAAACGACCATTACCACAAGTCTGAATTACCAGAGTTTATAATCAGTCAGCAATGAAACATTATTATGAAAACAAAGTCAAGACCATTAGGAGACTTGAACCAATTAACAATTTATTTCTATCAACGAGTTGAACTAAAATAAATTTGTTCTAGTGGGGGGGCTTTATGTAACGGTACATAACCCGGTCCCAATAAAGTAAATCATGAGAATAAAAGTCAGAAATGGGTAGAACTAAAGCTCGCTCAAAATTTAATTATATCACTCCACATAATAAACAATTCGAGTGGTATATAGTGCGAAGTGAGTTCTAGTGTACCCATTGAGGTGAAAAATCAAAGTGAAATTAATGTATTACTAAACTGTGCTGTATGTTTTGGATAGGATAAAACTATGGAAGTAGTATGTAATAATACTAATTGATTTTTGTGATTTTATTTATTTATTGTAATTTATATTGTATGACCCACAATTTGTTATACCCAAGTTAATATTATATTGTTTCAAATAATTATGTTAGATTGTAAGAAAACCCAGGGTTTAATTTTAAAAGACATACAAATTTTAACTACCAAAGATAATATAAAATTAAAATAATCCTAGGAAGGAAAGGACAACAGGAAGTAGTACCGGGTATGAACACTATTCGAGACTAAATAAATAATATATAAATTTATTTAATGATAATAAAATGATAAAATATTTATATACAATGTCAAAAAAAAAAAATAACCAAAACATATTATATGAATTAAATTAGTAAATAAACCGGAATGGAAGGGAATTATTTTTCCATAAATAAAATATAAATTTATAATAATCACAAACTGCCTACATAATAAAAATACTATGTGTTACTAAGAGTGATGAAAAATAACAAGTATTGTTAATAAGATATAAAAAATTTTGAACTGAAGCAGAGAGTTGAAGAATCGATGCGACAAAAAATTATAAAAAATAACCTTTTTTGGACATTGGAGGGGGCGAAATTCACGCAAGAGTAATAAACAAAGTGAATACTAACCAATTATACCTGAGGAATCCAAATTAAAAGGTGTTATACATTAAAAACCAGTGGATGAAACCATTCTGAGGATCCAATATAATTCGGCCTACATCTAATAGACCATCAGAAAAATACTCGAAAATGAAAAGGAAATAATAACGCAAGACGTACCTCATCACAGAATAAAACTTCAATCCAGTAAGGACAACACGGAGCGAGGTAATATAAACATTTTTCGTAATAAATACAGAAGAAAACTCGTTTTTTAATAGTGAAATAGAACGAAAAAATATTCATTTTATCAAATGTTCCTTTCAAAAGTAAACAAATACATGCTGCTCTCTTACGGCAATTCCGGAAACTATGTAACATTTGAAAAATATACCAAAATTATTTATTAATTTTTTTATATTTGTAAAGCGTAGCAATTAGCCATTTCTGACACTCTCATAACACAAAGAATTCACCCTGAACCCTGGGGAATTAATAAGAATTATGTAATAACTGATGTATTTTATTATAGCGTAATATTGGTTAAATAACAACATATATGTTTTGTTCTTTAGACAGATCTATGTTTACTCGGTAAAGGCGAGAGGATGTTTTCTTTTTAAAAAGATTAATTGTGATACCTATACTTGGGTGGCTGGAGACAAAAGTCAATAATCAATAAAGCAATATTATTGAAAATTAATATTGAATTATAACGTGTTATAATTTATTGTAGTGGGTAGTTAATGAAAATTTCAGCACAACATACAGAAAAAATCGTCACAACAGAGGGGCAATAATGATACTTACCCTCTCTTCTGCATAAGGCTGAACAAATTACCTCCTTGATCCCAAATCACACACTCTCGATTTCTTTTTTTAGATTGAGTAAAACAAGATAAACAAAATCCTTTATTTATACCGTTTAAAACGTCAGTTAGTATAATTCAAAAGTGACGCATACTGCATGAGGCATACAATATAACTCTACTACACCTCACAAAAAAAGCGGTACGTTACAGAATTGGCGTACAACTGTGGGACGGAATTAACAAAGCTTGTAATTGCAAGATACTCGTAAGTAGTGAACGCCTCGTGATAAAAGCGGTACGTTACAAATTTGGCGAACCCAACATTTGGGGCTTGACTCAGACTGACGTTTCGCTAAATAACGCCTCGTGAAAAAGTAGTACGTTACAGAATTGACGCGTACAATGTGGTGCAGGATTTAACTATACAACCCCTCATATCAAAAAGCGGTACGTTACAATATATATATATATATATATATTGTGACAGCAGCGGTATGCGAACATCTGCTCTCCGGTACCAGCGGTGGACACAGCGAGCCAATCCGGCATCAGCAGCCGCCGAGACGTGACCAACTTCGTGTTCGGAGCTAGCCAATCAGCGATGCCGGTTAGTTAATAAAACCCGGGCCGGCAGAAAATTTTACGCACTCTTCATCGCCACGCCATCGAACGCACTTCATCTCCTCTCCTCTCTCGGACGACATCGGGGCGGAGTCAGCCGGAAGGAACAGCCGAAGAATAGAACCGCCGCCGTTCTTGCGTCTTCGCACTCCCGTTCCGCGCCAGCGATGGATTTCGCTGGGCCGGCAGCCGACTCTACAACCGGTGCCGAAAGAAGAGGAGGACTGCAGTACGCCACGATCAGCGGGCGCAGCCGCCGAACATCTCAGCGCGGCATGACCAACATCAGCTTTCTCGCCACAAGGTCCTTTTTAGGGCCACCAAAAACGATAGTGTGTACGATTGGCGCCAGTTGTCATGCGGCAAGCCTTTTGTCCGGTGACAAGTGGCGCCCAACGTGGGGCAGCGATCATCTTGCGGATGCAAGATCCAGCCACGCCAGCGAGCTACCAGCCGGCACACCAATCAACATGGCGCCCAACAGACACCTCCACATCTGGAGAAGAGCAGTAGGCTCGCTACCGGAGAGCATTCAAGACCTGGTGGAGTTGTGACAGCAGCGGTATGCGAACATCTGCTCTCCGGTACCAGCGGTGGACACAGCGAGCCAATCCGGCATCAGCAGCTGCCGAGACGTGACCAACTTCGTGTTCGGAGCTAGCCAATCAGCGATGCCGGTTAGTTAATAAAACCCGGGCCGGCAGAAAATTTTACGCACTCTTCATCGCCACGCCATCGAACGCACTTCATCTCCTCTCCTCTCTCGGACGACATCGGGGCGGAGTCAGCCGGAAGGAACAGCCGAAGAATAGAACCGCCGCCGTTCTTGCGTCTTCGCACTCCCGTTCCGCGCCAGCGATGGATTTCGCTGGGCCGGCAGCCGACTCTACAACCGGTGCCGAAAGAAGAGGAGGACTGCAGTACGCCACGATCAGCGGGCACAGCCGCCGAACATCTCAGCGCGGCATGACCAACATCAGCTTTCTCGCCACAAGGTCCTTTTTAGGGCCACCAAAAACGATAGTGTGTACGATTGGCGCCAGTTGTCATGCGGCAAGCCTTTTGTCCGGTGACAAGATATATATATATATATATTACTATAATACTTATAACTAATTTACCTCAAGATATATTTTTTCCTTTAGGAACATGTTTCGGGAGATCCTGTTCTCCCATCTTCAGCCTTCGCCATCTTGCTTCTGGTGCAGTATTTGTGTGTTGGCTTCTGGATGTTATTAAGGTGGTTTGTTGGTCTTTGGTCCTTCAATGTTGCATTATTGTGTGTGGTTGTGGTATCTGTTTTTGTATTTTGTGTATTTTCGATGTTGAGTGCTTTGAATATTGTGTCATGTTTTGTATTGATTTGTATTTGTTCTGGTATTAATTTGTTTTGTGTTTTATGTTTGTAAATCTGTAAATTTACAAATATATATATATATATATATATATAGATATATATATAGCCTCCACTATTTACAAACACTCGAAGCAGTGCTGGCACGTGACAGGTACACCTGACCGCTGCACCTTGAGTGTAAAAAAAAATAATTCATGTCATGTACCTTTAGGGGTCCCCCTCCCCGTTCAACATGTGGTGAAATTTCAAATCTTTACCAATTTTGGTGGAGCCGGACCATCGTTGTTTCCCTGCCCGAAGGAAGTTCTGCCAACCATGGTCCGCCTCCAAGTGCCGAAAACCACGGCCAGGACTGGTAAGGTCGTGACCGCCCGAAAATGGGGGAGGATCCCTTCTGAAAACATAAAACATCAAATTAAAATTCATACCTACATTGATAAATTGTTAAAACTTCTATGATGACCAATACAACTTCAAATTTGTAGCATTGTGTGTCCCCATTATCTCCCTCGTCTCTCTGTTCTGTAATACATATGAATTCTTCATCTTAACTTCTATTACTTCATACGGCCCTTCGTAGAGTAAGAAGAACTTCTTGATCTCCTTGTCCTGAGCACTCGACAAATCATGTCGCCGTACTAATACCAGCTGTCCTATCTCATATTTCATCCACTTACCTTTCATATCATGCCTCCGTTTTCTCTTCTCCCCCTTCGTTAATAAACTTTCATTCGCCAGCCTAAGTTTTACATCATGATCAATAATATTGGTTTCTGGTGGATACTCAAATAGTTGCTCCAAAATACTTGGTGGACGTGTCCCTCGTATTAACTCGTAAGGTGTGAACCCTGTCGACTCGTGGGTGGTGCAGTTTAGCCAGTCTTCAATCTTCTGAACATATAGTGACCACTCGCTGTGTTTTGTGTGACAGTATGCCCTTAAGATCCGGCCTATTTCTCTCATGACTCTCTCTGCCTGGTTGGATTGTGGATGATAGACGGCGGTGTGCTTTGGGATGATTCCTTCCCATCCAAGAGTCTGTCGCCATTTTCCACTGATGAACTGCGGTCCATGGTCAGATAGTACCACTTTCGCCTTTCCCATGTTGGTCATATAGTCGCGTGTGATCTTTTCGCTCAGCACCTTACTCGTCGCTCGCTTCAAGCTATACAACCTTACATATTTGGAAAATGTATCTAGCACTACAAAAATATACATTACTCCTCCCCTACCCTTTGGCAACGAGCCATACAGATCTACTGCTACTAAGTCGAATGGTTTTTCTACTTTACTATAGTTTAATTCACCTTCCAATCGATAATTTACTACTTTCGATTTCTGACACAGTTCACAACTTTTCAATATTTTTCTTACTCTTCTCTCCATATTCTTAAATATACAAGACTCCCTTAGCACACACACACATTTCTTGGCTCCAAAATGGCCATATCTATAATGACAGTCCCATACTATTTTATCTATCAGCCCTTCAGGTATGACTAACCTCCAATCCCTTTCTCTCCCCTCTACTCTTTTAAATAAACTCCCCTTAAACACCTGAAAATATTGTTTATATCCAAACACATCTAACTCTGACTCTACACTAGTTATTATTTAATTTAATTTAGCATCTTCCCTCTGCATTACATTTATATCTTTCAATTCTTCCCCAAAAAGTCTATCCTCCCTTGATAACCGGTAAATTTCAATTTCTTTTATGTCTCTACCCGTTCTATTCCCGTCTGTATCTACCCATGATAATGTGTCAGGTATTCTGTTCTCTACCCCTTTTATATACTCCCAAAAGAAATTATATTCTTGTAGAGCTAGTACCCAACTTGTTAGTCTGCTGTGCGTGAGTTTGCAGGTGTTTAGGAAAGACAATGCCTTGTGGTCAGTCCTGATGATTGTGGTGTTTCCCAGCAGGTATGTTCTAAATTTCTTGACCGCGAAGACTATACTGAACAGCTCCTTTTCTGTCGTAGTGTAATTCCTTTCAGCTGCTAATAAGGTACGACTGGCGAAAGCGATTGTGTGATGCTCCTTTTCGTCGCCCTCCTGGTACAGCTCTGCCCCCAATGCGATGTCACTAGTGTCGGTCTGCAAGTAAAATTTACGTTCAAAATTAGGATGATTCGTCATTACCATACTTACAAACTTGTCCTTTATTTCGTTAAAAGTGTCCCTCTCGGTTGCACTCCAATTCCATTGTTTATTTTTCTGTAACACTACTCAACTTTGCTGTTATGTGTGCATAATTATGCTGAAATTTTCGATAAAAATTACATAAACCTAAAAAACTCTGTAATTGTTTAATATTTTTTGGTTCTGGGAACTTCAATATAGACTCTACCTTGTCTGGATTGGCTTGAATCCCCTCAGGTGTAAAAATAAACCCCAAAAACTGTATTTTATTCTGTAAAAGCTTGATTTCTCCCAATTCACCGTCAACCCACCTAAATACAATTTATTTAAGACTTATTCTATGTACTCTATATGTTCTTCAAAAGTTCTAGATGCTATCAAAATATCGCCTAGG
This sequence comes from Magicicada septendecula, assembly GCA_034769895.1. Lineage (NCBI taxonomy): Eukaryota > Metazoa > Arthropoda > Insecta > Hemiptera > Cicadidae > Magicicada > Magicicada septendecula. The sequence goes on from CM068372.1 coordinate 216,777,218, forward strand.
TAAATAGTTAAAAAATCTAAATTTTTGGGTTGCAATATCTCATCTAAACATTTAATGAAACTGGCAACGCTGGTGTTTAGTCCGAACGGTAATCATTTGAATTGATAATTTTTTCCGTTGAATAAGAAAGCTGTATATTTCCTACTATTCGCTGCCAATGGAACTTGCCAATACCCTGCGGTTAGGTCTAAAGAGGTCATATATTTTACACCACTGAACTTCTGAAAAATTTCCTCAATGGCTTCGGGTGACTCCCGGTCTGGAATAATTATTTGATTAATTTTGCGGGCATCTAAACATAGCCTGACTCTCCCATCTTTTTTAATCACTACTACTAAAGGGTTAGAATATGGTGATACGGATCGCTCAATTATATCTCCCTCTAACATTTTATCTAACTCAATCTGAACCGCTCTTCTCTTCGCATATGGCACCGGATAACTTCTTTGTACGTAGGGTGCGTGTTCCCTTACCTTTAATTCGCATTCATAGTTTCTTGCCCTCCCTGGTATATCGGCAAACACTCCTCTAAAATTCTCTACTACCCGCCACAACGATTCACGTTGAGAACTCCCTATTACGCCACCCTCACTACAAAATTTAAGTGCCCTCTCATCCCATATTTGCTCTACACTTTCATCACACTATTTTACTCTCACTACATATATTCATACTAACTTCTGCTTCTTGTTCATTACCCCGATTATGTATCACCCTTACGCCCGAAATTCTTACCGCATCTACTACCCACTCAAAATTAATCTGAACTGGTTCTATTTCATTGTTTAATTCTAACACCCATTTCTGGAAGTTAATCACCGCCTTATGCTTAATCAGAAAATCATTTCCCAATATAACCTCAAGATTTAATCCACGTACGACTAGAAATGTATTATCGTACCCGACACCGTTAATTACCATATTTAAATGTACTTGTTTAGTGACTCTTTTACTCCTAACGCCCGTAATACCTACAATAGTCACTCCCGCAACTGGCAAAGATGGAATATTTTTATTTAATTCTTTCAATTCATCTAGTATGTGTTCGGAAATAACAGAGATTTCACTACCTGTGTCTATCAAAGTTTTTATCTCCTTACCTTTAATGTTGATTTTCACCTCGGTCAGTCCATTCTCCCGTCTAACTGCTTCGACGTCTTCTTCCTCCATTAACTCCTCAGACAAATCGGTTATGATGATGTTGTTTTGATAGCTGTCATTTATTTGGACCCCAGAATCCTCCGTCGACAACGGTCAGGTCCAGTTCTCCATTGTCTCTCTTAGTTTACCGCAGCCGTGCTCGCCACCGCTGGGTTGTATCCACTTTCACTCTGATTCACCTGCTTTCCATGGTCGTTATCTCTCGGCGCTCCTCCTTGGCCCTCTTCCCTTCGCTGGTATGCATGGTGGTTCTGCTCGGGTTGTGTTCCCTGTCGCTGACCCGGTCTCTCTCTCCTACATCTAAAACAAAAAATTTTGTGATGCATAATTTTCCTGCGAACACGCCGGACAAGTACACATTGGGCCTCGATTATTTTGTTCTCGTCTGGGGTATGCCGGTCCATGTGGCGGTCCCTGATTACCTCCGTTATTCATATTCTGTTGGTTGTGACGTCGACTCATTTCTTGGTCACGGATGTTCTGAAACACATCTAGAATGTTTTCTAACTCGCTAATAGTGGCTACCTCCCGCATCATCAATGTTATTTGCACCTCCCTTGGCAAGTGCTTACTTATATGCATCACAAAGGATCTAAATGGCAATGGCGGTTCTAGGTATTTCGCCTCACTAAATATTTTCATTACATACCCTGTTATGTTATTATTGGGTCCCCCAAAATTCCCGGTTCCCATAATTCTGCTACGCAACACTTCTTGGTCTTCTTCAGACCAATATTTATTTCTGAATGCGGACTCGAAACTTTCGAAACACCCCCATTCTGTTTTGTATACCTCGGCCCATATCTCCGAACTACCTTTGAAACATTTACAAATTTTTAATAATTGTACCTCCCAGCTACTAGTATTAAATTTATTAAACTCCCTCACTCTATTTATGAATTGCATAGGATGCACTGTTTTGTTGTCACAACTAAATAACTCTAATTCAACGTCACTGCTTACGTCGCGAGTCATAATTACTCGTTCGGTAACAGTGTTTACTTGTTGGCTGATGGCCATACTCAATTCATTTTTAACATCCATAATATTCTTTTCAACGTTCATTAATTTATTGTTATTATCAGATTCAAGGCCACTTATTGTATTGTGTATTGTCTTAAATTCAATCTTACAACTATTTTCTATTTCACTTATTTTATGGTTATTACTTTCAATCTTATTCATGGCATAACTAACCTTACATTCAGTATTAGCGTTGTATTCATTTATCTGTTTCTCGACAATTGTGTTTATTACACTGTATTGTTCTGTGATTCGTTTTTTTACTTTATTTGTTATATCATTTTTCATATCAGAAACACGGCATTCTAATTGCTCATTCATAGACTCTGTCAATTGTAATTGAATATTTGCACAACGTTCATCAACACGTTTATATAGTACATGGCTCAGATTATCAAATTTTACACTTAGACTCTGCTCAAACTTAATATTTTGTTCTTTAAGTTCTTGAAAATTAATATTATTTTTAATATTTTGTTGTTCACATTTTATTGTCTGTTCTTTAATGTCATTACTTAAAATCTCAAATTTTTCGTCATTTGCATCAAAACGTTTATTTAATACATTGAAATCACTATTTTTTACCATGTTTTCAGACATAGTTTGTATCAGGTTGAATATATCATTCATTGACAACTCTTTTTCTTTTGTTTTTGTCACTACAGGAGTAGATTGTGCTTCTGCGTTATCGATCATAATTGACCCGGTTAGGTCGGCGTTGGTTACTGCCTGAACGCTCAAATCAGCTGTTGGCATTGACTGACTTAATTCGCTCACACTTGGTGATGGGTCCATTGACCCAAGACCACTCTCATTTATAACTGAATCTATCAAATTGTTCTCTTTTTCATTGTCAGACATTTTACTGGTTTATTACTTATGTTCTAACTACAATAAATTCGAAATAATATGTTATAGCCTACATAAAATAACTCCTATCATAACTACATGACTTTTACGTAATTTAATTTTTCTTCCATAACCGTATTTCACTTCCTGCACTCTCAAAATAGGCCGGTGTAATACAACTTTTTATTATATTACATCCTGCAGTCACGGCACCATTGTAACTCTATTTATTTATTTATATTAAAAAAGTGTGAAACTTCCACCTACCTTTATTTCTTTTACGTGATCTGGCCGGATCTCTTGTGGTGAACTAACCCCGCTCGTATGACGAACTGATCAGTGCAGCAAATGAAATAAGGTGTTTGAAATGATTTATTTAACAAAGTATATCATTTAGCAGATAACATTTTATTTACGATTAATGAACATCTCTTCTTCCCACTCCCTTCCATGTATAAAATATCGAAAACATTAACCTTTTCACATTATTTTTAACTTTTGAATTACATTGTTATAAATTTTTAACATGATAGATACCTCAATTAAGGACAAAATTTACTTACAGTCTAGGAAGACGACCCAGTTTGCCCATTCATTCCATTCACACAAATTTTTACATACCCATAATTTTAGAGCGCTCGTTGAATTAGTAAAATTAATTAAATAGGGAAATCGCTCGTCGATTGCTCAACTCTTGGCGCCTCCGATAACCACGCGCCGCACTATAGATTTGTTCGAAAGTTTCTTACATTTCACTTTCCGGTCTCCACGGTACACATTTCGAGCTGAGAAGTTGTTTTAGGTTACATTTTCACTCTTTTCATATATTAGAAAATTTTTCTTCGTGCACGAACTAATTGATGAACCCCGGCCGGGGGAAGTGTGTCGTCAACTGATGAAAAGACGACTAACCAAATCCCCACTTCGTCTGACTGCTTCCGGTAACATACACGGCCCCTTAGATTACAAAGTTTTTCGTTACCGTTTAGGTAGCATGGTTTGGCATTGTGCACTGGTGTTGACGATGCTGACTGGCGAAAACGTTGAGGCTGTGGAGGGCGTGGCCTCTAAGGGTATCCGGCAGCAACGAACCGCATGGAACAAAAGTCTTCATCTCTCGCCATTTTTCGTGGCGTCCCTTTGGAGTCTGATGTGCATCGTCTATGCGCGTATGCTCCCGTTGCGCGTCTTTGTACGTGCCTCAATGCTTAATTACCGTGTGTATAGACTCGGCATCGCATTCCATTGCCACCTCGCCGTTCACAATCTCACTTCATTGTTCCTTTGACGACAATTTTATTTCACATAGGGACTGACCGTGCAGATGGAAAATAATTTTATAATTTTAATAAAATGAAAACCCTTCCCTTTAGCCCCGTTACAGAATGTTTTGCAAATGGCTTGACACTGTCAACACGAGCAGACCATCTAGTTTGCGATGTGCTGTGTAAAGAGGAGCCAATGTGTTTTTGTAATATCTCCCAACGCTGTGGACTTCGAACAAAAAAGTTGTACGTTTTTTGAACCATTCCAAAAAATGTTATGACTTCCTCACAGCACTCCGCAGCATTGGCCCCACAAAGGTTTAAACTGTGTGCCCCACAGTTTGAAAACAACGCAAGTGGGTTGATTTCACTAATGATTGCCTGAGCCCCATTATAAAACCCGGCCATATTTGCGCCGTTGTCATACCCCTGTCCTCGGCAATCATCTAAGGGTATATTATATTTTACTAGTTGCTCAACAATGAGATTGGCGATGCCTTTTCCAGTCTTTTTGTTACAATCAACAAAACACAAAAATCTTTCTGCAATTTTAAATTCCGTTTCAGATTCAAGAACATATCTTAGGACAAATGTTGTTTGTTCCGTGTGGGACATGTCTGGAGTTGCGTCGGCAAGGAGACCAAAATACTTGGGATCTTTTCCTCTCCTCAAATATAGCTTGGGTGACCCTGGCACTACATGCTTCTATAAAGTCATTTTGAGACTCAGGTGACAGATAATGGGCCTGAAGTCTTTTCCCTTCTTCTTGCGACTGTCTAACTTTGGTGACGTGTTCTCTCAATAGTGGATCGTATTTTGATAGGAGTTCCAAGATTCCTAAAAAGTTTCCATTGTTTGTGTCACCAATTTTACTAGACTCCCCTCTGAATGGGAGCCCCCTCTCAGCTAAGAGCAAAACTACAGAAAGGATTCTTTGAAGAAGTTCTTTCCAATGTTGAGTTTTTTTTATGAGTTCACTATCCAATCGAGATGCAATATCTGTGCTTTTCTTTAAGCTTCTCTCCATTTCACGCCACTTCATGTAACATCTTCTGTGGTTTGTCGATCTTTCATGGTTTGGGAGTTTATCGTACAGCTTCCGCCAGGAATACTCTTTTTTCCAACCATCCCTAGTCATCAAAACAGATTTTTTTGAGTCGGGGATATCAACGCTACCGAACAGTCTACATGGAAAACAATGAAGAAATTGTGTACTTTCACTCCACGAAAGCCAATCTCGAGGTACAGTTTCACCATTAGCCAGTTTAGAATCCAAAACAACACGTGGAAAAGCTCTTTTGCCGTCACGTGGAAGTTCTTTAGGAAAAGATGGAGGGCCAATTTTAACAAGGGATTCGATATCTTTAGCACTAATACAGTTGATATTATGAAAATTTCCTAAATCAGAGGATGTAACCGGCACTAACGCAACTGTGTCAGGTTTGTCAACGTCTCGCACGAGCGTGGGTAAGTCGTCATTTATTGTCTCGTGAGAAGAACCACTAATTTCACTGCTTAAGTTAGCTTTTTCCTTTGAGTTTTCTGTAACACCTTTGAGACCAGAAGTGTCCGCAAAAGCTTCATCGTCAGTTTTTTGTGATGAATCATCTTTAGAAGAGGGACCAGCAACATGAACGTCACTGTTAGTCTCTATGACCGCTGGACCAGCACTATCAGCAGTGCTTGTTTCATTACTGTTGGCGTTCCTGCCCGTTACTTAGGTTCGAGATTTTTTCATGGGGATCCCTAGCTTCGTTTTTCTTTCTTTGCGCTTTTGTGCACCTGACTTGTGTTTGTAGTCAATTTTAACGTACTCGCCTGAAATCCAAACAAATCAATTGAAGCTATAGAATTTTCGTTTAAGATGGTTAAGAGCTGGATCCCTCTACTGAGAAAATTGATTGTTTTGCTGAATATTATATTTGATGAAAAGAGGACATAAAATAAAAACCTCTCAAGGCATTAAGCACAAACAAACCAATAAACGTCATACAAATATTGCGATGCGAAGTTCTGTGGAGTATTGAAAAAAAATATCCTTCTGTCACATTAACCTCAACAACATTTTCCCATTGAGCAGTCGCGGCTCTTAACCAATAGACAGCCCGATACAGACATCTTAAAAATAACCAAATGTTAAATTTTTAACTAACACACAAACAGACGATATGCAAAAATGTGGACTAAAACAGGACCTCGCTTCACTCGATCACAAAAATAAAAATTAAAAATACTTTTTTCACGCCATGACGACCATAACAGATTTCTGAAAACCGTTTTACGCCTAATATGCAATATATTATTTAAATGCCAACATTTAATACCCTCATCCTGTGTTAATAGTCTACTAATTCAGAGTGTATGCGTATGATTGATTATTATTTTGTTGTTGTTACAGAAATAAAAAGTATTAAGTCATATTACATTACCAAATGGAAAATTAGATATTTTAAATAAATAAAGCACAATAAAATAATTACGGTTTTCAAATTAGTAAACTTAATTTTGACAAATAAAAGATGAGGCTATCAGGCTATCTACCACACATGGTGAAATCTTCCTCTGACGTAGGGGCACTGGGCCTGGCCATTCATAACACTGTAGTTAGTGTATTATAAAACTATTTCCATTAATCAGAACCCTCATTAAAATAATTGTAATCTCAAAATCCTTTAAAATAAGCCAGCGCTAATTACTGTACCCTGTACCAGTTAAACCTATAAAAACAAGTGCAAAATTTGTGCCCTGGCCCGGGCCTTGCATCTATTACTGAGATTCAGATTAAGTAGATCTAATGTGATTTAAAAATGTACTTAATAACTATTAATAGTCTACTTCGAAAACTTAAGTAATAACTTTAACATAATATAAATTCTTTCCTTGACATAAAAACTCAGCAGACAAACGTCAATCAGTAGGCTGTGCAATAAATTTATTTACAATAAACAAATAAACAATAATCAAATAAAATCGTCCAAATCACTTGATCACAGTAATCACACTCACACAACTCAACTGTCAACAGTGTCAACTCGGCGACTTGTTATTGTGCGTAAAACCAACAAACAAAGAATGACCTTGGCTAGGAGTGGTGTGGTGCTGCCTTTCACCCATTCCCTCCCACCTCCCTTCTTTCACTCACGTCGCAACTCGCAAGCCAACACTGCAGTTCTCTGACTCATCAAACAAATCACATCCTCCCCGTAGTTTTATTCTGCTGCGCTCTTCACGGAAAACCCGGAGCACTGTAAACACAAGTGAGCCTCTCGTGGTAAGAAGCAAGAAACGATGTCTGTGACGTTGCTAATGCTATCACCGATTTTTCTGGTGAATTCAACTGTTGGCACTGAACATAAACACGAAAAATGTGTTTACGCCGGGCGCTACGAAATATTTCGTGTTTATGTTCAGTGCCAACAGTTGAATTCACCGAAAAAATCGGTGATAGCGTTAGCAACGTCGTAGACATCGTTTCTTGCTTCTTACCGCGAGAGGCTCACTTGTATTTAAAGTGCTCCGGGTTTTCCGTGTTTAGTCTTGTCGTTAGCGTTACCACTAGTAACTGGTTATTGTGCCAACAACCGAAAAAATTCTTTCTTATTCAGTGAGTGGTAGAGACTTATGTCAATAAAACAATACAATACAAAGTTATTTTAGCGGTAAAAAAAAAAAAAAAAAAAAAAAAAAACGGCCCCTGGGCAATTGTCCCCCTTGCCCCCCCCCGTCGACGGCCCTGAAGGAAATAAAATGAGAAGGTAAATGAAAAGGAAACAGCAAATAAAGTGAAATAAAATGAGAAGATATAAAAAGACACAAACAAATCGTAAAGAAAAGGAAATGAGAAATAGTAAGCTCAAATGATAATGAAAAAGAATCAAATAAATAATAAATGTAAATGACAATTTTAAAATCAAATAAAGTAAAAACAAATAAAGTACACTAACCAAAGAAATAGAGATATTAAATGTTGTAAATAACTCTATAATGAGATGAACTTGTTAACAATATAAATAATAATTGTGAATAAAAACCATAAAAAAAATCCAGAAGTGAGAGAGATAGGTAGATAGTGAACATAATTAAGTGAGAAAAGAGAAATTAATGTTAGGGAATACCCACTGGTAACACTCAAATACCATAAAAAAGGGCAAAGTGACAGTGTAATCCCGAAATAAATATAAAACCCTACAGATAGGTATAGACACCTAAAAACCAGTGATAAACACTACAGGTTAATGGTGAAAAGTGCTAGAGAATAAGGATATTATTGTTATTAGAATTAAGAGTGTTTGTAGATTAGGGATACAGTAGTATTCAGGGTAAACACCCCATAAGGAGTAAAAATACTAGTGTTACAATGAATAAGTAGAGAAAAAATATATAGTAAAATTTAGAAAAGAAAAATATACTAAAGAATATAAAAGCAAAATAAGTAAAACATCCTATGTTCAAAGGGATAATTAGGTAAATAAAGTAAATGGAGGGATAATGTTAGTCACCAAAATAGTTAAGAATAATCAAAATATAAACAAGATTGGCATAGTAACTGTTAGTTTATGAGAAGGAATATGGCTGAAAAAAGTATACAGACCATAAACCTATATGTTGTGTTATGTTTTATAAATCATAGTAAATAATAGAGAAGTTATAAAAAAAAAATGGCAATATAGATAAGTAAAGAGATAAATCCTTACAAACCTAATAATACTGGAAAAGCCATTAGAAAATAATAGACAAACCATGATTTTGTAAAGTACTGAGAACATACAATTATCATGAAACGACCCAAATCAATTCAAAAAGTAAACAAATCAGTTGTAACACAAAAAAAAACATATGCAAAGGTAAACTAATCTTTAATTTGTGTAAAATAAGAAAATATAGCCATTCACTACTTAGGCCTATGAAATGCTTAACTGTATAAATCCAAAATCAACAAATTATAAGAAATTACTTATTGTATTAGAAAATCCAAGGCAAGTAACTAATACTAGTTAAGTAAGATTAGTGAATCATATTGAAATGTAAAAGTTAAATTAAGAACACAAAATAAGAAAGAAATGTAATTACGTAATATTAACATTAATGTCAAAACATTAATACATAAACAAACCCAGCTTTGTGGGATGTCAAAATGATCTTTGAAAGAAAATAGGAACAGTTGTGATAATATCTCATACATAGATAAGAAGACAGAAGAATAATAGCAATCAGAAGATATTTAGTCATTTTGAATAAAAATTCAAATATTATAACAATGGACTTAAGTTATGAATAGCCAATGAGAGGCGGTCAGTTGCCATAACAACCAAACGTTATTTATTATTATTCCATTAGAAACTGTTAGTCCATTATTGAAGCTCAAGATGAAGAGACGCCAAGCCGGAAATGACTCAAATTTTAATTTAAAACAGTAAAAAGTAATCCAAATTTTAATAACATGAACAAGTAAGAAGAGGATGAAGAACTAGTCCATCCAACTGAGGCCAAAGACCAGTTTATTAAATTCAAAATTAATAATATAGACCAACTTATACGAAAAAGACGCCAGGCGTAATTACATTCAAAAATGATGGAAGATTGATGACAAAAGATGACCCAACCTATTTAGAAATGAATGACCCTACATCTTAATTCAACGGATTTGATAAGTATTGCTGAGTTACCCGAATTTATGGAAAAATTCTTTATAACTTTTTCTTACAACACTATTAACTCTCACTATGAACTGATGATCCAATTTCTTTCCAGGATTAATTAAAAATAAAACACTAAATTTCTATGAAACTAGAAAATAACCTGTATAAAAATTACGAACTTTTGACATACACTTTTTAACACTTAAGGAACAAATTGTAATTACACCCTATAGTATATGAGTACCAGTAATGTAAGGTAGTGTACTTTATTGTAATCATTATTAATATTTTTTCGTAACCACAAGAGTCCAGATTGATTGAACGAAATTAAAATAAACATTTATAGATGCCATGTCTAACTGAATCGTTCGAATCGACTTTCGCCTACCTTGGGAATTAATTGTCTCATGATGGCCGTAGCAAATTTGTTTAATAACAATATATAACTTTGTATAAAAATGAATAACAACTAATCACAAGTTAATAAACTAGTACAGAGTTGTAACCACTGTTCTTTATTTCATAATAAATTGTATTATATGATTTGTGTACATTAGCGATGAGCGACAGGGACGGTAAGCGCTAGGCATCGGAAACTCTGCGAACTACCAGCAATATTAATAAACCCGCACGTGGCGGGGGTGATTTGAATTCACCATACCATCATAGAAGGAACGCTCAATCGTCCTATTTTTTAATTGTTTTCAGATTAAACATTTTGGCGCCACCCGGGAAATACAACCACATATTAAAGGACAGGTAAGGTTCCCACTCGCGAGTACTGGTAATTCGAGAGATCACGACGGACATTGTCAGCATAAACATAAAGTAACGACTACAACGTGCGAGGCGAACACACGAAACACACTTTTACAAAGACGACATAAGAGTCAAAACGTTACAAATTGACGCAACAACGTTTGGTTTAAAAGAGTCTTATCGTTACAAATTGATGCAATAACGTGTTGCTTAAAAGAGGCAAACACAACGACTCGTTACAATATATATATATATGTATATTTATTTATTTATTTGACATTTGCAATTCTTATATTTAACTCATTTAAAGCTTGTTTTTTTGTATTAAATTAGAAAAGTATGCAACATACTTTAGTTTCAAATAAGGATTTTTTTACGCTTAATAAAGAGATTTTTATTTACTCCGTGCATTCTTAAATACATCAATTATTACTATAGCAACCATTTTACAGAAACAAGAATTTCATTTAACAACTCTGGTTGTACCACAGCTAGGCTAGATGGCACAACAGGTCATGGGCCTGATGCTTCAGAGAAGAAGAAGAAGAAGTAAATATTGTGATGAAGAATTAAGACAATATTTTTGAAAAATTATTAGTCCTTATTTATTTGTTGTTTATCAAAAAAGACATAAAACTGTTTGTTTCTTACATATAATAAAGTAATTCATTTTTTAAGACATTCAAAAAGTATTATCCTATTAATTTTGAAAAAAAATATTGGCAACTTTTAAGTTGTCAGTTTGTATGCCAGTAATGAGAATTACTCAGAACTACAATTGTAGAAAGTTAGATCATTAAATAGTTTAAAAATGTAAGGCAGACTTATATTTATTACATTCAACAAAATAATCAATATTTAACACTAATATTAAGTTGTAAAAAAGTTAAGCTTCATCACTATCTTCCTCAATAACTGGTTGCACTTCCTCAAAATGAAATAATTTTGTAAGAACTTCTGCAGGCCGTATAATAATTTTTGACAAATATCTGCCGTATGATAAGAAATAAATAACAGCAGCGATATGTGAACAACATCCAATTGTTCTATAACCATTTGCACAGTTACAACAATAACGCTTGATTCCATCCATTTCACTACTATTTGGGTTATAATGTAAATAGCATTTATACGTTTTGCTGCTTATATGTCTTGACCTCACTTCAAATCGAACAATCTCTGGTTTAATTTTTAATGTACTCGCAGGGAATGAACCATTTTCATCTATAATTTCTGCTAAGTAAGATACAGATTGGGAAAGCTGATAAGATCCTGTGAAAAAAACTTTTAATTCGTCTAATGACATTTCTGGGAAATCGAGCAATTCCTCTGAAGATAACAACTGAAACTGTGTTACTTTTCTATTCCAGTTATTATTTTCAACTTCTACAGGCAATGTATTTATATCATTTTTGGTAGCATTCATCCGACTGTTGATAATTTCATCAAGTAGTCATTTATCTGAATTTAATCGTTTTCCAAAACGATTTTGAAGGAAGCAGGCTATTCGACAGTATAAACCGGCATCAGGAAGAAGAGAATTATGCAACTGATGATGCAAAAGCTTATATTTCTGTCCAATTATTCCATGTACAGCCTCAATGACCCATCGAAGTTTTGTAACTAATCTGGATTCATTAGATTCTTTTGCTGTTAATTTAACTGATTACGTTTACCTTTCAAAGCAGGCATCAGTACAACAAAACCTTTTTCTTTTAATGTACTTACTAGTCTCTAAAGCCTCTATCTAAAATGAAAATATCACCTTTTAGAATAGTGCTTAGTCCGTTTTCAATTGATAATAAATAGTCTAAAATTTGGGCATCGTTCTTTGTAGCAAGAAAGGGTCCAGGAACATCAATAATATATCCATCTGTTGTAGTTATAGTGAAAGGCTTACACAAGGAGGTTTTTTTTTGACCGCAAGTGTTATTGGCACTCTTCTGATGATGTATATAGGAAGCATCACAAATAATAGCCAGACGATTACTTAAAGTATGGAGTTTTTGTGCAGCTGCAGCAGTGTGATTTTTGATGTGATATTCCCTAGAAGTAGAGTGAAGACCGAAATGTTTAGGTAACACGTCCCTTTTGAAACATTGTAAAACAGAGTGAATGAATTCGGAAATCATCTTCTTATCTTCAACACCAAGTATAGCAGAAACTATTTTATCAGAATTGCCAGTTCTTAATTTGCACATAAGAATGCAACAACAGCTTGAGTTACATTGCGATTATCAGAATTTCTCATAGATGACATCATATTTCGAAGTGAAATGATATTTTCCCAAGATTGTCCTGTAAGAGCATAAACACATTCCTCTGAAATAGAAAAATCGGCAATCTTATCGAATAACTGAAAATCAACTTTAACAGACAGAACGTCCATAAACTTTGAAAGTTCTGTAATTTCTACTAGGCTGATGTTTGAATAAATACAAATTTTTCCTACTTCACTCTCATAAAATCGATTTTTTATTGTATGGATAGAACAACGTCTGTTGCGTTTTGGAATAAAGATTCTTCTCTTTACGAATACTTGTATCCTTGCTTCAAAAGTAACATCATGAAGATCACTTTTTGATTGACAAATAAAACAATATCCGTGACTTGAAACCGAACGTGCAAATGGCATTTCTACTACTTCAATAGTTTGTGGTGTAGCTTCTGATGTATACGAAGGATCATCATTTGAAGTCTGTGAAGAAGTCATAGAAGCTTGCGAAAAGAGGTAGAAGAGAGTACACTCAGAAGGTGTAGTCGATAATATATCTTGGCTCGATATTTCTCTGCCTTCCCCATGTTCATTTTGATCCTCTTGATGTCCTATGTTTGGTAGTTCTGCGATTGGTATAGGCGCCTCCTCTTGAACTTTAACATTTTCTAAGTGAGACTCTTCTTGTCGCCTAATTATACACTTTTGAAGCCTTAACTTAGTATGACATTTTGAGCATATCTTATCACCAACTTGAACGAAAACTCCAAAATCATCCATTATTTTCTTTGCATCTTCACGAGTATCCACTGATTTGGCCACTCCGATAATTTTTCGAATAAAAATATTATACTGAACACATTTGGAATTATCTCGCTTTGCTGTTTTACACAGAGGTTCTGCATTTGAATCTGCCATGGTTCGACTGCATGAAATAAAAGAAATAATATTTGTTAATAAATGTGTAGTTTAATTCTATTTCAACACTTTTTAATTAAAACCAAGGCTTATTAACAGTATGGATTCAAAAACTACATAAACTGTAAAGTATACTTATGAATATTTATCAGCAAAAAGTTGTTTTCATATGTTACTTTTAACATATAGTGTATTACACTAAGTACTATTTTTTATTCTTTTGTAATTAAACTTTCACATAAAAATACATTACGTTTAATTATGCCTATTTAGATAGGAAGCAAAATTGAGGTTAAAAATATATGTATGTTTTTAATATTGATATTTCCAAACGTACTAAAATCGTTACCAAATAATTAAGAATATTTTTGTTTTTTTTTACAAACGTATGTTTTACCAACGTCTACAATTCACTATATGAATGTTCAAATATTTTTTTGTACAGTAGTAATCATATGTACTTACAAGTAATGATTTTGGCTGTAGTTCTTTGTGCAATACTGTGCCGGAGTTTGCACAATCCGGCGTTCGAGGAAATGCAAGTCCTAGCTTTTCTGATTCGGATAAGTGTCTAGTTACTAGTTGGGGAGAGCAATTTTGGTGGCAATGTTTCGACTGTAAACGCTGTCTAGCGGGCGGAGTTCAGGTTTCGATTCGGAGCACATGGTAAATGTGCAGTTCCGCTCTGGCTTTCACTGCATAAATTACTTCAGCTGCCTCCCTCGGTCTAGTAGCAGTCTTTTTGGGTGTTGTCTTACTCATCTTTATGGCAGGCTAAGTGTTCAAGACTCACCGGGTTCTCGCCCAAGAATGGAGATCTGACCACAGCTTGGTGTGCTGCCACCTTCACCAGCTATGAACCACTGAAGCTTCGTCTGTGACCGAGGAGGGACGACCAGCTGCCGCCAACAATGAGGGAACCGCCCGCTTCGTATGAGGTGATATAAACTCTTTTTATTTTATCCTGGCCCGCGGAACATCCCATGTGAGGTGTTTGTGCTATAGCAGTTTAACTTTATTCAGCGACATGGTTAAATCGAGGGTGTGTCGGCAAGACAATTTCAATGTAAATTAAACTTGATAATACAGTACAACCGCTGCAATTGTAAGCTGACCTGTGGGAGGGTACCAGAGCTGTTTTTGTATGTATTATGGGTGCAAAAGTTGTAAGGGAAAATTTGTTCTAAATTAAGTATAAAGGTATGATTTTCTTGATTCCAAACCGGCTGGTTCTAATGTCTTTCTTAGATTATTACTGGGATTTTACATTTTATGATGTTCCTGTATACAAGGGTTTGGGGGGGTTTGTTTTTTTTATTCTGTTTCCGGGTGTTATTTTATAAATGGGTTTTCTGTTCACAAGGTAGGCACCTGTTGGTGCCATTTCATGCAGGTTTTCTACGGGAAATATTTGGTCAGGTCAGGCTTGCTCTGGTACACTCATGCAGCTGGACATATACAGCATGTTTTATTTTATATATGCACAGATGGCTGAAATTAACATTTTCTATTTCTTGAAGGTGTATATATTTAATATTTTGGAGATTATAAAATTTTACATGGAATGAAATTGTACAGGTGGTACTTATTTTTTTGTAACTTAGATTTTCTGGCCATTATATGCTAAGCCTGTTTTGTTAATTTTTGTTATTATCAAATCCTTATGGTTAAATAATGACTAGGTATATAATTAAATAAATGAATAATTTCTAAACATTTAACATTCTTATGACAGATTTTTAGAAAGGTTCTGTGCATTATGTAGATCAACAAGTTTCACATTTTGCCTATCATTGTAGCAAGTTTTACTTATCATTATATTTTTTAATTACCAGCCATTCCAAATGTTTTCTCAATTTATAATGTATATTTGTATCCGACATGGAATTATTACAGTTCGTAGTTAATTATGCAGGCTGCCGACATTATAACAATGTATAAGGGGTGGTCTTGGTCGATGACATTAGTTTCCATTTATTTAATAGATATTGGCGAGTCAGTTATTTGATGTTTCTATATCACGGGGCGATAAAGGAATAATATACAGGCGGGCCGTGGGGTGTTTGAGTATGATGGCATATGAGTTGTAACTGTGATTTTGTGAAAATTAATTGTGATGTCAGAGGCTGTTATGTGTTCTAGAGAGGGAGTGATAAATATATACATAAAAGTACCTTTTTATAATGTTGAGATTTAAAAAAAAAATAATAAAAAATTTGGTTGAGTTATGATCATGATCAGTTCAGATTGAAGGGATATATACAGGGAGATTCACGAAGATATGCAGAGACTTAAGGAGCTCATTCTACATGTAAAAATAAGAAAAAAAGTTCATATAAACATAGGTCCGGAAATGCTTCGTTAGCGAGTTACGGCTAGCGAAAGATTTCGCCCGGGTTTCGGTTCCCCCGGGTAAATGAAGACTTTCTGAAATTCTGGGAAGGGGCGTATTCTGCTGTTTCTTATGGTTTCTGACCTGAAAAATCGAATAAAACAGGTTGCAGAACTGTATCTCCCATAAGTTTCATGATATCCGACGTAAAACAGAAAAATGTTTGCCTAAAAACAAATTTTGGAAAATTAGAAACAATTGGAATTTTTTGTTGATTTTTATTGACTTTATTTACAACATTTTTCTCAGAATTAAATTCTTTACAAGTTTTGTTTTTAACTTTTATGCATTTATTAGTCATTTAACAAAGTTATTGTACTTCTAACCTAACCTTAGGTTCGAAGTACAATAACTTTGTTAAATGACTAATAAATGCATAAAAGTTAAAAACAAAACTTGTAAAGAATTTAATTCTGAGAAAAATGGTGTAAATAAAGTCAATAAAATCAACAAAAAATTCCAGTTGTTTACAATTTTCCAAAATTTGTTTTTAGGCAAACATTTTTCTGTTTTACGTCGGATATCATGAAACTTATGGGAGATACAGTTCTGCGACCTGTTTTATTCGATTTTTCAGGTAAAAAACCATAAGAAACAGCAGAATTCGCCCCTTCCCAGAATTTCAGAAAACCTTCATTTACCCGGGGGAACCGAAACCCGGGCGAAATCTTTCGCTAGCCGTAACTCGCTAACGAAGCATTTCCGGACCTATGTTTATATGACATTTTTCTTATTTTTACATGTAGAATGAGCTCCTAAAGTCTCTGCATATCTTCGTGAATCACCCTGTATATAGATGTATTATGTTTGACTTTTACGTTTGTTATCAATGTGTTATAAACAGGGGCTATATATGTATAATTATGTGATTTTGGACATTACGGGGTTTTGGAATTGTGATACATGTAATTTCACCTAATAAATGCTGTTATTGTTGGTTACCAGAGAGTTTAATTGCAAGTCCCGTCTCACTGGACCCAGCGCATTTTTTTGCTTCTCTAGGCCTTCTGCCAAGTTTTCAATATCTAGTGGCCCCTCTTAAAAAAAAAAAAAAATTATATAGTATTAAAAAATAAAGAGGGGTTACATTTGGTAGCAGAGCGTGGTTGTATCTAGGGTTCTACCCTTGGGTCCTTGGGTGTGACGGGGCTTGCAAACTCAGAAAACATTTCGGGCAGAATGAAACTTCAAAAAAAAAGAGATTAACACATAGGTCAATGTTATATCATGTTTAAAGTTTTATATGTGTATGTGAATGTATAATTGTTAGCTTGTTTGACTTGTGAATCTGATCACACCACGAAGCAGGCATTAGTAGTTAGAAAATTTTGAGATGTTGAACTGCCGGGGTTCTTAAGCGTTGCATGGGGGGATAGAAGGTATTAGTAATTCGAGGTCGAATTATAGCGCGTGGGGTTAGCGGGATGCGGTATGGCCCGATCGGAAGTCGGTACCGTCACCGACTTAATTCATGTATTGAGAATTTTCGGAATTTAATGCCGATTGATGGTTGTTAGCTACGTGTTGGTGAGGCGTTGTATGTCGTGATTGGTGTTAGGTGTTGTGTATTTTATGTACATGTTAGTTGTTGCTTGTTCTCTTCGGTGATGTCAACGAGGTTGGTTCAGGAGTGGGTCAGGTCTCCGCAGCGCTAGGGAACCCGGGGGTCGCTCGAAGGAAGGATCAGTACTCAAGTTTTTCTGTTTTGTAAGTTATGTTTGTGTTAGGTGTTTCGTGGGGATTTATGTTTTATTGTTGTGTGTTGTGAATTGTGCAATTCTGGCGGCGGTATGCTATCAGAGATTGCCCCACCCCATTTCAGGCGTTCTCCAGAAATTTCTGGTGGTAGATGGAATAGATGAGGACAAGTTGCTGGTTTTCTTGGACCTTGCCCTGCAGTTCGCGGATTTCCCGGGGGTGTCCGATGGGGAGGTCTTGTACCTTATATACCCGTATTGCCGGGGTTCATTGGCAGGGCTGGTCACCAACACTCTGTGTCGGGGCGGCAGTGTCGATGCTTTCCATGGGGAAGTGTTGGACTTCTTCATACCCCGTCGACGAAGTGAACAGTTGAAGTTTGAGTTATTCTATCGTCTACAGGCCAACGGGGAGGCGTTGGGGGACTTCATGCACGATATATGGAAAGCTGCCCGGGTATTAAGGTTGGGGTTGCCCGAGAGGGAGGTTATACAAGCAATTCTGGAAGGACTGACTCCCCAAGAGAGATCCCGGCTGGTCTTCGCAGATCCTCCACGTTGTTTTGCGGACCTGGACCGGTGTGTGCATATGCCAGAAGGGTCCAGGTGAATGAAGAGTCCCGGGGAAGAGCTGCTACAGATGTCCAGTACTCAAGTGGTTTATTGGGAAGAGCTAAAGGAGACAAACATGGCGGTTGGGGGAGAACACAAGAGACTATCAGAAAAACTGAATATTCCGGAAGTAATGGAAGCTACAAGGGGGTGGCAAGTGAGAAGACGGTAACAACAGTTACAGCAGAGAAAAGAAAAAAGTATGAAATTAACAGGGGAAGAAGAAGTTATATTAGGGAACCAACATCGGCCAGTAGGGAGCTTGTAGCAAGGCGTTATTCCTATTTGGAGAGAAAGGAAACTTTAAACGTTCCAGATGAATCGCAAGTGCCTAATAGAGTAGTGGATGAAGAAGGTGAAGCGGAAGAAGAAAAGCGGAATGGCTTCGGGGGGTCAACACCAGACAACAAGGACACGTCTGTTAACACTGAATTGCAGGACTCAGAGAGGACGTCATGGTTGAATCCAGATGTCGCAGAATTTGTTCCGGTATCTCCATCTCGGAACTATCGAAAAAAATATCAATAAGGAGTTAGAGAGCTTGCCGTGAGTGCACCCTTGGATTGTGGTCTCTTGGAGATCATCAGTTTCCCCTGTTTTGAGAAGTTATGATGGAGTGATAGTGTGGTGTTGTTTCGCTGTTTTTTTGTTGTAGTTTAATTGTTGATTATTGTAGGGTCCATGCCATGCCGCATTCCCCGGTTGATTTCCATGGTGTTTCTTTTCGTTGAGAGAGAAAGTGTGTAGACGGTGCTGTAGAGAAGTAAACCCCCTGCTAGTCACGGTGTGTAATCAAAATGTTAAGTAAGAGTTGGGATCGATGTGCGCGTGCCCTGTATGCGGTCTTCTCTGTCTGGCTAATAAAGGGCGATAAAGGAATAATATACAGGCGGGCCATGGGGCGTAAGAGTATGATGGCATATGAGTTGTAACTGTGATTTTGTGAAAATTAATTGTGATGTCAGAGGCTGTTATGTGTTCTAGAGAGGGAGTGATAAATATATACATAAAAGTACCTTTTTATAATGTCGAGATTAAAAAAAAAAAAAAAAAAAATTTGTTGAGTTATGATCATGATCAGTTCAGATTGAAGGGATATATATATATATATATATATATATATATATAAACAGGGGCTATATTATGTATAATTATGTGATTTTGGACATTACGGGGTATTACGGGGTTTTGGAATTGTGATACATGTAATTTCACCTAATAAATGCTGTTATTGTTGGTTACCAGAGAGTTTAATTGCAAGTCCCATCTCACTGGACCCAGCGCATTTTTTTGCTTCTCTAGGCCTTCTGCCTAGTTTTCAATATCTAGTGGCCCCTCTTAAAAAAAGAAAAAATAAATAAGAAAATAAAGAGAGGTTACAATACTCTTCTTAAAGTTTTTCTGTATGCATCCACATTCAACAAATATACTTTATCTACTTCTTAAATAAACGATTTTAGTATATTTAGTTGTTTAAAAAGAATATAAATAACTATTGCTATTCACAAAAATGAAGGTTCGAGAATAAATAACTTCATCACAATATTTACTTCTTCTTCTCTGAAGCATCAGGCCCATGACCTGTTGTGTCATCTAGCCTAGCCGTGGTACAACCAGAGTTGTTAAATGAAATTCTTGTTTCTGTAAAATGGTTGCTGTAGTAATAATTGATGTATTTAAGAATGAACAGAGTAAATAAACATCTCTTTATTAAGCCTAAAAAAAAAATCCTTATTTGAAACTAAAGTATGTGGCATACTTTTCTAATTTAATACAAAAAAACAAGCTTTAAATGAGTTAAATATAAGAATTGCAAATGTCAAATAAATAAATATATATATATTCACACACACACACACACACACACACACACACACACACACACACACACACACACACACACACACACACACACACACGCACGCACGCACGCACGCACGCGCACGCGCACGCACACGCACGCACGCACGCATGCACGCACGCACACACACACACACAGTATTACTAAATTGTAGCTCATTTAAATATAAAAATAAGCTTAAAAATAACAAATAAAAATTCACGAATTCCAATTTATTTATTTAAAAAAATTAACTTGTATTATATATTATGAAAGAAAATAATATAATTTTACATTTTTAATATTATTTAGAGTACTAGCTACTTTCAGGCTAACAAAACCCCTTAAAAATAGCCGAAAAATGTATTTTTTTGCGTTTTTGAGGGTGGCCCACCACTCGAAAAAAATCTGAAAAAATTTGAGTATACAAAGATTGTTAAAATACACTTTTTAAAACAAAAAATATGCCTGTAGCTCTTTTGGGACTTGAGATATAGCATTTTTAACTTTTTCGAATTTTTTTAGAAACAATCTCATGATCCCATGGGGACCGTAATTTTTTAGTTTATTGTTTTTGATGCCAAAAATGTGGTCAAATTTTTTGGAAACTTTACGTTTCATAAAAATTGAGAAAAAAAATAAAGATTGAAAAAAGTCAATTTTTCACCCTCCCTCTGTAGAGGGGGTAGATGGGAACCTAAGAACCTTGTGTAATGTAATGTTTTTACAATTGTAATAAACCTACATAGTCAAAAAAATGATTGGTTTCAAGGGGCATTTTGCCCCTCTTAACCAGGGGTACCCTTTATAAGTAAACTTTGTTTATAAATATAGACTTTCAGCTATTGTAGCCACCATGTTGTTCAGTACCAACCTTGAAACTTTACTCACCAGGTCCAGGGTCGAGGTTGGACGAGCTGAAAAGCAAGATGGTTGTTTGGAATAACTAATAATTCATTTACTAATGCTCAAATCAATCTTACTTTATTAAATTATAAAATCCAATTAAATTTATCTTTTTCAATCAAATAAAAAATAAAACCTTGTAATTCCTTTCAATCCCATCATTACATACAAAATATTACTTCTCCCTCTCTTATATTTTATTTTTGTTTCAGTAATATTCAAATAAAATAAAATAACTCGCTACAAACTTAACTTTATATAATGAAAACTAGCCCTTGCATTCACACGCACACCCATACACCCCAAGACTTTAGGAGATCTCCATTTTAATTAAAATAATGAAATTGAATTTTTAAGAGTCCTGGTTGAAATTTTTTGGTTTTACCCTCGTTGGTTACTTAGCTGATATTTGAGTCCAGAAGAACTGTCCTGTATTTTCTGTCATTTCGTACCCTTCTTGTTGCTTTCACTATATAACGCAAAAACTGTTATTACATTAAAACACTGTTATTCACTTTTAAAAGAAAATTCTTTCAAATTTTGCATTCTATTTACTCGGTATATAGTTACTTTTCGTACGGGCGACTGAAACTGTTTAGCCGGCGGGCGAGCGAACGGCTCGCGTCCGTTGTAGCTAGATGTTATTGGCCGACTGACTTTTGTTCTCAGTGCAGTTGGTTGGCATCGCCCTGCATTCCAAGTGACGCATTTTTAAAGGTTTATCACTGACGTTATATGGCGTGACTTGTGATATCATAGGTTACAGGTCATGTAACTAAAAATAACTGTTCCTCTTGCGTTTTGGATGTGACCTTGACACAGATTCACTCACAGCATATTACATTTCCTGTTCCCAAATAAAATTTACTATTATTATTTCTTTTTGTTTCCCCAAAATATTCTTAGGAGAGCGTAAATGTCCCGTTACATGCTTTTATAATTAATTAAAAATACCATTACATTATAGTAATTTAAATTGTAATAGTGTATAAATTAAGTTCTGTGATATTATAATTTTCTCGTCTTAAAGAAAACATGTGAAGATATAAACAAACTATCTCAACTCGTTCACATATACAATGATACATACATACGCACGCACATGCGTGTATGCACACACACTCACATACACAAACACGTTTTGTAACCCCTCTTTCAAACTTTTAGACTTTATAAAAAAACTTTTTTTTTTTTTTTTTTTTTTTGAAAGAGGGGCCACTAGTTATTTAAAACTAGGCAAGAGCCTAGAGAAGCCAAAAATGCGCTGGGTCCAGTATGACGGGACTTGCAATTAAACTCGGTTGTTAAACAACAATAACAATTTTTATTCAGCCATTTCAAGTAACTTTGTAAGTATAACTCTCAGTATACAATATACTTTTATATTTATACACTCCAGTACATTTAAATGAAACTACACGGGAAATGGGCAGAATTTCCTGGGATGCCGTCCAGCACACCACGGAAGACTGTTCTGACCTTTTAATTAAACCCTGTCGTTCAAGGTCCTCGCACACCTTGGATGAAATGATAGATCTTGCTGATCCGGAGTCAACTAATGCCCTGAGTTGACTCTTTTTCAACTCCAACAGCAAGAAGGGGCATACAGAAGTGGGCCTAGAGATGGTTTGGAGGACCTTGATGCCCAAAGAACTGGGAGCTACAAATGGCCTGGAGGCGCGTACCTTAGAAGACCCGCGACAGGAAGGAGAAGACCTCCGACATATCTTCCCCTTATTGACCCCTTTCTGAATGACCTGGGCGCCTTGGAGAGAGACGTTGGACTCGACCCAACCCCGGTACAAAATCGTCTAATGTGGCCCAATCTACCACACCTAAAACAAGTCACATTAGGTGAACGACGGCGCCTCTCGTTACAAGAGTTTATAATTTCAATCTCAGCACCGTGTGATGATGGAACAATTCGCCCCCTTCATGCAGACGCATGAACATTTCCCCCTTCGTGTCTTACCTTATCATTTGCTACTTGCTCACGGGACTCGTCAATCTCCTGGACCGTTCTGGAAACCACACACAGCCGTTCAAGGTCCGCAAAACAACATGGACGGTCCGCGAACACCAAAGGGGATCTCTCTTGGGGCGTTACCCCTTCTAAAATAATTCGAACGATATCCTTCTCGGGCAACCCCAACCTCAAAATCCGGGCAATTTTACGAATATCCTGCACAAAGTCCCCCAACGACTTCGGTGGCCTGTGCACGATAGAACCGACTACATTTCAACAGTTCACGTTGCCGACGGGGTATGAAAGAGTCCAACACCTCCCCATGGAGAGAGTCGATACTGCCACCACGACGCAGGGTGTCGGTGACCAGCTCAGCCAATGAATCCCGGCAATTCGGATATATAACGGACAAGAGGACATCATCGGGCAGCCCCGGAAAATCCGCCAACTGCAGAACGATGTCCAGGAAAACCAACAATTTGCCCACATCTTCTCCATCCACCACCGGAAGTCTCTGGAGAATGCCGGAAATAGGGTTGGGTAGTTTCTGGTAACCTACCCCCGCCAGAATCGCACAATTCAAAACCCACAACAACAAACATAAATTCCCACGAAACACCTAACACAAAAACATGACTTACAAAAGGAAAATCTTGAGTACTCTCTCTTCCATCAAGAGGACCCCCGGGTTCCCTAGCGCTGCGAAAACCCGATCCACTCCAGAACCAACTCTCCGTCAGCCGCCAGACTCAAGAGGAGAAACACATCAGACAATAACATAGACCAACATACAATCCACACCACCGAACAACTACCACAACATATAACAATTCAACAAAGACATTTATTATAACTTCAGCGAATAAGTCGGGTCAATGACAGTACCGACTTCCAGTCAGGCCATATCGCATCCAGCTAACCTCTCGCTCTATTACTTCATAACTATTTATATAAGGCAGCCCATTCCCCCGCCAATTCTCCCGCGCTCTCCGGTAAGGTCCACTCTCAACAACAACAACAAAAACCCCAACTAAAACGCATGCCACGTGGCGGCACCAGGTTTACAATTCAAATCACATAGCAATAATTCATACCTAATACATATATACATACATACGATATCAAACCTGCCATTGCATCTACCTATTTTCATTTTCAAATATTTCTGAAGTTTGATGTTTTTTCCAAACTATTTCCAAGTTTGCAAGCCCCGTCACACCAAAGGACCCAAGGGTTCGACCCTAGAATCAACCGCGCTCTGCTACCATTTGTAACCCCTCTTTCAAACTTTTAGACTTTATAAAAAAACCTTTTTTTTTTTTTTTGAAAGAGGGGCCACTAGTTATTTAAAACTAGGCAAGAGCCTAGAGAAGCCAAAAATGCGCTGGGTCCAGTATGACGGGACTTGCAATTAAACTCTGTTGTTAAACAACAATAACAATTTTTATTCAGCCATACCAAGTAACTTTGTAAGTATAACTCTCAGTATACAATATACTTTTATAGAATTGAAAAACTTCGTTACAAACTTTTACTCCCCTCCCTGGCATTACAATCATACAGATTTGGCTTGACCACAGGCGAGGCCATGCGCACAACCAGATCCAGCAAACGATGACATGTTATGGACCTGTGGATAACGGCACCAACAGGTGACGTCCACAGGTTACAGCACCTCCCCAAACCTTTAAATCTACTTTAAAAAAAAACCCCATATAGAGCTATGAATACCCTCAAGTAATGCAAGCATAATTCACCACCCAATAAATCAGTAACCTTAAGTAACGCACACCTTTACCATAAAAGAAAATTTCATGACCCCATCTGGGCTCACACTTACTCAGGGGGCTTAAGCTTTAGTAAAATAAAACTGACAAAATGTACAAGCACTAATTGTCTCGCTGGACTTGTGCACCAACAACTTTAACTGGAGATGTTCCAGGAATAGAATGAGATGTTCTACATAGTAGAGGCCAAAAATATTTGTAAAAGGGTTAAATGTCACCTGGTATAATCCGGCACAAAACCTGAGGTACTCATGGTGTATTGTCCAGTTCTTCCTCCCGACGGCACAGACGGAAAATCACTCGTTTAATGCCATTGGTGGCAGATGTTCGGCCACCAGCTGAAGTGAATCGGGTGATCGTCTTAGGTCAGGAACCCTGGACAATTATATATATATGGACAAATACTCAAATGTTACCTAATTCACAATCCCCCTAGACTCCGGCATAATTCACACACTACCACATGCTCAGATTAAAAAAAAATTTTGAAAAATTTAAGAATGCACAGAAATGACCTTCAGTAAAAAAATTTAGAAATAAATGACTAGTATTTATAGATTGTTCGTCAACTTAATAATCCCTTATTACAATTTCGAGATGAGTTGCAAACTTAAACCGGTTCATAATACATATACAGTTTCATATACCTCTACATTTAGTTAATAAAACATTCTCTTACGCCCCCCCCTAATTATAATGATATGATTATGATACAATTAGGAAAAAATACACAGCCAGAATTACTTTATAAATACTTTAACTCAGCCAGTGTTAACTTTCAAGACATGCATAAACAGAATTTAACCCGCGCTTGTCACGTGGTGACTTCCGTATATATATCGCCTTGCATCGGCATTGATTTAAGTTAAATTACAATTCTTTTATTAAATAATAAGTAAGGTACCTTGAACACACTTACCGGAGAGTCGCGTAGTCGTTTATCTAAGCATGGTAGATTTTAGCAGACAAAATTCAAACAGGTAGCCGCTGGGAGAGAAGGTTGATGCTTCGTTCGGCTGCCTGACGAGTACTGGTCAGCACAGTGACAGAAAAAATGTTACGTATCGCTCCCCACAGAGCGCGCGCGGATCGGCAACAGAGCATGCAGATAACAGAATAGACACCGCTCAGATAATTAATTCACATACCCCGCAATGACAGTCACATAATTAACTGGGAAATAGCCGAGTATTCCAAAACTTGGCACACCCCCACTCCAAAAGGGCAACATGGTTGCCCCAACTGGAACTCAGTGGTACCCTGCAGTGTACCACCCTTATATTCCATACTCGAGTTGATATCGGCTTTCCCACCAGTCATGGCTCCCAGGAGAACAGAGGCTCAGAAGGAAAACGAAAGAGCAGAAGAAGACATGTAACGTGTAAGTGTGTAGCCACCGCAAGCTGACCTGATCAGGGCCAGCCTACGGCAAGAAAAGACAGCGAAGAAAAGACGAAAGAAGGTACGGGAGCTCCCTGAGCACTGGCCCCCCGAGACATGCCCAACTATGTTTGAGAAACTGACACAACCACAACAGGGCGTCAAGCCCTATAGTTACCAGAGGGACTAGCCCCAAAACACCAAACAATAACCGTGTCTCAGAATCACCGAAGAAAAGGGGGATCTGGTCTCCACCATGACCCAATAATCCCACTTGCATGTATGTGTATATATATCCGTAATCCCATACGTGTGAGTGCTCCAAGGGCTCTCTACTCTCTCCTTTTTTTTTTTCTTCTTCTTCTTCTGGGCAGGTTAGGAAAATCAGGAAGAAGGAAAGGGCAAGGATCATTGAAAAGGATCATTGAAGATCAAGGCCTGGAACGGAAGGTAAGGACATGGCTCTCTCCAGAAATAAGGAAAATTGGAGAGAACCAAGGCTCGCGCAGGCAGGGGCGCATCCCTGAAGTAGACGAACACCACTGGGACTGTGGGGAACACCTACCCGCTACCATACTCAACTCCACCCCCCAGAGCACACACCTCCCCGAATAACATCCATCCCTACCTAAATGGAGACTCACAAATTCCCCCCTTTTCTATCAGCCCGTCCACCCCTTGTGACAGGGCTTCAACTTCGAAACGTGAGTAACTATCTCTTTAGAATTACCTCCCGGGTTCGCCCAACCTAGCCGTCACAGGCGACGCGAACCCCAGGATCCGGTATGGCCACGACCAGCGGTAGCACAGTTTGGCGGCTCTCCTATCCGCTGCTGAGCTGATCGGGTGGCTCTGGCAGTAGACCAAATCTCCTACTTCAAAGGAATTTGGAATTCACCCCTGATTATACCGACTACGGACGCGCTCGTGCGCACGAAGCAAATTCTTCCGGGCCTCTTTCCACCTATCTGCCGTCCTAAGGTCCGGATTACTCGGCAGAAGATCGTCTATGTTCCACAAGTTGGCCAAGGGAAGCGTGTGCCGTACTGGGTTCGGCAGCGTATTATAAGAATTTTAAAAACGAGCGCCGCTGACGTCACGCACGGCCACACGGCTACGGTAGTTTGTTGTTGGCACACAAATGTTGTGCAGCTACGCAATACAGCTGGCAGCGCCAATGTTTCTGTACATTCCTGCATCCAGAGTTTACTTGGCTAGGCCGAAACATTGAATCGGCCTCATTTCTGTTTTGTCCTCCAACCTAGTCATCTGCTCTCGACTGGCAGATACCGTTTGTTCTGGACTTCCTCGGCTATCACTATGGTTGGCTAGATAAAGTGTAGCTCCAGGTGCTCGAACAAGGGCGAGATGGGTGTCGGGTGGACGTACATCTGTCCACCCTAATGGCAGAGACGATCTTATAGCCACGATGCCGTCAGTCGAGGACAACTTAGGACTCTTCCAACGCTAAGCTGCACCCGGGACTTGTGACACGACTGTGACATCACTGATCCGCGCCTATACGGACTAAGTACACCGGACAATCCAGGTGGGAAAATTCTGATTATCTATTTCTCTCTCTCTCTACAACATGGTGAATGCACAGAAGCCGCCAGAAGCTCACTCGTGAAGTTCTGAACGTTATACTCTAGCACAAACTGTCATGTTCAATTATGTTATTGCATGTGTGAACATTACCGCAGTACACCTAATGAAGTATCTTATAACTGTATAATGTGTAAGAAATTACACACATACACACACATCCGCAGTTTGCTGTAAGATCTAACTTTTCATCTAATTAAGACCATTAGGGAGTTAATTATCTTGTGCTATCATGTCATCTGGTCATGGCTGAGTTTTAAAAACGTAACGGGGGCTGTCTGATGCTTTAGATGAGAAACTATTTTCTTTCACACACATACTTAGTGCTTAATGATTAAAGTCAGGGTCGTTTAGCTGGTTGAGTTTCGGGGCGGTCACTTACATTCTCTGGTGTGAACTACCAAGGCAAATCTATGCTTAGGAGCTGAGATATTCAGTTTACGCTGTCATTTATATTTGTACATATCTATACATATTAGGGTGCATTCATTTACTGTAGTTGGAATGGGTTTATGAGGAGGTTAGTGTTGAAATGAGGGATGTTTTGTTATTCATGTCGTATATGTGTTTGTGTGTGTAATTTTACTATATTTTCCTGGGGGAATATGTAACGGATTTAAAAAGGAGAAAAACCATAAATGTTCTTACTGAGACAACAGGCTAGCCTATTTGATACTATACAACACTTATGGATCAGTATTGCTTTTATGAATGAGATTATTACTAACTTTGACTCATACATAATCAGGCAGAAATTTTGCAATTAGGTTAATCAAATTCACTTACTTTGTGACATCATGAATTAATTGATATATATATATATATATATATATATATAATTCTGCCTTTAATGGTGTGCTCACACAATCAAGAACTTGTCATTTATGTAACATCTTGCAGGTTGAATAAAGCACACCTTGTTGGTTAAAAGAGTTTTTCATTTGCAAGTCCTGTCATTCACCTGGGGGGACATGTCTGTAATTGTATTTTTGGGCCTTGCACACTTTTGCTTCCTCTAGGTTTTTTTCACCTAGTTCTAAATATGATGTCTCTCCCCTTTTACAAAAAAAAAAAAAAAATAAAATTAAATAAAACAAAAATTCAAAAAAAATTACAAAAACTTAGAAAAATAAAAGGGGGGTTACAAATGTTAGATCAGAGCGTGGTTATGATTCTAGGTAGGTAGTATTTCTGCCTTATTTTTCTTTTCTTTAGAACTTGAGAAATTTTAGAATCTGGGGACTTACAGTTATTTCCTTAAATGAAACTTGGTGTGGCTACAGACATGTCAGCTGGTGTTAGGACTTGCAAATTATTTCAAATTATTTTTAATTAGAATCCAAGTGTTGCAAGAAAACTTAATGGTAGTATAACGAATTAATAGAAAGAATAACCAAAAAAAAATAGCACATTTTATAAAATGAATAAGGGGTTGATGAAGTTTAAAATAATTTAATATGTGTTAGTGTTTAAGTGATTATTTTGTGATGTTGAGTGTGAGATGAATTTTGAAAAAGGGGTTATAGGAATGTGATTGACTTTTTTTATGAATGTGTGCTGGTTGATTTCACTTGCACATACCCTGGAGCTCAACCAGATTCTGGACGTGATGAGGGCCGTCAGTACTTGTCGATTTTGATTGTGATTTGTCTCCTGGATTAGACTACGTGTTTTCTAGCACCCCGTTATATGGTAATTGTTTATTGAGGGCGTTGCGTTGCAGTACCATGTATTTTGAATGCGGTTATGGTCCGACCAAGGGCATGGATGTGATAGTTTATATTTTCGATTATATCGAATTTTATGTGTACTTGGCGGATGGTATGTAGTGAGTTAGTTTGGTTGTTTTGTGTTGTGTTCTCTTCTGGGCATTTTGTATGGCTGTTTCTCTGCTTTTATGACACCCATCTCGTCGTATCGCTAGAGCATTCTGGAGCCGCTTGTATGATCAAGTTTTTCCTGTCGTTCTCTTTAATTATTGCTTTTAAATGGTGTGTGTGTGGATTGCGCGGTCATGTCCATTTCTGTGAATGTGGACTTGTTTGTCAAAGATGAGCTCGAGTGGGAGGTACGGTTCCGGGGACGGAAGCCGCAGGAGACTGTTGTTTCATTAAGGAAGCAACTCCGCGAGGCTCTTGCCTCCGGTGAGGCACCGAGTGGGAGAGTATTACTTACGGATGTCACAGCCGAGGTGGAGCTGTGGTCGGAAAAATTTTCAGAACTGCGCGATTTGGCCGAAGGCCTGCAGTCGGCGGCACCCACCTCTACGGCTAGACAGAGGGTACGCCAACGTTTACAACATGTTCTATGCCGTTTACAGAATGCTGAATCACAGGCTACCACCTCGGAATTAGAGAAAAATGTTGTCACTCTTAGGGAGCAAGTGGCGATGGCATTGCGGGAGTTTTCTCTCGGCCAGCGTCGCCACGTGGATGCGAATTCCGGTTCTTCTTCATCTTCTGTTGAGACGGCAGCCAGGGTGGAACCCCCTGCCCATGTTCCTGCCTTTTCGGATATGGCTACAGCGAGCTATCACAAGCTCCCTAACCCACTGTCGGATGTCATTCAGCGTCTCCCAGTTGTCGATGGTCTGGATCCCGAGGCGCTTTTGAGATTCTTGCGCATATTTTTTCAGTTGGCCGATTTTCCTGGGCTGTCGGAGCGGACTTTGCTTGAGCTCATTTACCCGTACTGTCGGGGATCTATGGCTGAGCGCATGACAAGTACCCTTAGGGATGGCGGTGGCATTGACCATTTCCATCGGGAAGTCCTGGACGCTTTCGTACCGGGAAGGTTACACGACCGGTTAAGACATAAACATTTTTATAGAGTTCAAGCAAGCGGAGAGTCCCTTGCTCATTTCATTTCCAGTGTTAAGGACGCGGCCCGGAAATCTGAGGCTGGGGTTGTCTGAGTCTGAAGTTATTCACACTATTTTGGAGGGCGTGACGCCGGAGGAACGGTCACGTTTGACATTCGCTGTCCGTCCCCAAAGTTTTATTGATTTGGACCGGCTGTGCGCCGAGTCAACCACTATACGGGGTAATGACGATATTAGAGCCCACGAGGCAAGGAGGCGTTCAGATCGCCCTGATTTAGAGCGACGAGTCGGGCAGCCCGGGTCTTGGGGTCCTCGGCCTGCGCCGGTTCAGAGCTGTGAGGTACGAGAATTATTCTGTTCTAGGTGTCATAGATCCGGTCACGTTGCGCGCTATTGTCACGATGCTAGACGGCGTCAAGGGACTTCCCGAAATGGTAACCTTCCAAAAAACGTAAGCTCTCGGGGAAGATAAGTAGGGAGTGGTCTTCCCCGTTAGGCCGTTCGGTTCCGGTTTCACTTAACCCCAGGCGGGTAGTAAATCCAGGATCATCTGGCTCCAAGGTCCTGCGAACTGTCCCCAATTACAGTTCAGTATGCCCCTTCCTGTCGATCGAGTTGAAAAAGGGTCAGCTCAGAGCCTTGGTTGACTCTGGATCAGCCCGATCCATAATTTCATCTAGAGTATGCGAGGACCTTGAACAACAGGGCTTACTATTAGGGTCGAATCGGTCTTCCGTGGTATGCTGGACTGCATCGCGGGAAATTCTGCCCATCTCCCGGGTGGTTTCCCTAAGTATTAAAATCGAGTGTTTTTCATGGGTGTGGCGATTTTTGGTTTCTCCGGCTCTGGGAGTCGACTGCATTGTGGGTGCCGATTTCATCTCCAAGAGTGGTCTCGTTTTAGACATACAAGGGCACCACTGTTATTTTAAATTCAATCGGGAGGTTGTCATTCCTTTCCTTGGGTACCAGGGAGCCAAGGGAGGTATCCAAGAGGTTGTGTGTCCCGATTCAGAAAGAGACCATCTCACTCCGTCCCAGAAGCATGCTTTGGATCATTTGTGTGAGCAGTTCCCCACTGTATTAACTCCCAACTTGGGGCTCACACATCTTTTGGAGTATAAGATCCGTTTGACGGACTCCGCTGTAGTACGTTCACACCCATACAAATTCGCTCCTCCAAAGATGGATGTTCTTAGAGAGAAGGTTCAAGAGTTGCTTAAACAAGGGGTCATTGAACCTTCCAACTCTAGTTATGCAAGTCCAGCATTTCTGGTGCCCAAGCCTGGGGGTAAACAGCGTATGGTCATAGACTATCGCAAACTAAATGCTAATATTGAGGTGGATTCAGTTCCTCTTCCCGATTTACATTCCGCTTTCGATTGGTTTAGTGGGGCCAGGTACTTCACCATCTTTGACCTCAGTGCCGCTTATCATCAGATTCCCCTGTCTAAGGAAAGCCGCCCTTATACGGCATTCTGTGTGCCATGGAATCTTTATCAATATACTAGAGTACCCATGGGTCTGGCCGTGGGGGCTCAAACCCTCACGCGACTACTCGACACTGTATTCCATGATGTGAAATTTAAATTCATTTTCAATTATCTTGATGACCTCTTAGTCTATAGCAAAACGTTCGAGGAGCATCTGGGTCACCTGAGAGAGGTGATGTGCCGATTGAGGAGTGCTGGCCTCACTATCAATCCAGACAAAGTCAAATTTGCACAAAACAGTATTTCGTTTTTGGGGCATCTCGTCTCATATGGGGGTGTGACGGTCGACCCGGAGAGGACACAAGGCATCCGAGATTTTCCTCCCCCTAGGGATGCGAAAGGTGTTGCCAGATTCGTTGGCATGGTCAATTTTTATCGTAGATTTATCCCTAATGCCGCGGAGATTGCTGTAGCTTTAAATGAACTCAGAAAGAAGGGTACCAAATTTGTGTGGGGAGAGAGGCAACAGCGGGCCTTTGATACCCTCAAGGAGGGTCTCTCCCCCTGTGTTGAGGATGCCTGATTTTTCAAAAAAATTTATTTTGCAAACGGACGCGAGTTCTGTTGCGCTCGGGGTGGTTCTGTCCCAGGAAGTCGATGGTGCTAGGCAGCCGGTGGCATTTATATCCCGAACCTTGACCCAACAAGAAAGGAAGTCTTCAGTGTATGAACTAGAGTGTCTTGCTGTCGTGTACGCTCTAGAGAAGTTCAGGCGTTTCTTGGAACATGCTGAGTTCCTGTTGGAGACCGATAATCAGGCTCTCTCCTGGCTTCTTGCTCATCCCCGGCAGCTGGGTAAAATAGGGTGTTGGGTGGTCAAGATCTCATCCTTTAAATTCAAAGTGCAACACATCCGGGGAACACAAAATGTTGTTGCAGACGCCTTGTCACGTATGTTCTCACAACCCAGCGAAGCCAACTCTGAGCAACCCTGTTCCGTTCTGCTGGATTTTCCTTTGGCTTTTACTGATGTGTTGCCCCATCAGTTAAATGATGAAGAGTTGGGTCCTATCATCCAACACCTAAAAGAGGGTAACGTGCAGGTTCCATATTTTCTGTCCAAGGGCGTCCTGTGCTGCCGAGAACGAAAAGGACGTGCCCCGAAGGTTGTGCTGCCTAGCAAACTCGTGCCAATGGTCTTCAGTTACTATCATGATTCCCCAATAGGTGGCCATAAGGGAATTTCGAAGACCATTTCCAGTATTAGGAGGCATTTCATCTGGAAGGGCATGGACAGGGACATCGCGGCTCGTGTGAAGGCATGTCATCTCTGTGGCTTGAGTAAGCCGGCTCAAAACACTAAATTGGGTCTATTGTCATCTGATGTGGCGAGCAAACCAATGGAGAAGTTATTCATAGACTACGTGGGACCTTTCCCTCGTAGCAAGTCGGGTAACGCTTACCTACTTGTTTGTGTGGATGCTTTTTCCAAGTTTGTCTGGCTACTGCCCTTACGACAGGCAAACACTCGTTCAACCATCCTTATGCTACAGTCCCATGTCTTTCAGCATTTCGGTTTTCCGTCCACCATTGTCTCTGACAATGGACCACAGTTCATTTCGAAAGATTTCCGGCGAATGTGTTTCGCTAACGGCATCAAGCATGTGACCACTTCCCCGTACTACCCTCAACCGTCCCACGCGGAGAGATTTAACCGGAATCTCCGTTCAGCTCTCATCGCCTACCATGCTGAACAACAGGATTGTTGGGACCTTAATTTGAAGTGGTTGCAATTGGCATTTAACACGGCCCTACACGAGAGTCACAAGGCCGTACCCTTTGAAGTCATGTTTGGTTTCTCGCCAAGTTTGCCGTTGGACAATTTGTGGCACATTGAGGATCTTCTACCTAACGATGCGAAGGTCACGACTGTGGACAGATGGCGGGAGGTCCGGAGGAATTTGCTTCGTGCGCACGAACGCGTCCGTAGTCGCTACAATCAGGGGCGAACTCCGAACCCATTTAAGATTGGCGACTTGGTCTACTGTCAGAGCCATCCGATCAGCTCAGCCATAGATAGGAGGGCCGCTAAACTATGTTATCGTTGGTCGGGACCATACCGCATTCTTCGGTTTGTGTCGCCCGTCACAGTGAAATTGGGTGATCCCGGAGGGGATGTTGAAAGAGTAACCACTCACATTTCAAAGCTAAAGTTTTGCCATAAGGCATGAGTTAGGGATGACAGTTTGTCCTATAAAAAGGGGGGGAACACTATTTGGGTTCCTGGATCTCAGTTATTAGATTTGGGAGGCCTTGGTGGTCAGTACTCAGAGCCGGCCGGCGATTCTTCTCTTTCTCCTGTTCTTTCCTGTCTCTTCTATCTGCATGCGGACCAGGGCCCGGCGAGCATGCAGGACTCACACTTACACCTTCTCTTTCAGACACACATTCACTGACTCACACCTCTTCCTTCTGTTTTTTCGTTTTCCTGTATTACTGAACTCACTAAGAGCGTTTTAGAATCTGAGATTTCCTGGTTTTTCCGCAGCCGTCGTGCTTGAGGACTTGTTTGTTTTGGGTCAACCATGTTGTCCTTTTGGGGTGAGGGTGTGCCGTACTGGGTTCGGCAGCATATTATAAGAATTTTAAAAACGAGCGCCGCTGACGTCACGCACGGCCACACGGCTATGGTAGTTTGTTGTTGGCACACAAATGTTGTGCAGCTACGCAATACAGCTGGCAGCGCCAATGTTTCTGTACATTCCTGCATCCAGAGTTTACTTGGCTAGGCCGAAACATTGAATCGGCCTCATTTCTGTTCTGTCCTCCAACCTAGTCATCTGCTCTCGACTGGCGGATACCGTTTGTTCTGGACTTCCTCGGCTATCACTATGGTTGGCTAGATAAAGTGTAGCTCCAGGTGCTCGAACAAGGGCGAGATGGGTGTCGGGTGGACGTACATCTGTCCACCCTAATGGCAGAGATGATCTTATAGCCACGATGCCGTCAGTCGAGGACAACTTAGGACTCTTCCAACGCTAAGCTGCACCCGGGACTTGTGACACGACTGTGACATCACTGATCCGCGCCTATACGGACTAAGTACACCGGACAATCCAGGTGGGAAAATTCTGATTATCTATTTCTCTCTCTCTCTACAACATGGTGAATGCACAGAAGCCGCCAGAAGCTCACTCGTGAAGTTCTGAACGTTATACTCTAGTACAAACTGTCATGTTCAATTATGTTATTGCATGTGTGAACATTACCGCAGTACACCTAATGAAGTATCTTATAACTGTATAATGTGTAAGAAATTACACACATACACACACATCCGCAGTTTGCTGTAAGATCTAACTTTTCATCTAATTAAGACCATTAGGGAGTTAATTATCTTGTGCTATCATGTCATCTGGTCATGGCTGAGTTTTAAAAACGTAACGGGGGCTGTCTGATGCTTTAGATGAGAAACTATTTTCTTTCACACACATACTTAGCGCTTAATGATTAAAGTCAGGGTCGTTTAGCTGGTTGAGTTTCGGGGCGGTCACTTACATTCTCTGGTGTGAACTACCAAGGCAAATCTATGCTTAGGAGCTGAGATATTCAGTTTACGCTGTCATTTATATTTGTACATATCTATACATATTAGGGTGCATTCATTTACTGTAGTTGGAATGGGTTTATGAGGAGGTTAGTGTTGAAATGAGGGATGTTTTGTTATTCATGTCGTATATGTGTTTGTGTGTGTAATTTTACTATATTTTCCTGGGGGAATATGTAACGGATTTAAAAAGGTGAAAAACCATAAATGTGCTTACTGAGACAACAGGCTAGCCTATTTGATACTATATAACACTTATGGATCAGTATTGCTTTTATGAATGAGATTATTACTAACTTTGACTCATACATAATCAGGCAGAAATTTTGCAATTAGGTTAATCAAATTCACTTACTTTGTGACATCATGAATTAATTGATATATATATATATATATATATAATTCTGCCTTTAATGGTGTGCTCACACAATCAAGAACTTGTCATTTATGTAACATCTTGCAGGTTGAATAAAGCACACCTTGTTGGTTAAAAGAGTTTTTCATTTGCAAGTCCTGTCATTCACCTGGGGGGACATGTCTGTAATTGTATTTGGGCCTTGCACACTTTTGCTTCCTCTAGGTTTTTTTCACCTAGTTCTAAATATGATGTCTCTCCCCTTTTACAAAAAAAAAAAAAAAATAAATAAAATTAAATAAAACAAAAATTCAAAAAAAATTACAAAAACTTAGAAAAATAAAAGGGGGGTTACAAGCGTAGGCGAGAAACCAAACATAACTTCAAAGGGAACGGCCTTATGACTGTCATGCAGGGCCGTATTGAAGGCTAGCTGTAACCACTTAAGATTCTGGTCCCAGGTGGTCTGTTGCTCTGCATGATAAGCAATAAGCGCGGACCTGAGATTCCTGTTGAATCTCTCCGCGTGGGACGGCTGTGGGTAATAGGGGAAAGTGGTTACATGTTTGATGCCATTGGCGAAGCACATTCGCCGAAAATCACCTGAAATAAATTGTGGACCATTGTCCGAGACAATGATGGCCGGAAGACTGAAGTGCTGAAATACATGACTCTGGAGCGCGCTTATGGTTAAACGAGCCGTTGCCTGCTGTAAGGGCACTAGCCAGGCAAACTTGGAAAAAGCATCCACACAAACAAGCAGGTAAGAATACCTGACTTGCTATGCGGGAAAGGTCCCACATAGTCTATGAATAGCTTCTCCTTCGGTCTGCTCGCCACATCAGATGACAACAGCCCCAACTTGGTGTTCTGGGCAGGTTTGCTCAAGCCACAGAGATGACATGCCTTCACCCTAGTTGCTATGTCCCTATCCATGCCCTTCCAGATAAACTGTCTCCTAACACTGGAAATGGTCTTCGAAATCCCCTTATGTCCATCTACCGGGGAATTGTGGTAGTAGCTGAAGACCATGGGCACGAGTTTGCTAGGCAGCACTATCTTCGGGGCACGTCCTTTTCTCTCTCTGCAACATAGGACGCCCTTGGACAAGAAGTAAGGGACCTGTACGTTACCCTCTTTTAGATTTTGGATGATCGGACCCAACTCTTCATCTTCTAACTGATGGGGTAACACATCAGTAAAAGCTAAAGGAAAGTCCAGTAAAACAGAACAGGGTTGCTCAGGCTGGGCTTCGCTGGGTTGTGAAAACATACGGGACAAAGCATCTGCAACCACATTTTGAGTTCCCCGAATGTGTTGCACCTTGAATTTAAAGGATGAGATCTTGACCACCCATCGTCCAATCTTACCCAGCTGCCGGGGATGAGCGAGAAGCCAAGAGAGAGCCTGGTTGTCGGTCTCGAGCAGGAACTCAGCGTGTTCCAAGAAACGCCGGAACTTGTCTAGAGCGTAAACAACAGCTAAACACTCTAGCTCATAGACTGAAGACTTCCGTTCTTGTTGGGTCAATGTTCTAGATATAAAGGCCACAGGCTGCCTAGCTCCATCCACGACTTGGGACAGAACCGCCCCGAGCGCAATCGAACTCGTATCCGTCTGGAGTATGAATGGCTTCGAGAAGTCTGGCATTCTCAGTACTGGAGGGAAAATGATGGCTTCCTTCAGAGTCTCGAAAGCCTTCTGTTGTTTTTCCCCCCATACAAATTTGGCGCCCTTTTTCCGGAGTTCATTCAGAGGTGCCGCAATCTCC
This sequence comes from Magicicada septendecula, assembly GCA_034769895.1. NCBI lineage: Eukaryota > Metazoa > Arthropoda > Insecta > Hemiptera > Cicadidae > Magicicada > Magicicada septendecula. The sequence goes on from CM068372.1 coordinate 216,815,219, forward strand.
GCCGCATTTGGAATGAAACGCCGATAGAAATTGACCATCCCCACAAATCTCGTGATGCCTTTGGCATCCTTTGGTGGGGGAAAGTCCCTGATTCCCTGTGTTCGCTCAGGATCCACAGTGACACCTCTATGGGAAATCAGGTGGCCCAGAAAAGAAATTTGTGTCTGGGAAAACTTCACCTTTTCGGGGTTGACAGTGAGGCCAGCACCCCTCAACCTGCACATCACCTCTTCGAGATGACCCAAATGCTCCTCGTACCCCTTGCTGTACACCAGCAAGTCGTCAAGATAATTGAAGACATATTTGAACTTGACATCGTGAAAAACGGTGTCAAGTAAACGGGTGAGTGTTTGGGCCCCTACCGCTAGACCCATGGGAACCCTAGTGTACTGATAGAGGTTCCACGGAACACAAAATGCCGTGTAGGGCCTACTTTCTTTCGTCAGCGGAATCTGGTGATGTGCAGAGTTGAGGTCAATGATGGTAAAATACCTCGCCTCACTGAACCAATCAAACGCGGAATGAAGGTCAGGAAGTGGGACCGAATCTACCTCAATGTTGGCGTTGAGCTTGCGGTAGTCGATGACCATCCGATGCTTACCTCCAGGCTTGGGCACTAGGAATGCTGGACTGGCATAATTGGACTGAGAAGGTTCAATCACCCCTTGATCTAATAACTCTTGAACCTTCTCCCTCAAGATGCTCATCTTTGGAGGGGCGAATTTATAAGGGTGGCAGCGCACCACCTTGGAGTCCGTTAGGCGGATCTTATACTCCAAGAGATGTGTGAGCCCAAGGGCCGGAGTTAACACCGTGGGGAAACGCTCACACAACTGATCTAATGCGGACCGCTGGGACTGGGAGAGTTGGTCTCTAGATGTGTCGGGGCACTTAACCTCTTGGATATCTTGCCTGGTCCCCTGATATCCAAGGAAAGGGATTACAACTCCCCGATTAAATTTAAAGTAACATTGGTGCTCTTGGATGTCAATAACGAGACCACTTTTGCAGATGAAATCGGCACCAACAATGCACTCAACTCCCAGAGCAGGAGAAACCAGAAAGCTCCACACCCAAGAAAATCCCTCGATCTTAAATTTAAATGAAACTACCCGGGAAATGGGCAGAATTTCCTGGGATGCCGTCCAGCACGCCACGGAAGACTGTTCTGACCTTTTAATTAAACCCTGTCGTTCAAGGTCCTCGCACACCTTGGATGAAATGATAGATCTTGCTGATCCGGAGTCAACTAATGCCCTGAGTTGAGTCTTTTTCAACTCCAACAGCATGAAGGGGCATACAGAAGTGGGCCTAGAGATGGTTAGGAGGACCTTGATGCCCAAAGAACTGGGAGCTACAAATGGCCTGGAGGCGCGTACCTTAGAAGACCCGTGACAGGAAGGAGAAGACCTCCGACATATCTTCCCCTTATTGACCCCTTTCTGAATGACCTTGGGCGCCTTGGAGAGGGACGTTGGACTCGACCCAACCCCGTTACAAAATCGTCTAATGTGGCCCAATCTACCACACCTAAAACAAGTCACATTAGGTGAACGACGGCGCCTCTCGTTACAAGAGTTTATAATTTCAATCTCAGCACCGTGTGAGGATGGAACAATTCGCCCCCTTCATGCGTCTCGTGTCTTACCTTATCATTTGCTACTTGCTCACGGGACTCGTCAATCTCCTGGACCGTTCTGGAAACCACACACAGCCGTTCAAGGTCCGCAAAACAACGTGGACGGTCCGCGAACACCAAAGGGGATCTCTCTTGGGGCATCACCCCTTCTAAAATAATTCGGACGATATCCTTCTCGGGCAACCCCAACCTCAAAATCCGGGCAATTTTACGAATATCCTGCACAAAGTCCCCCAACGACTCTTCGGTGGCCTGTGCACGATAGAACCGACTACATTTCAACAGTTCACGTTGCCGACGGGGTATGAAAGAGTCCAACACCTCCCCATGGAGAGAGTCGATACTGCCACCACGACGCAGGGTGTCGGTGACCAGCTCAGCCAATGAACCCCGGCAATTCGGATATATAACGGACAAGAGGACATCATCGGGCAGCCCCGGAAAATCCGCCAACTGCAGGACGATGTCCAGGAAAACCAACAATTTGCCCACATCTTCTCCATCCACCACCGGAAGTCTCTGGAGAATGCCGGAAATAGGGTTGGGTAGTTTCTGGTAACCTACCCCCGCCAGAATCGCACAATTCAAAACCCACAACAACAAACATAAATTCCCACGAAACACCTAACACAAAAACATGACTTACAAAAGGAAAATCTTGAGTACTCTCTCTTCCATCAAGAGGACCCCCGGGTTCCCTAGCGCTGCGAAAACCCGATCCACTCCAGAACCAACTCTCCGTCAGCCGCCAGACTCAAGAGGAGAAACACATCAGACAATAACATAGACCAACATACAATCCACACCACCGAACAACTACCACAACATATAACAATTCAACAAAGACATTTATTATAACTTCAGCGAATAAGTCGGGTCAATGACAGTACCGACTTCCAGTCAGGCCATACCGCATCCAGCTAACCTCTCGCTCTATTACTTCATAACTATTTATATAAGGCAGCCCATTCCCCCGGCAATTCCCCCGCGCTCTCTCCGGTAAGGTCCACTCTCAACAACAACAAAAAAAACCCCAACTAAAACGCATGCCACGTGGCGGCACCAGGTTTACAATTCAAATCACATAGCAATAATTCATACCTAATACATATATACATACATACGATATCAAACCTGCCATTGCATCTACCTATTTTCATTTTCAAATATTTCTGAAGTTTGATGTTTTTTCCAAACTATTTCCAAGTTTGCAAGCCCCGTCACACCAAAGGACCCAAGGGTTCGACCCTAGAATCAACCGCGCTCTGCTACCATTTGTAACCCCTCTTTCAAACTTTTAGACTTTATAAAAAAACCTTTTTTTTTTTTTTTTTTGAAAGAGGGGCCACTAGTTATTTAAAACTAGGCAAGAGCCTAGAGAAGCCAAAAATGCGCTGGGTCCAGTATGACGGGACTTGCAATTAAACTCGGTTGTTAAACAACAATAACAATTTTTATTCAGCCATTTCAAGTAACTTTGTAAGTATGACTCTCAGTATACAATATACTTTTATAGAATTGAAAAACTTCGTTACAAACTTTTACTCCCCTCCCTGGCATTACAATCTTCTGAAAATATACACGTGTAATCTCATAAAATTAGAATATATGTAAACATCATCATAATAATTTCTCCTAAATATACATAAATAGAACATCAATCAATATAGTTACATAAATACACATAGCACACACATATCTATATACACACATATACTACACACATGTTCACCTGGCAGGCAGCCTATATATATTTCACCATGCCTCAGAAGAATATAACCCTCAGTATCCGTGACCAAGACCCCCATCCCAAACTACTGTAAACGGGTAAAGTGCCCAGCCTCCATTAAAAACTTTTCATTAAACCAATCCATTAACCCATCCGGGTATGACTGAGTTGCAACCAATGAAATTATTACAAGTAAGCAAAATTTAGAAAAGTTCCCCCCCCGATAGGAATGTGCCATCGCCAGGTCAACATGGCTGCACGGCCTTATAAAATGTATAATAGAATTTATGATTGAAAGTAAGACTCGGTAGTGTGCTCATATTAACAACTGAACTATTAATACACTGGCTATGGCAGTAAAAGAAAATGATGAAAAATCACTTATTACTGAATTATTACATGGTTAACATAAATTTTATAAAATATATAATAACGATTTTAATTAAAAATTTTAAAACATCAGACCCTAATAAAACACATTTGAGGTGTTCATACAGAATTGGCTTGACCACAGGCGAGGCCATGCGCACAACCAGATCCAGCAAACGATGACATGTTATGGACCTGTGGATAACGGCACCAACAGGTGACGTCCACAGGTTACAGCACCTCCCCAAACCTTTAAATCTACTTTAAAAAAAAACCCCATATAGAGCTATGAATACCCTCAAGTAATGCAAGCATAATTCACCACCCAATAAATCAGTAACCTTAAGTAACGCACACCTTTACCATAAAAGAAAATTTCATGACCCCATCTGGGCTCACACTTACTCAGGGGGCTTAAGCTTTAGTAAAATAAAACTGACAAAATGTACAAGCACTAATTGTCTCGCTGGACTTGTGCACCAACAACTTTAACTGGAGATGTTCCAGGAATAGAATGAGATGTTCTACATAGTAGAGGCCAAAAATATTTGTAAAAGGGTTAAATGTCACCTGGTATAATCCGGCACAAAACCTGAGGTACTCATGGTGTATTGTCCAGTTCTTCCTCCCGACGGCACAGACGGAAAATCACTCGTTTAATGCCATTGGTGGCAGATGTTCGGCCACCAGCTGAAGTGAATCGGGTGATCGTCTTAGGTCAGGAACCCTGGACAATTATATATATGGACAATTACTCAAATGTTACCTAATTCACAATCCCCCTAGACTCCGGCATAATTCACACACTACCACATGCTCAGATTAAAAGAAAATTTTGAAAAATTTAAGAATGCACAGAAATGACCTTCAGTAAAAAAATTTAGAAATAAATGACTAGTATTTATAGATTGTTCGTCAACTTAATAATCCCTTATTACAATTTCGAGATGAGTTGCAAACTTAAACCGGTTCATAATACATATACAGTTTCATATACCTCTACATTTAGTTAATAAAACATTCTCTTATCCCCCCCTAATTATAATGATATGATTATGATACAATTAGGAAAAAATACACAGCCAGAATTACTTTATAAATACTTTAACTCAGCCAGTGTTAACTTTCAAGACATGCATAAACAGAATTTAACCCGCGCTTGTCACGTGGTGACTTCCGTATATATATCGCCTTGCATCGGCATTGATTTAAGTTAAATTACAATTCTTTTATTAAATAATAAGTAAGGTACCTTGAACACACTTACCGGAGAGTCGCGTAGTCGTTTATCTAAGCATGGTAGATTTTAGCAGACAAAATTCAAACAGGTAGCCGCTGGGAGAGAAGGTTGATGCTTCGTTCGGCTGCCTGACGAATACTGGTCAGCGCAGTGACAGAACAAACGTTACGTATCGCTCCCCACAGAGCGCGCGCAGATCGGCAAGAGAGCATGCAGATAACAGAATAGACACCGCTCAGATAATTAATTCACATACCCCGCAATGACAGTCACATAATTAACTGGGAAATAGCCGAGTATTCCAAAACTCGGCACAGTTTCACCCAAATAATTGTTCTGTTTTGTTTGACATTTCTTTTGTATTCATACACAGGTCCTCATGATGACAATCAACACTGTCGAAATGTCGACACAAATAAGTTAAAATTTGTGTTATATTTTTGACCGATCCTCACAAACCCTCCACTGAAAAATTCACTGTTCAATGCTAATTATGTTTTATTTTTGCCCATTAACTTCCAGCATTCTCAGTATGAACATTGGGATTAGCGGGTAATTTGAAATTATGGCTGTTGTAAATTGAAAAACAGTCCTTTTATGTTGTAACTTATCTGCCATGACGAGAGTTCCAACTTCTATATTTTCTTGTATAATCTTTACTAAAATCCTTTCCATTCTTGACTAATGTCTCTTCTGTTGTTAAAAAAAAGAGTTCTTACTTTCGTGGTTTGTTTACCATCCAGTAAAATATTGTTATGTGGTAGCAGTACTTAGTGAGTGAAGTAAATAATTAAATACCAGAGTAATCAAATTAAAATACTTGCATTAGAAAAAATAGTAGACTTAATTCAGGATTATTCTCTGCACTGTTAAGAACATTAATAACAGTAACTCCTATGTCAGGAACTTTGTTTAATAGACTGCAATTATAATAAATAAATAGTTAATATTACTTGTGATATATTCAAATGTTACTCTAGACACTATATTTCACTGCCAAACAATTAAACTCATGTCAAACATTACAAGGATCAGAGGCAGAGATTTTTGACGCATAAGTAATGGAATTGAAATAAAATATGTGCGTGAATGTGTGTGTGTGTGTGTGTGTGTGTGTGTGTGTGTGTGTGTGTGTGTGTGTTAGAGAATACAAATGCATTTAATGAGGAATCAGAAAACAGTGCACTATTTACTCATTTACAAGAACGAAAATCTGAAATAGGGCAAGAAAACGTCAACTCACAATGTATACTGTTAATCATTATATAAGTTGACTTTGAGAATAAATTTTTTATAATTTTTAATTATATGTTGCATGTATTTATAGTTTGATTATTTTGTACATTCAAATTTTCATGTGTTCAAAATTTTTGGGGCTGGGGCCTATTCAGCAACCCCCTTAGAAACCCCTGATAAGGATGTTGGCAAGGTAAACAATTATGTAGTAGCTGGCAGGGTGGCAGAACCATTTACCCGGATTTCCATGACCTTCCATAACATTTTGTAATATATAATTGTTTATATTAGATGAGGCTGGAATCCTCTGTCAAGTTGCACTTGTTTATGTTCACTCTTTGTATGAGCCATCAACAAGTTTCATGTAAATGTGTTCTACTTGTATTATGCATCACCACTGTGATTGGTGTGGGACTGGTATAGTAGGCCTAGTATATATAATCTAGTTTTATAATAGAAAGAACTTTTCTTGTAGTGCTTGGACAGCATCACGTGAGCACACACTGTGTGTGTGTGTGTGTGTGTGTGTGTGTGTGTGTGTGTGTGTGTGTGTGTGTGTGTGTGTGTGTGTGTGTGTGAGAGAGAGAGAGAGAGAGAGAGAGAGAGAGAGAGAGAGAGAGAGAGAGAACAGTACCCACTTTGAGCTTCTGAGTACAGATACAGCCTATGTTGATTGACGTACATTTACTGTACAAAAATTTATGTTGTATTTATTTGTTTTTGTTTTTAATTTAAGATGTGTTTGCTTTACAGTATGAGAATCCAACATGTGAGCCAGTAGAAGAATTAAAAATCAAGAAAATCGAAAATGGGATGACAGTATTGGTTCCCGCATTGGTAAGATTATTAACTCTTTCTGTATGTACTGTGTGGGGTGAGCATGTGCGCGTGCGCACGCGCGCGCGCGCGCACGCGTGTGTGTGTGTGTGTGTTTGTGCATAGCATACCAGATTATCCTAATGGAACAACGTTGTAATACCTTTTGACAAATTAATTGAAGTGAAGGTCATGTAGGTTTTACGGAATTTGGTCTCATGGCAGTGTTATGCACTCCTCTTCATACCAGAGGTTATATTATGGCCAGAACTCTAATGCTCCCCCACCAATCGTTTGCTGTGAGATAAATCAAAGCTACTCTTATTATTAGTGCAGTGATTTATAAACCAACAAAAGTCTGTGGATTCAGATTTCACCCAATTGACTATTAAAAACATACAGTATTGAATGTAGAATTGAATTTTTATTCAATTTGTAAAAATTGGAAATTCTTATGTCATGGGAGAGGCATTAATATTTTGTTTCCAAAATCAGGATGTACTGCAACATTTGGGGTCTCTGACAATTCTAATTGGAACATGCTGTATAGTTTGTTTCGGTAACATTGTTCTCATAAATTTTCCTTGTTGGAATGCGTGTTTTACAGGTTGATGTCTGTACTGTGAATTTTATCAGATTCAGAGAATATTTGTAGTTGTGATCTTAATCTCTTGGTTTCTAAATATGGTCTTGCTTGTAGACTTTAAAAAGCTATTTTACAGACCTAAATCAAATGAACGGTAGGCCTATTCTTGTATTTTAACTAGCGTATTCTGATCCATATAAAAGTAGTAGAACTATCATGACCTTTTAAGACTACTCCGATTATTTCAGTGTTTCTGCCTTAACAGCGTTTTTCGTATGTCACTACACACAGTCCACATTTTACTCAGACATATTAACTTTCATCTCATATTGTTACAATGGTCTACTTGGTCGTTGTAGGTACAGTGGAAAACAAAATATAAGACACCAATTAAGTCACTAATCACCAGCTTTAATTTTCTCAGTTAAACAGTTCGTAATTAACAACACAGTCTCTTATAACAAATCAAATAAAAATTGTTCACACGCAGTAAAATGTCAACTAATATTAAAACACAATTGTATTACAATATACCGCCCAAATATAATAACCACTTGAACTCACAGAGTAATATCGCCTGATAATAACTGAACTGAGCGTCCCTGAGTGCTTGTTTCTTCCATGTTCCTTAAGGAAATGGAAGTATGGTGATGGCAAAAAAAAATCGTGTTCGAGATTATTGCAGATTTTGATTGTACTACACTCAAAACATGAAAAAAAGTCATTTTTCGAAAAGTGTCTGCGTGTCTGTAGGTTTTTGTCTATGGCAAACGATAACAGCCGCAAATTCAAACAGAATCAAATAATTTTTTGTATACAGTCCTGATTTGTAGAGTACTCAAGACCTATTGTTCTTGGTGAAGATCGGTTAAGGGAAAGGGGTAGTTTACCTGCCACCTTTAATGTTTTAACAAGAGTAATTGTTTCTATGACGAATGATAACTGCCGCACATTCAAACAGAATCAAATTATATTTTGCATGCATCCCTGAATTGTAGAGGACTCAAGACCTATTGATTTTGGTGAAGATCAGATAAGAGAAAGGGGTAGTTTACCTGCAACATTTTATGTTGTAACAAGAGAAATGTTTTCATGACGAACGATAACTGCCGTAAATTCAAACAGAATCAAATAATTTTTACTTCCATGTTCCTTAAGGAAATGGAAGTATGGTGATGGCAAAGAAAATCGTGTTCGAGATTATTGCAGATTCTGATTGTACGACACTTAAAACATGAAAGTCATTTTTCGAAAAGTGTCTGTGTGTCTGTAGATTTTTTTCTATGGCAATCGATAACAGCCGCAAATTCAAACAGAATCAACTACTCTTTTGCATACAGCCCTGAATTATAGAGTACTCAAGACCTATTGTTTTTGGTGAAGATCGGTTAAGGGAAAGGGGTAGTTTACCTGAAACATTTTATGTTTTAAAAGGGTATTTTCTACGGCAAATGATAAGCGTCGCAAATTCAAACAAAATCAAATAATTTTTTGCATACACCTCTGATTTGTAGAGTACTCAAGACCTTTTGTTTTTGGTGAAGATCGGTTAACGGGAAGGGGTAGTTTACCTGCAACGTTTTTCTTATCAAGGGTAATTTTTTTCTATGGGAAACGATAACAGCCGCAAATTCAAACAGAATCAAATAATGTTTTGCATACAGCCCTGAATTGTAGAGGACTGAAGTTCTATTGATTTTGGTGAAGATCGGTTTAGAGAAAGGGGTAGTTTACATGCAACTTTTTATGTTTTAACAAGGGTAATTTTTTCTATGACGAATGATAACTGCCGTAAATTCAAAGAAAATCAAATACTTTTTTGCATACGTTCCTAAATTGTAGAGAACTCAAGGCCTGTTGATTTTGGTGAAGATCGGTAAAGGGAAAGGTGTAGTTTATCTGAAACATGTTATGTTGTAACAAGAGAAATGTTTTCATGACGAACGATAACTGCTGCAAATTGAAACAGAATCAAATATTTTTTTGCATGCATTCCTGCATTGTAGAGGACTGAAGGTCTATTGATTTTGGTGAAGATCGGTTTAGAGAAAGGGGTAGTTTACCTGCAACGTTTTATGTTTTAACAAGAGTAAAGTACTTAATTTTGATAAATAAAGTATCTTGATAAGAAGCTCATAATAATCCACTGTAGAAACGTAGATGAAATATCTATAAATGAAGAGGTTAGGTGAACAGGGTGGGGGTAATTTTCTATAAACGAAAATTATAGTTGAAGGGGGAGGGGAGAATTTTTTATGTGTACTACGTTATCGGCAACAAAGAAGTAGTTCTTTGTTAAAATTCCTTCCCGGGCTGTTTAGCCGTAGTCCAATGTTTTCTGCAAAACCAGACTTTTCGGCAGTGCCATCGACTTCCATCTCAGTGAAAATCGAGTGCGAAAACGTGAGGTGGTATACGTTAGTGACCACAGTACTGTGGTTAAAGGCTGAAGCAATAGTAGAAAGATGTAGTTTGTATGGAAATATTTCATTTCGAATATGATTTTAAATATAAATCTTAGAACATGGAAGTCATGTATGGTTCTCCATACCGATATTTTTCTATGGCAAACGATAATAGCCGCAAATTCAAACAGAATCAAATAATGTTTTGCATACAGCCCGGAATTATAGAGTTCTCAAGACCTGTTGGTTTTGGTGAAAATCGGTTAAGGGAAAGGGGTAGTTTACCTGCAACGGGTTTTTTTGCTTCCATGTTCCTTAAGGAAATGGAAGTATGGTGATGGCAAAAAAAATCGTGTTCGAGATTATTGCATATTCTGATTGTACTACACTCAAAACATGAAAAACAGTCGTTTTTTGAAAAGTGTACGTGTGTGTGTCTGTCTGTGTGTCTGCGTGTCTGTGTGTGTCTGTAGATTTTTTTCTATGGCAAATGATAACAGCCGCAAATTCAAACAGAATCGAATAATGTTTCACATACAGCCCTGAATTGTAGAGTTCTCAATATCTGTTGATTTTGGTAAAGATCGGTTAAGGGAAAGGGGTAGTTTACCTGCAACGTTTTATGTTTTAAAAGGGTATTTTCTATGGCAAAATATAAGATCCGCAAATTCAAACAGAATCAAATAAGTTTTTTGCATACAGCCCTGATTTCTTGAGTACTACCTGTTGTTTTTGGTGAAGCTCGTTTGAGGGAAAGTGGTAGTTTACCAGCCACGTTTTTTGTTTTATCAAGGGTATTTTGTATGGCAAACGGTAACAGCCGCAAATTCAAACAGAATCATATAATATTTTGCATACAGCCCTGAATTGTTGAGTTCTCAAGACCTATCGTTTTTGGTGAAGATCGGTTAAGGGAAAGGGGTAGTTTACCAGCAACGGTTTTTTATCAAGGGTAATTTTTTCTATGGTAAACGAAAACAGCCGCAAATTCAAACAGAATCAAATGATGTTTTGCATACAGCCCTGTATTGTAGAGTTCTCAATACCTATTGATGTTGGTGAAGATCGGTTAAGGGTAAGGGGTAGTTTACCTGCAACGTTTTATGTTTTAAAAGGGTATTTTCTATGGCAAACGATAAGAGCCGCAAATTCAAATAGAATCAAATAACTTTTTGCATACAGCCCTGTTTTGTTGAGTACTAAAGACCTATTGTTCTTGGTGAAGATCGGTAAATTGAAAGGGGTAGATTACCAGCCACGTTTTTTGTTTTATTAAGGGTATTTTCTATGGCAAACGATAACAGCCGCATATTCAAACAGAATCATATAATATTTTGCATACAGCCCTGAAATGTAGAGTTCTCAAGACCTGTTGGTTTTGGTGAAGATCGGTTAAGGGAATAGGGTAGTTTACCTGCAACATTTTATGTTTTAACAAGGGTAATTTTTTTATGACGATCGGTAACTGCCGTACATTAAAACACAATCAACTACTCTTCTGCATACCTTTTTGAATTATACAGAACTCAAGGTCTGTTGATTTTGTTGAAGATCGGTTAAGGGAAAGGGTTAGTTTACCTGCAACGTTTTATGTTTCAACAAGGGTAATTTTTTCTATGATGAACGATAACTGCCGTAAATTCAAAGAGAATCAAATAATGTTTTGCATACAGCCCTGAATTGAAGAGTTCTCAAGACCTATTGTTTTTGGTGAAGATCGGATAATGGAATAGTGTAGTTTACCAGCAACGTTTTATGTTTTATCAAGGGCGTTTTCTATGGCAAACGATAAGAGCCGCAAATTCAAACAGAATCAAATAAATGTTTGCATACAGGCCTGAATTGTAGAGTACTCAAGACCTGTCGTTTTTTGGTGAAGATCAGTTAAGGGAATGGGGTAGTTTACCTGCAACGGTTTTTTATCAAGGGTAATTTTTTTTGGTAAACGATAACAGCCGCAAATTCAAACAGAATCAAACTATGTTTTGCATACAGCCCTGTATTGTAGAGTTCTCAATACCTATTGGTGTTGGTGAAGATCGGTTAAGGGAAAGGGGTAGTTTCCAGAAACATTTTATGTTTTAACAATGGTAATTTTACTTCCATGTTCCTTAAGGAAATGGAAGTATGGTGATGGCAAAAAAATCGTGTTCGAGATTATTGCAGAATATGATTGTACTACACTCAAAACATGAAAAAAAATCATTATTCGAAAAGTGTCTGTGTGTGTGTCCGTGTGTGTAGATTTTTTTTCTATGGCAAACGATAACAGCCGCAAATTCAAGCAGAATCAAATAATTTTTTGCATACAGCTCTGATTTGTAGAGTACTCGCGACCTATTGTTTTGTGTGAAGATCGGTTGAGGGAAAGGGGTAGTTTACCTGCAACGGTTTTTTTTTATCAAGGGTAATTTTGTTTGTTTGGCAAACGATAACAGCCACAAATTCAAACAGAATCAAATAATGTTTCGCATACAGCCCTGAATTGTAGAGTTCTCAAGATCTGTTGATTTTGGTAAAGATCGGTTAAGGGAAAGGGGTAGTTTACCTGCAACGTTTTATGTTTTAACAAGGGTATTTTCTATGGCAAACGATAACAGCCGCAAATTCAAACATAATCAAAATATCGGTATGGAGAACCATACATGACTTCCATGTTCTAAGATTACATGTAAAATCATGTTCGAAATGAAATATTTCCATAGAAACTACGTCTTTCTACTTATTGCTTCAGCATTAACCACAGTACTGTGGTCACTAACGTATACCACCTCACGTTTTCGCACTCGATTTTCACCGATGATGGCAGTCGATGGCACTGCCGAAAAGTCTGGTTTTGCAGAAAACATTGAACTACGGCTAAAGAGCCCGGGAAGCAATTTTAACAAAAAACTACTTCTTTGTTGCCGATAACGTAGTACACATATAAAAAATTCTGCCCTCCACCTTCAACTATAATTTTCGTTTATAGAAAATTACCCCCACCCCGTTCACATAACCTCTTCATTTATAGATATTTCATCTACGTTTCCTACAGTGGATTACTATGAGCTTCTTATCAGGATACTTTATTTATAAAAATTAAGTACTTTACTCTTGTTAAATCATAAAATGTTTCAGGTAAACTACCCCTTTCTCTTAACCGATCTTCTCCAAAATCAACAGACCTTCCGTCCTCTACAATTCAGGGAAGCATGCAAAAAAAATTTGATTCTGTTTGAATGTGCGGCAGTTATCGTTCGTCATGGAAACATTTCTCTTGTTACAACATAAAATGTTGCAGGTAAACTACCCCTTTCCCTTAACTGATCTTCACCAAAATCAATAGACCTTGAGCTCCCTGCAACTCAGGAAAGAGTGCAAAAAATTATTTTATTCTCATTTAATTTTCGGCAGTTATCGTTCGTCACAAAAAAAATTACCCTTTTTAAAACATAAAACGTTGCTGATAAACTACCCCTTTCCCTTAACCGATCTTCAACAAAATCAACAGACCTTGAGTTCTCTTTAGTTCAAGAAGGTATGCAGAAACCTAGTTGATTCTGATTGAATTTGCGGCTGTTATCGTCTACTATGGAAAAAAATTACTCTTGAAAAAAAAACCGTTGCTGGTAAACTACCCCTTTCCCTTAACCGATCTTCACCAAAAACGACAGGTCTTGGGTACTCTAGAATTCAGGCTTGTATGCAAACAATTATTTGATTCTGTTTGAATTTGCGGCTGTTATCGTTTGCCATAGAAAACACCCTTGACAAAACATAAAACGTTGCTGGTAAACTACCCTATTCCATTAACCGATCTTCACCAATAACAATAGGTCTTGAGAACTCTACAATTCAGGGCTGTATGCAAAACATTAGTTGATTCTCTTTGAATTTACGGCAGTTATCGTTCGTCACAGAAAAAATACCCTTGTTAAAACATAAAACGTTGCAGGTAAACTACCCCTTTCCGTTAACCGATCTTCACCAAAAACAATAGGTCTTGAGAACTCTACAATATAGGGCTGTATGCAAATAATCATTTGATTCTGTTAGAATTTGCGGCTGTTATCGTTTGCCATAGAAAATACCCTTGTTAAAACATAAAACATTGCAGGTAAACTACCCCTTTCCCTTAACCGATCTTCACTGAAAACATTAGGTCTTGAGTACTCTACAAATCAGTGCTGTATGCAAAAACTTATTTGATTCTGTTTGAATTTGCGGCTGTTATCGTTTACCATAGAAAAAGTAAAAAATCGGTATGGAGAACCATACATAACTTCCATGTTCTAAGATTTATATTTAAAATCATTTTCGAAATGAAATATTACCATAGAAACTACTTCTTTCTACTTACTGCTTCAGCCTTAACCACAGTACTGTGGTCACTAACGTATACCACCTCACGTTATCGCACTCGATTTTCACTGATGATGGAAGTCGATGGCATTGCCGAAACGTCTGGTTTTGTAGAAAACATTGGACTACGGCCAAACATCCCGGGAAGAAATTTTAACAAAAACTACTTCTTTGTTGCCGATAACGTTGTACATATATATATATATATATATATATATATATATATATATAAAATATGCATAAAATTAATGGCTTGTATAAGTTAATGTTTGATCTCCATTAAGTAGTGCTCAAGTTTCCAAAGTTTTAATATTATGATGTCCGTAATTAAAACATCAGAGCAGGTTTAGTGTGTATGAGGGTACACCGTGGACAAATATTTTCAACATTTCCTATTGAGCGTTGCTTAGAGTAAAGCTGCGAATCTACAGTGTATGTTTCACAGAACAAACACGCGGAAAAGAAGGAGCGCTCCGAAGTCACTCATGGACCCTCATCATCTTGCAGAGGGTTCTTTCCCTAAAGACGAAAAGTCTGTTTATGAATCGTTCCTCTGTAAACACGTGCAGTTACACTTCCCAGCTATCCACAGGAAGCAAATCGCTATCCACGCTGGTCAATTTTTCGGCTTGCACGCGTTATGTTGGTGTGGGTTTCGGCACTTTCCATCAGAGTTGGGCCTACCTGTCACTCGGCTGAATTTGGTGGAAAGCCCTGTCACTGGCGTCAAAGTATCAGCCTTGACAGGGTCCTCTTTTTCTGCAAAATGGGAGAGGCTTGAGATGGAGTGAGTGACATGGTCCCCACCTCAATGAAGAACCCATTGTTTAATAAAAATATATTTAAATTTTGAAAACTGAAATTTTTTTCTTGTTGCCAAATATATTATATATTATAATCAAAATGACTTTATCAAAAAAACAAACATTATATAATAAATACTTATATATGTTTACTTAATATGCTTAGTTTTTCTACAATGTTGATGATCATTTCCAAACATTCTGACAAAATTCTATCTACAGAACAGTTAACAGTCCCCAGGTTTCCATTTCTGCAATTTCTCATTACACCTTCCACTGACATATTATTAACCATTTCATAATCTATCATAATCTTTTCAGATTTTGTAGTACACTATAAAATACTGTAACTAACATTCATGGAACAAAACCAACATATAAATAATAAATACAATAATTACAATAAATAGGCTTACTTCATTGTTGCCGTTGTTCGTTTCCTAAAATTGTGGCAATATTCGATTTACAGAACACAATGTAATCCAGTTTTCTGCCTCTAATAATTCTCATTGCATCTTCCGGTGTACTGTCTAAAATGCTGTAACTAACATTCATGCAAGAAAAACGAATATATAAAAAATAAATAAAATAATTATAATAAATAAGCTTACTCTTTTGTTGCCATTGTTCATTTCCCAATATTGTGACAATATTCTATCTACAGAACACTTGACGTTCTTCATTTTTCTTTCTCTGTTAATTTTCATTACATCTGCCACTGACGTATTATTAACTGTTTCATAATCTATCGTATAATCTTTTCAGATTTTGTTGTTCTGTCTAAAATTCTGTAACTAACATTCATGCAACAAAACCAGCAATATAATAATGAATAAATAATTATAATAAAAAGGCTTACTTCTTTGTTGCCGTTGTTCATTTCCCAACATTTTGACAATATTCTACCTACAGAACACTTGCCGTTCTTCATTTTTTGTCTCTGCTAATTCTCATTACATCTTCCACTGACGTATTATTAACCGTTTCATAAACTTTCATATAATCTTGCCAGATTTTGCTATTCTGTCTCAAATGCTGTAACTAACATTCATGCAACAAAACCAACATATAAATAATAAATACAATAATTACAATAAATAGGCTTACTTCATTGTTGCCGTTGTTCGTTTAACAATATTGTGGCAATATTCTATCTACAGAACACTTGACGTTCTTCATTTTTCTTTCTCTGTTTATTTTCATTAAATCTGCCACTGACGTATTATTAACCGTTTCATAAACTTTCATATGACCTTGCCAGATTTTGTTGTTCTGTCTACAATTCTGTAACTAACATTCATGCAACAAAACCAACAATATAATAATGAATAAATAATTATAATAAAAAGGCTTACTTCTTTGTTGCCGTTGTTCATTTCCCAACATTTTGACAATATTATACCTACAGAACACTTGCCGTTCTTCATTTTTTGTCTCTGCTAATTCTCATTACATCTGCCACTGATGTATTATTAATCGTTTTATAAACGTTCATATAATCTTGCCAGATTTTGCTATTCTGTCTCAAATGCTGCAACTAACATTCATGTAAGAAAAACCAATATTTAAATAAAATAAATATAATAAGTAAGATTACGTCTTGTTCGGTGCTGTTTGTTTCCTAACAATGTAATTACATTCTATCAACAGAACTATTGATACTCTACAATTTCTGTCTCTGTTGATACTAATTACATCTTCCACTGACATGTTATTAATTGATTCATAAATGTTAATATAATCTTCCCATATTTTGCTGTCCTGTCTAATATGCTGTAAATAACATTCGTGCAAGAATAACCAATATATAAATAATAAATCAAATAATTATAATAAATAAGCTTACCTTTAGTTGCCGCTGTTCATTAACTAACATTCTATCAATATTCATTTACAGAACACTTGATGTAATCCAGTTTTCTGTCTCGGCTAATTCTCATTACATCTTCTACTGACATATTATTGATTGTTACATAAACTTTAATAAAATATTGCCTGATCTTGCTGTACTATCTAAAATTCTGTTAACTAACATTCATGCAACAAAACGAAAATAAGCAAGTTTATTTCAGAGTCAATAAACTTTTAGATAAAGGCTGTAAGTTTAATTTATTATTCTTCTGTCTGTGACAATTTCGTTGTGATTTCATTAATAACTCGAGGATAGAATGTATGAATTGGTTTAAAAATTCTTCTTGTATAGTATTATCAAATAGCGAGTGCGGCTGGGCGAGGGTCAGGCTCATTCACAAACACGCAGTCCGCACACACACAATGTCACTGTCTATGATTCTCGCCTATGAATCATCTTACAGTCAATAATTTTGTACCAAACGTAGCTGATATTTTGGGGTCCTGTATAATATGCTGTAAATAACATTCATGCAAGAATAACCAATATATAAATAACAAATAAAATAATTATAATAAATAAGCTTACCTTTAGTTGCCGTTGTTCGTAAACTAACATTCTGTCAATATTGTATTACAGAACACTTGATGTAATCCAGTTTTCTGTCTCGGCTAATTCTCATTACATCTTCTACTGACATATTATTGATTGTTACATAAACTTTAATAAAATATTGCCTGATCTTGCTGTACTATCTAAAATTCTGTTAACTAACATTCATGCAACAAAACGAAAATAAGCAAGTTTATTTCAGAGTCAATAAACTTTTAGATAAAGGCTGTAAGTTTAATTTATACTTCTTCTGTCTTGACAATTGCATTACTGTTTCATTAATAATTCGAGGAAAGAATGTATGTATTGGTTTAACTTTCTTCTTGTAATCTTTTTTCTTATATTTTATTAAATCGTTGAGTTTTTGTACATAACTTCCATAAACTTTTAGATAACGGCTGAAAGTTTAATTTATTCTTCTTCTGTCTTTGATAATTTCATTTGTTTCATTAATAATTCGAGGATAGAATGTATGAATTGGTTTAAATTTCTTCTTGTAATCTTATTGCTTATTGTTTATTAAATCGCTCAGTTTTACGTACATAGCTTTCATAACCCTTTAGATAAAGGCTGTAAGTTTAATTTATTATTCTTCTGTCTGTGACAATTTCGTTGATTTAATTAATAATTCGAGGATAGAATGTATGAATTGGTTTAAATTTCTTCTTGTAATCTTCTTGCTTATTGTTTATTAAATCGCTCAGTTTTACGTACATAACTTTCATGAACGTTTAGATAAAGGCTGTAAGTTTAATTTATTATTCTTCTGTCTGTGACAATTTCGTTGTGATTTCATTAATAACTCGAGGATAGAATGTATGAATTGGTTTAAAAATTCTTCTTGTATAGTATTATCAAATAGCGAGTGCGGCTGGGCGAGGGTCAGGCTCATTCACAAACACGCAGTCCGCACACACACAATGTCACTGTCTTTATGATTCTCGCCTATGAATCATCTTACAGTCAATAATTTTGTACCAAACGTAGCTGATATTTTGGGCTCCTGTATAATATGCTGTAAATAACATTCATGCAAGAATAACCAATATATAAATAACAAATAAAATAATTATAATAAATAAGCTTACCTTTAGTTGCCGTTGTTCGTAAACTAACATTCTGTCAATATTGTATTACAGAACACTTGATGTAATCCAGTTTTCTGTCTCGGCTAATTCTCATTACATCTTCTACTGACATACTATTGATTGTTACATAAACTATAATAAAATATTGCCTGATCTTGCTGTACTATCTAAAATTCTGTTAACTAACATTCATGCAACAAAACGAAAATAAGCAAGTTTATTTCAGAGTCAATAAACTTTTAGATAAAGGCTGTAAGTTTAATTTATTCTTCTTCTGTCTTGACAATTGCATTACTGTTTCATTAATAATTCGAGGAAAGAATGTATGTATTGGTTTAACTTTCTTCTTGTAATCTTTTTTCTTATATTTTATTAAATCGTTGAGTTTTTGTACATAACTTCCATAAACTTTTAGATAACGGCTGAAAGTTTAATTTATTCTTCTTCTGTCTTTGATAATTTCATTTGTTTCATTAATAATTCGAGGATAGAATGTATGAATTGGTTTAAATTTCTTCTTGTAATCTTATTGCTTACTGTTTATTAAATCGCTCAGTTTTACGTACATAGCTTTCATAACCCTTTAGATAAAGGCTGTAAGTTTAATTTATTATTCTTCTGTCTGTGACAATTTCGTTGATTTAATTAATAATTCGAGGATAGAATGTATGAATTGGTTTAAATTTCTTCTTGTAATCTTCTTGCTTATTGTTTATTAAATCGCTCAGTTTTACGTACATAACTTTCATAAACGTTTAGATAAAGGCTGTAAGTTTAATTTATTATTCTTCTGTCTGTGACAATTTCGTTGTGATTTCATTAATAACTCGAGGATAGAATGTATGAATTGGTTTAAAAATTCTTCTTGTATAGTATTATCAAATAGCGAGTGCGGCTGGGCGAGGGTCAGGCTCATTCACAAACACGCAGTCCGCACACACACAATGTCACTGTCTTTATGATTCTCGCCTATGAATCATCTTACAGTCAATAATTTTGTACCAAACGTAGCTGATATTTTGGGCTCCTGTATAATATGCTGTAAATAACATTCATGCAAGAATAACCAATATATAAATAACAAATAAAATAATTATAATAAATAAGCTTACCTTTAGTTGCCGTTGTTCGTAAACTAACATTCTGTCAATATTGTATTACAGAACACTTGATGTAATCCAGTTTTCTGTCTCGGCTAATTCTCATTACATCTTCTACTGACATACTATTGATTGTTACATAAACTTTAATAAAATATTGCCTGATCTTGCTGTACTATCTAAAATTCTGTTAACTAACATTCATGCAACAAAACGAAAATAAGCAAGTTTATTTCAGAGTCAATAAACTTTTAGATAAAGGCTGTAAGTTTAATTTATTCTTCTTCTGTCTTGACAATTGCATTACTGTTTCATTAATAATTCGAGGAAAGAATGTATGTATTGGTTTAACTTTCTTCTTGTAATCTTTTTTCTTATATTTTATTAAATCGTTGAGTTTTTGTACATAACTTCCATAAACTTTTAGATAACGGCTGAAAGTTTAATTTATTCTTCTTCTGTCTTTGATAATTTCATTTGTTTCATTAATAATTCGAGGATAGAATGTATGAATTGGTTTAAATTTCTTCTTGTAATCTTATTGCTTATTGTTTATTAAATCGCTCAGTTTTACGTACATAGCTTTCATAACCCTTTAGATAAAGGCTGTAAGTTTAATTTATTATTCTTCTGTCTGTGACAATTTCGTTGATTTAATTAATAATTCGAGGATAGAATGTATGAATTGGTTTAAATTTCTTCTTGTAATCTTCTTTCTTATTGTTTTTTAATTTGCTCAGTTTGTTGTACATAACTTTCATAAAGTTTTAGATAAAGACTGTAAGTTTAATTTATTCTTCTTCTGTCTGTGACAATTTCGTTGTGATTTAATTAATAATTCGAGGATAGAATGTATGAATTGGTTTAAATTTCTTCTTGTAATCTTCTTGCTTATTGTTTATTAAATTGCTCAGTTTTACGTACATAGCTTTCATAACCCTTTAGATAAAGGCTGTAAGTTAATTTATTATTCTTCTGTCTGTGACAATTTCGTTGTGATTTCATTAATAACTCGAGGATAGAATGTATGAATTGGTTTAAAAATTCTTCTTGTATAGTATTATCAAATAGCGAGTGCAGCTAGGCAAAGGTCAGGCCCACTCACTAACATGCAGCCCACACACACACAAGCGCAGGTAATTAGGACCAGCCGGATTCTCGCCCCATTAGTCACCTAGTGGACTTCAGTTGATCAAACTTCAGTTGTTATTGTTTATTAAATCGTTCAGTTTTTTGTACATAACATTTATAAAATTTATTATTCTTCTGTCTTTGACAATATCATTGCTGTTTCATTAATAATTCGAGGATAGAATGTATGAATTGTTTAACTTTCTTCTTGTAATCTTTTTTCTTATTGTTTATTAAATAATTTTGTTTTTTGTACATAACCTTCGTAACTTATATATAAAGGCAGTAAGTTTAATTTATTAATCTTCTCTCTTTGACACTTTCATTCATGTTTCATTAATAATTTGAGGATAGAATGTATGAATTGGTTTAACTTTCTTCTTGTAATCTTTCTTATTGTTTATTAAATTCTTCAGTTTTTTGTACATAACTTTCATAAACATTTAGATAAAGGCAGTAAATGTAATTTATTCTTCTTCTGTCTTTGACAATTTCATAGCTGTTTCATTAAAAATTTGAGGATAGAATGTATGAATTGTTTTAACTTTCTTCTTGTAATATTCTTTCTTTTGGTTTATTAAATCGTTCAGTTATTAAATTTATTTATTTACTTATTAAATTCAGTTTATTATATTACTTCTCTGTAACGGAGTAGGTTTTAACAGAAAGATGTAATTTTCTTGAAAATTTCCAGTCTGAAGTTATCAGGTTCAAACAGTTTGTCATTTAAGTTACCATCAGCAGCGAACTGTTTTGCAAACCAGCAAACGAATACTCCACAGTTATAACTATCTCTTTGTCTTATTGCTTCTTTTGATACATATAACATTTCTTGAGATGGCTGGTCTAATTTTTGTAAAATTTTATCCGTGAAATACTTGACTCTGCTCAATAATGTACTTGATATATGGCTCTGTTGCGGGTCTAATATGTAATATATATTCAAATCTAAGCGAATGCAAATGACTATCCAATGAGAGTTATTGACATTTATTGGGATGGCATAATGGGATTTGTTCACCACTCTTAAATTCTGCGTTATGTACTGTTCTCTTGTTTCCTCATCAAAATTACTCATTATATATTGTGATAATATAGAATCTCCGTATGAAAATTGTTCATATTCCTGGGATAAACTGAAAAAAAAATGTATCGATAATGTTGTCCGTTAGCCAGCCATTGACGGCGCCTATGCATTGTCTCTTTAAAGTGTCAATGTCAGCTGCAGATAATGTTGGCTTGAGAGATAGCAAATCATGTTTGTAAATGGTAATAGCTCTACCTAGCTGATAATACACAACACCATGATCTGGAAAAAGTTTCTCTATTTCTTGCGCCATATCTTCAATTGATGTAATTTCTGATGTACACTTAAATTTATTCACTTGTAATTCCGGTAATGATAGTTGTTCTTCCACATCTATGATTTTACTTCTGTTTTGTATTCTTTCAGATTCCTTATTTATAACTGGCGAAGTTCCAACACAATCCTCTACTTCTATAAAAACGGGTTTATGATCTGAGAAATAACTCTCATACACTCCTGCTAAATACTTGTTGGTATCTGTACATATTATATCAATTTGTGTCTTCATGTCTGTGGTGTATATTTCATTTATCAGTGCAGTTTTCAGATGCCTATGTTCAAGTTTACCTTTGAAATTTGCTGAATCTTCCAAATTAGCTATGTTAATGTTGAAGTCTCCCATTAAAATTTTTGTGTAGTTTCCAGTTAAGTTAGCAATCATACCATCTACAACGTCAAAAAATGTACTAATGCTTGCACCCGGTGATTTGTATCCCGTTATTAAGTAAATATTTTTCAACTGAACAGTTATCATTTCAACGTGTCCTTTGTACCTACCGTCAACTGTTATCTTCTTTTCGGTTACAATTTTTCTCTCCAATAATTTAAAATCAATGTTATCTTTTGCTAGGCACATGAGACCTCTCTGTCCTGTTATTGGATTTTCATCTGATGAGTACTTAATCTGATAAGTTGGAATCACAATCCGCTCTGAGCCCTTCGTTCTAGTTTCTGAAAGAATTAAGACATGTGCTCTTGAGTACCAGTCGTCTGTCTTGATATCTTCAAGGTATAGTGTCAAAGATCTCACATTATGGTACACGATGACTGCTCCAACTGTGTCCTTTAAATCGTTATAGCAAAGAGTGGCAACATTTTCTTTTCTTAGTCGCTGTATTTCTTCACAGTCACTTACACTTCCATTGTGGAAATACTTTATGTTCATTTCTCCTAAGATATATAAGTTTTTCAAAGAAGTTACCCTGCTCATGGCAACATATAACAGTTGCCTTGTCACTCTCTTTATCCTTCGAAAATCTAAACAAACTGCTTCATAAGTTTGTCCCTGACTCTTATGTATTGTAAGAGCTTCTGCAGGCACAACAGGAAATTGTTTCCTCATTATTTGATGACAATTTTTATGCATTGTTATAATTGCTGTACTCTTTGCAATTGGTATTAGTTCTTCATTTATTCCACTTGCAGCTGCATAGTCTTTAAATTTCTGTCTTGCTTTTAGACCTACATTTCTTCCCTCTGGAAACTCCAACCATATCAAAATAATATTTTCTTCTCCCATTGTCAGGTATCGTAAAATTCCACACGCGCCGTTCACCAGTCCATCTCCAACATCCACATTAAATGTCATCATGTACTTGATACCTACCTTAAAAGTAATTTCATTCGATAGGCCCTGCATTTCTGTTACCTTTTTATTTCTAATTGATTTTAACAAACTATCTTTTGTCTGTAAAGGTATGTTTCCTAAAACTGTATCTTGCGCGATGGAATTAAAAGGTTTCTCTTTAGATTTTCTAATTTTTTCTTGGTTATATTTCTGCACCATTTCATTTTCGGGATACAGTCTAATCGCATTTTCAGGAACCTCTTCGGGTTGAACTATTCTCGTTTTCAATAAATTAAAGTCTTTTTCATTCATAACATTAGCTGCTATGTTATTTAGTGTTACTATAAATTCTGTGTCTCCTTTCTGCCTCATGATTTCATTTAATTCATAAAATGAAAACTCTGACCAAAGTGGATTTTTATCATTAAAAATGCTCAATTCATTTACCTTCGGTGCTTTCCAAATGGGAGAATCCATTACAGGTGATAATTGATGTAAATCACCTACAATAAGAAGAGAAACACCGCCAAAGGTCTCATTTTTCCCCATTATTTGTCGTAAACGCGTATCAATTCTTGAAAGTGTTCGTGATCCCACCATAGAACCCTCATCAATAATCAGTAACTTTAAATCTATCAGATTCACTCTAAGTGTACTTGCTGTGTCAGAACTTAATTCAGACATGAGGCCACCAAACTGTGTTACTGGCAAGCTAAATGCTGAATGAATGGTTACGCCGTTGATGAGAAAAGCTGCTTTACCTGTCGGAGCTGTTAGAAGAACTTTAATTGAATTTGTTTTTACACCTTTTTGTTCATCAAAATATTTAGTAATTAATTGGTATAGCACGTTAATAACCATGCTTTTACCAACACCAGCAGCTCCAGAGAGAAACAGTCTTACAGGTTTGAAGTTTCCACTTTTCATATTTTTAAAAACGTGCATTACAATTTCTTTCTGGCCTCTATTGAGTCTTCTCATATTGAAAAACAAATTTTCTATTTTTTCTCTGGAAGGAACAATAATTTTAAATTTACCATTATCACTACTATTTCCTGCTTTGCTCCCATCTTGGACTCCAACATTTATTTTAAATTCCTCTGGAAGTTCATTATCTAACAAGTTTTTATAATCTCTTTCTTCCTGTTTAAGTCGATGATTGTGTGCAATTTCAAGTGCAAGCTCCATTTCATCTTCATTAATCATATTATATTTCCCTCTGTTTTTATTGATAATGTCTACGTGTTGTTCATATATAAATTTACTGTCAATATTTTGAACTTCCTCCTTCTCATTTCTCCACGGTAAAAAGAGGAGTACTTGCTCTCGATAAAAATTGTATTCGTCTTGATCTAGCCTGTATCTTCTGTAACGTAGAATTTTTCTCTTGTAACAGTCTATGTATTCTTCTGATTCAAAGTCCTCATTATTTTTTTCTTTTTTTTTTGCACGTCTGTTTGATTTATATTCTGTTGAAAAATCAGCAAGACAAATAGTCTCTAAATTATTACACCTATTTGCATATCTTGAGAATATGTTTGGTAAAGATATGTCGGTTGATTCTGGATCCATATTTTGTAACTCTTGTTTCGATTTTAACATGTTTAGCCTTTCTTCACTCGGGCTAGTGTTAAGAAATATACAGGCTCGACTACTTTTTGAAAGAGGTAATTCCAGAACATGATAAGCAGCTTCCTGAGCAGACATTAGGTTACTATTTAGAAACACATTTGCAACTTTACTTAACCTTTCTCTTGTATTCATTTTTTCGTTTTTTACATCAGAAGCCGCTTCCCTTAACAACCTAGATAAACCTGCTTCTACTTTGCTTATATAATTAATAATATATGATGCACAACTGTAAGGATCCAACACAAATTGCAAATCCATATTTGAAGAAAACAGCGACAAAATTGTTGAATTGTGACAATTAATAGCTACCGACAATGAATTTCTCTCCAAAAAAATTGTATCCCTATCAATTCCATATCTAACTGCATTAATATAATCATCTTCAGACATATTTAATTTCAAAAGAATATTGCCAAATGACACATCATTATCTTTCATGAAAAAACTATACATAAGCTTATTTACCTTTACAGAATTTTTTTTAACCTGCTCTGTCTTCTCTTCTTCTTCTAACGGCTTTAAAATAATAGTTTTCGGCATCACAGGTAAAGGATATCCAAACCTACATACTTTTAAATTTTTCTTTCCCTTATAGCAAGTATCTGTATGTTTGTGACGTTGTAAACTCATGAGTGGGTTGTTTTCATCATATTTACAAGTAATATATTTGTTAATAAATTCAATGCAGATCTTTTCACTATTTTCATCGTCTCTGTTATATTTTGGTGCATCCTTACACCAAAGAAAAATGTGTTCATGCGGAGATCCCCTCTGCTGGAATTCGACACGTTGATAAGAATCAGTCACCCAATTGCCATCAAAAGGTCCAGACTGAGATTTGAGCAGAGTCATTAGTTTTGCGACCTTGTGGTTAAAATAGCGAGCGCAGGTGACAGGATCATTTCTAATTAATGATGTCTTTTCATAGTCATTTAAATTTAAAATTTCTAAATCTGATACGTTTTTTCCAGCCGATAACTTTAATAACATTTTCAGTAGCTCAGGCCAGCTATGTTCAGCTGCTGATACTGTAATAAAAAATGTTGGTTTTCCTAATTGCCTAATCATTGCCAATAGCTGTTTCTTCTTAGATTCCCAGTAAGCTGGGGAGGAGCGTATTTGAGACAAAACCTTGTAGCATTCATCATTCTTCATTGCTTCGTTGATGAATTTACCATCTAAAACATCCTTGACTTTGATGTTAACGTCCTTTTTTTTTAATTTTCTTAAGCACATGTTTATGTTTGATGAACAACTTCTCTCCATTTTACATTTCGCCATAAATAACAATCGTTCTGGCACACAACTACGTCTATCCACTCGTCTTGCCTCGGACTTAGTTCTTTCTGAATAGCTTAATTTCGGATGAGTTCTAATCGTTTGCCCTACAAAAATTGATGGAAAGCAGAGCTCATCTAAATCAGGAAATTTATGCCAAGGAATGGGATGTAATCCTTGTCCTGGAGCTATAATCTTAGTACAGCTCTCTTCTCCAACTAGTTCTTGATTTCTGTCGACAATTAAAACCTGCTCATTCTCATCGTCAGACTCATCTGAATCATACTGAAAATCAACATCACTATCTTTGTTATTTTCTGCTGGTTCATTGTCTACGCCATCATTCTTTTCAGTAATGAAATCAACCTCTTCTTCAAAATCACCTTCATACCTTGACAAATATTCTTCAGAAATTTGTACTTTGTGTTTTACATAAAGTGGTGTTTTTATTAAATATTTGAGAGCTTCACATACGACTGCTGGTCTTATTCTCTCAAACATGTAATCAGTCTTATGGACAATATGCCGTTTTAATTTTACTTGTATTGTTGCCATCTTGTCAAAACACCTAGGTAAAACTTGAAGCATCTCATCAAGCTCAATCATTATATTAATAACGCTTCCTTTCATTCCCAGTTGAGGGTTTAAAGCAAATCTCTTCAGAGGTCGTATCTGCATAAAACTTAATATTGGTGCCACCATACGTTCTTCTAAGCTGCTTAGACACTTTATGCACTCAGGTACTACGGGAAATTTCATTCCCCAAGACGTAGCCATTTTAGGTATTTCACCTTTTATTAATGTGTTGTTACAAGTTTTACATACTGATTCTGCAGGTTCTTAATTTTTCTCAGAAACAGTTCAGAATCTTTTACTTTATCTTCTATTTTATTTTTAATTTTTTCCACATCAAAACGTACAATAGAATGTAAAAAAAATAATCCTTCACAACAACAACAAACATGAGTCGGTCCATCCTTAATGGCATTCAGAAATTCTATTTGTTCAATTGACTGCTGACTATTACATGTATGTAGTTGCTTCACAAAATTTTCTCTATACCTGTAAATATCATTTTGTCTTTTGGTTTTCTTGTTAACCTTATCAGAAACCGCTTCTCGTTTCCTATAATCGTAATTTTCTCTCAACTCTCTCATTCTTTTTTTATTGAGTTCTTTTTCTTTTGCAGCATAATCAAGGTTGATTCTAACGCTTTCCATTCTCTCTCTTTCTCTTTTTCTTTCTTTTTCGTAATACTCTTCATCTAATCTGACTTCCTTCTTTCTCTCCCTTTCTCTTCCTCTTTCTTTTTCGTAATACTCTTCGTCTAATCTGACTTCTTTTTTTCTTCCCCGTTCTCTTTGTTTTTCTTTTTCGTAATACTCTTCATCTAATCTGACTTCTTTTTTTCTTCCCCGTTCCCTTTGTTTTTCTTTTTCGTAATACTCTTCATCTAATCTGACTTCTTTTTTTCTTCCCCGTTCTCTTTGTTTTTCTTTTTCGTAATACTCTTCATCTAATCTGACTTCTTTTTTTCTTCCCCGTTCTCTTTGTTTTTCTTTTTCGTAATACTCTTCATCTAATCTGACTTCTTTCATTCTCTCCCTTTCTCTTCCTCTTTCTTTTTCGTAATACTCTTCGTCTAATCTGACTTCTTTTTTTCTTCCCCGTTCTCTTTGTTTTTCTTTTTCGTAATACTCTTCATCTAATCTGACTTCTTTTTTTCTTCCCTGTTCTCTTTGTTTTTCTTTTTCGTAATACTCTTCATCTAATCTGACTTCTTTTTTCCTTCCCCGTTCTCTTTGTTTTTCTTTTTCGTAATACTCTTCACCTAATCTGACTTCTTTCATTCTCTCCCTTTCTTTTCCTCTTTCTTTTTCATAATACTCTTCGTCTAATCTGACCTCTTTCTTTCTTGCCCTTTCTCTTTCTCGTTCATCTTCTCTAAAAAAAGGATCTAATCTTTTGGTTTTTATATATTTAACTTTCTGCTCTCTTATTCTGTTTATAGTTGAAACGGAAGGTTTAATCACATTTTTATTTATGCGTTTCTTTTCGATTCGGCTATTTTTGACTTTTCTCTCTTTATCATCTTCTTGATAATTTCGACGTTGCAATTTACATGTTTTGTTAAGAGAATCTTTAGAACGTCGCTTGCTTCTAGGCATTGTAAATGCCAACTATTTAAATGTGTTGAATAATTTGCGTAACCTCTTTATATGGGCCTATAAATAAAAAACAAATTATTGTTAACTATAACTCATCTACCAAATATTATGCTTTACCTGCTTAATAATGTTATTTCTTCTAATTAATAGTTCTTCCACACGGTGTCGTCACACGTCAACAACAGTTGAGCGCCTCCCCTGCGTGAATTCCACAGAAATTAAATTTGGTCCTATAAAAAACCAAATTATTATTAACTATAACTGATCCACCAATTATGCTTTACCTGCTTATTAATTTCTGCCATAACTACATTTAAGAGTATAGAATTTAGGGAATTCCCCTTGTCTGATCCCTTTTGTTACAGGTACATTATCTGATAATTCGTCCTTGGCTTTTACACTCACTGAAGTGTTCGTGTAGATCTGTTTTATTAGCTTTGTTGTCTTTAATTAAGTGATGATGTCAATTATAATTTAAAATTTATCTGACATGGAGTTCATATCAATATGGCCTTGTATGTGTATATATTGCAGGTACTCGTTAAGGGAAATATATCAGAAAATTAATAAAAAGCATTCTAGAATAAAAGTCGAAAAGTTTAGTAATCCTTTATATAAAATTTAATCAAAAATAAATTATAATTAAATTTAGAATAGATTATCAAGTATAAATTATGAAAACATAATAAAGAATTATTTTATGATTATGAACATATATTGCAAATAGAGAGAATAATGTATAATTTGTATAAGAAAGATAAAAGAATAATAATAAACTTGGTTCTAAACTATATAATATATATATTGTAACGTTACATAACCCAGTCCCAAAAATGATAACATAATCACCCCACTATAAAGGTCAGAAATGGGTATAATATAACTAGCTCTAGATTATCTTGTATCACAAAACATTATAAACTATAAAAGTGATATAAAGAGTACAAAGTGAGTTATAGTGTACCCAGTGAGAAAATAAGTGATTTTAAAAGGAGCATCTCACAGACTTATGCTGTAGATGTAGAAACAATTGATTATAATAGTAGACTATATGCTACTGACCAATTATGTGTTTTGTTTGAATATTGTATAATTTGTGTTGTGTAGGCCACAAAGATTTTGTACCTAGTTCTAATTTTATATTTAATAGAATAATTATGTTTGAATATAAGATAACCCAGGGTTAAATATAAAATAAAAATAAAATAACACTGTATGAGTAAAATGGCAGAAGAAAATAGTTCAGTGTAAGGATACTATAAGAAATTAATAAATAATATATAAATACAATTAAATTAAATAAAAATAATAAAGACCTATATATAAAGTTAAGAGGAAATAAAAGGAAAAACCTTATATAAATCAAATTGGATAATAAACCAAAGTTAAAAAAGGATTATTCTTCTATAAATAAGAAATTTATAATAATTAAAAACACGCTATATACTCAAAAGTATATAGATGCACCAATAAAAAATGATATAAAAATTATTGGTTACTAACAGTAACACCTAACAAAATATGAATTAATTGTTAAAACGATTGAAAAACGTTCGTTTGAAAAAGTGGAATGCCATCAAAAATTTAATAAAACCTTATGAAAACTTTTGGAAACAGTGCTAAATTTAATATAAATTAACTAGTAGTATCCACCTTATGTTAGAACTCCTTCAAATATCAACTTTAACGTCCTGTATTCGATGAAAATTTGAAATAACCAGCTACCAGATCCAGACCTAGTTGGACGGCACATCGAGATTTTGGTGAGGTTGTATCTTATGAAAATTTAACGAAATTACAAAACAACTATAACTCCAACACTAGAAACAGCACCATCCAAGTAAACACTTCGAGAAAAGAGGTAAAATAAACTTTATTAATAATTGTTAACCAAGAAATCCTCATATCGAATCTTTGTGCAGTTCCAATAATTAGTAACTGATTTCATGTTTATAATAAAGACATATACTGTACTCTAGCGGATAAACCCGGAACTACATACTACGAAAAACCAAAAATTAGACATTTATGTTTTCTTTTGTAAAGCGTAGTATATAATTATTCATTTCTGACCGTCTCATAACACAAAGAACTTACCCTTAACCCTGGGGAAATTAATAAATGAATTCTTTATTGTTTAATGTTTAATTAAGGATAAGAAAATAATTTGTTATAATACCAATGTTTACCTAATTAGATCGATCCAATGTGTTGTTGACAGAAAAATCGATTATCATATTTTTGCACTGGGAGAAGAGAAAATGAGTGTATTACATAAATAAATACTCTGAATATTTTGTTATAAATAATAAAACGTGTATTATTTCTTGTAGAGGGTAGTTGTTACAGAGTTTCAGGAAGCCAAGAAGAGGACGAACCGCCGGGAAGTATCATCGACAATTGGTGTTGGTTTAACCTAAAATTTTGAGAAAGACGTCAAAATCAGCTGGTCTTATGAGCGGCGAATATAAAATAAGTAATTGTATACTCCGGGGTTAATATCCTTGGTCCTACTCTCTCTCCTAACTACGATTAAACAACTCCATTAATCTCTCCCAAATCACACACGCTCGATTTCAGTATTTTTGGTAAACATAAAATTTAACCGCTTTGAACATTAGCAAATATAATTCATAAGTGATCGCAAAAGGTACTCTGACTGCTCCGAGACTTTCACGATAAAAACCCGTGACACGTTACAGAATGATGTACTAACGTGGGGTTTAATTGGGAAAGCTTAATTAAATAAACGAGACTTTCACGAGAGATACACGCGGACGTTACAAAGTGACGCATACAACGTGGGGCATATAATATAACCCTATACCTTTGAAAGAATCATTATGTTACTATATATATATATATATACAGTATATTCTTTTATTTTTTATTTTTATGTACTGCAGCCCTGAGATATAAGAATTAGTAACTCATGCTATAAAAAAAAAAACAAAGTGAATTTAATATTATAAGTCATTGATTCATGCTTTACAATAAAAAAACAAAGTAAACTTTATACTAACGGACTCTGACCCATAAAAAGGACAGTACAATATATATTTACATTTGTTGAGTAGTAGTATCATTATATCTAATTGCTAAGGTATCTCATCCTTCAAAATGAAATACTTCATTTGGCATCAGAAAGGTAAGTTTCAAAAAATTACCTCCTACCTCTTCAACTACCCTTCTCATCTGTAGATATTTTATCTGATTTTTTAAAGTGGATTAATACGACTTTATATGTAGGGCAAATTATTTATCAAAATTAAGAACTTTACTCTTCACTAAACATAAAATGTTACAAGCAAAATAATGCCTCCCCATCAACTGATTCACTCAATTTTTGATATTAACATTTTTTTTTTTTAGTAATAGTTTCATTATATGTAGTTGCTAATGAACTATACTATGAGTGTATAACATTGGTAAGATTTGATTTGACTTGAAGTTAGCCTTAGGGAAAAGTAATAACCTCACCAGAATTAAGCATTTTATCCAAGTTATGGCTGGATAATTATGGTGATAGTTCAATTAATTAGGTTATTATTCTTAACTATTATTACTCACTGCGCATGTAGCTTGTTCATCGGTGATTTCCTGTTTTGTTTTAGAGATTGTCATTACTAATAAATAAAATATGGGAAGAGTCCCCGGTTGTCGGTACGCGTGCGCTTGCGCGCACACACACACACACACACACACACACAAGCGAGTTAAAACTGACAACTCGCTTTGCTAGTTAAATTACAGACTATACTTTATTCAGTCCATACCATCCAGTAATGCAAAGTCTACTCATTCTACACAAATTTCAGTTAATTTGGACCATAATTAAATATCTATTCTCCCTATGCAATTAAAGTCAAACGCTTACTGTGTAGTTCTTCCACACGGTGTCGTCACGCGTCAACAACAGCTGAACCTCCCCTGCGTGAATTCCACAGAAATTAAATTTGGGCCTATAAAAAAACAAATTATTATTAGCTATAACTGATCCACCAATTATGCTTTACCTGCTTAATAAACAAAACAAATCCACCAATTATGCTTTAACTGCTTAATAAACAAAACGAAATACTTTTTATTTCGAAGTATTCAAATGAAAACATAGAAACGAAACCATCAATAGTGTAACAGTACATATCTTAACAATAAAGTTAACAACAAAAGATAAAGAATGAAACACTCATAAAATCACACCAAAACACCTAAGAAAGGAATGATAACTAAGTAACTGTGTACAATGTAGGCTATTATATAAGGTTCCAGAACTCAATAAAACAATTAATGTCATTAACTCAGTAAACGAAAGATAACAAATAGTGATAAAGAAGAAAGTATAGAAGACAACGTAATAATGTGAATAATCAAATGACCCAATACAAAACGGTAAGTAAGAGAACAAAACTCAAGTATAATGACATTCAACATTAACAAGAGACTGAAGACTATAAATAAACACAAGCAAGGTAACAAACACAGAATAATTAACAAATATGCCAAATAATGTGCCTAGTATATGTATTAGAAGAAAATGAAACTAATAAAACCAGGAATCTACAGAATTAAGAAACAGCAAAGGGACACAGACATAGACAGACATTACCAAAGACAAACCATGACAAAAAACTCTTTATTCCAATAAAAGAATAGCATTAATTAAATAAATCAAAACCAGTGTACCAGGCATTCTTTTAATAGCCTACTGGCAATTTCAAATAAAATAACAAAATAAAAAGAACCTAGTTATCACCTGTACACAGGTAGAAATAATAAAGAGATAGTAAATAACAATTAACAAGTGTAAAAGTGTCAAATAATAACCTGTAAAACATGGAAACCAGATAGCCAAAACATAGAGGGTACCAGGTAACCTCAACTATAATTAGCATAAAATAAGACCAAAACGATGTAAAGTAGTGTTAGTTATAAAATAATGATAGAAGACATTGTAAAGACGAACCTAGTGATACAATTTTTTATTAATTAAAAGTGGTATGTGTGGTGTTTAATGCAAATACACAGACTGATATTGGACAGAACGTGTAGACATTAAACACGCTCAGAATTTCTACAATAATATAAACCAGTGAAGGACAATGTCATAAATGTGCAATATGATATGTATTACCACTATTATAGTACACAATGATTATTATGAGAAAGTAATTTCACCAGAATTAAGGAAAACTGAGGTCACTGCCTGACCACACTAGCTGCAATAAGTATTGGTGAATTATTATCAATATCACATGTAATTATAAAAGAACAACCACTGCAACACAAGCTTTACACTGTAAAGACAATTTAGAATTAAAAGAACCACATAAAGATGGGTATATCATTAATTCAGAATTACATGAAAAAGACATGGCATACTAAACTATGAACAATACATTTTACGTTAAAAACATGCAAATAATTGTATTCTAATAAAAACTAAGCTGTTTAGAACTTGTAATTGACATCTTAGAATACCTATGTCAATAAATAAAGAGAATTTTGTATTAAATAAAAGTGGTATGTGTGGTGTTTAATGCAAATACACAGACTGACATTGGACAGAAAGTGTAGACATTAAACACGCTCAGAATTTCTACAATAATATAAACCAGTGAAGGACAATGTCATAAATGTGCAATATGATATGTATTACCACTATTATAGTACACAATGATTATTATGAGAAAGTAATTTCACCAGAATTAAGGAAAACTGAGGTCACTGCCTGACCACACTAGCTGCAATAAGTATTGGTGAATTATTATCAATATCACATGTAATTACAAAAGAACAACCACTGCAACACAAGCTTTACACTGTAAAGACAATTTAGAATTAAAAGAACCACATAAAGATGGGTATATCATTAATTCAGAATTACATGAAAAAGACATGGCATACTAAACTTGAGAACAATAAATTTTACGTTAAAAACAAGCAAATAATTGTATTCTAATAAAAACTAAGCTGTTTAGAACTTGTAATTGACATCTTAGAATACCTATATCACTGCAAAAGTGTGAACAGGACAACTTATGTCAATAAATAAAGAGAATCTAACTGACTATGCTCCAAGCCTTAGAACGCATGGTTCAAATTTATTAATCTTAGACAATCATTGTACTTGGAAATTAAGAATTAAAATAGGTTAATTACAATTATATATTCTCAGATTAGGAGAGTAGTTATATCTATTAACCATATGTTCTTAATCTAAAACAATAAATCTCGTCTGAAAATGTTCGACATTTTGAGGTTACCATTGTATGAAAAGTAATCATCTTTAAGCTATGCTTATATTTAATTTACAATTTAACAATAACAGTGATAATTTGAATAATGTCTTGATGATAGTGTAATTATTGACAAATGTGTAATTAGTTCAAAGTGCCTTCCCAGATATTACGCTACCATAGTAAGTAATTAATATTGCACTAGGGCCTATACTTGCCTTAAATTCACTGAATTGCAAATTATTATACACCTTCCAATTGTATGAGCACTGGAATAAACTTTATAAGCTTTTAAAAAAGCTAGTATTTCGAACGGCAGATAAAATCAACCTTATCGCTTCAGAACTTTAGTAAAGTCGGTTAACGGTTAACGGAAAAAGATTTTCGGCAAACATAGCGCATAGCACTCTGGGTAACATTATTCAAAAAATATAGACGTCTGCTTTCCTTAAATATGATCCTTAAATATGATAGATTTCACAAAGCATTTTCTATGGAATAAAATTTACAATAAATACTATTACAAACATGATTCCCTTATGCATCTTGAAATTGCAAATCATGGCATAAATTCGTCCATTAATATCAAAATTCACTTTTTTAAACTAATAGTCGATCGATTAGTCGATACAATATTTTGATAAACGTATGCCTTAAAACTAATTACTGATTGAAAGATTGTTATTTAAAATAACTAGGATACGTATACAGTTCTTTTATAACAATTCTTAACATAATAAACATCTTAAATTGACAAAAATACAATGTTTAGTTCTAGGCTTAAGTTGGCCTAAAACATCCTAAGTTAGTTTTATCGGAACTTATCATAAAACGTTGCAGGTAAACTACCCCTTTCACTTACCCGATCTTCACCAAAATCAACAGGTCTTGAGAACTCTATAATTCAGGGCTGTATGCAAAACATTATTTGATTCTGTTTACATTTGCGGCTTTTATCGTTTGCCATAGAAAATACCCTTGTTAAAATATAAAATGTTGCAGGTAAACTACCCCTTTATCTTAACCGATCTTCACCAAAACCAACAGGTCTTGAGAACTCTATAATTCAGGGCTGTATGCAAAAGAGTAGTTGATTCTGTTTGAATTTGCGGCTGTTATCGTTTGCCATCAAAAATTAAAAAAATTACCCTTGATTTAAAACAACAGTTGCAGGTAACCTACCCCTTTCCCTTAACCGATCTTCATCAAAATCAATAGGTCTTGAGTACTCTACAAATCAGGGCTGTATGCAAAGTATTATTTGATTTTGTTTGAATTTGCGACTCTTATCTTTTGCCATAAAAAATACGCTTTTAAAACATAAAACGTTGCAGGTAAACTACCCCTTTCCCTTAACCGATCTTCACCAAAAACAATAGGTCTTGGGTACTCTACAAATCAGGGCTGTATGCAAAACATTGTTTGATTCTGTTTACATTTGCGGCTTTTATCGTTTGCCATAGGAAATACCCTTGTTAAAACATAAAACGTTGCAGGTAAACTACCCCTTTCCCTTAACCGATCTGTACCAAAATCGACAGATCTTGAGAACTCTACAATTTAGGGCTGTATGCGAAACATTATTTGATTCTGTTTGAATTGGCGGCTGTTATCGTTTGCCAAACAAACAAAGTTACCCTTGATTAAAAAAAACCGTTGCAGGTAAACTACCCCTTTCCCTTAACCGATCTTCACCAAAAACAATAGGTCGCGAGTACTCTACAAATCAGGGCTGTATGCAAAAAATTATTTGATTCTGTTTGAATTTGCGGCTGTTATCGTTTGCCATAGAAAAAAAATCTACAGATACACAGACAGACAGACACACACACAGACACTTTTCGGAAAACGACTTTTTTTCATGTTTTGAGTGTAGTAGAATCAGAATCTGCAATAATCTCGAACACGATTTTTTTTGCCATCACCATACTTCCATTCCTTAAGGAACATGGAAGTAAATATCGGTATGGAGAACCATACATGACTTCCGTATTCTAAGATTTATATTTAAAATCATTTTCAGCCAAACAGCCAGGCTGTGTCTTACCTGCCTTTTTATTGCTGTATTAAATGAAAAATATTATATTACATTAAAATGAAAAAATTATAATTGTATTGCCTGGCAACAAAATTATTTTATTACTTCCAAAAAATCTACAGACAGACAGACAGACAGACACACACACAGACACTTTTCGGAAAACGACTTTTTTTCATGTTTTGAGTGTAGTAGAATCAGAATTTGCAATAATCTCGAACACGATTTTTTTTTGCCATCACCATACTTCCATTCCTTAAGGAATATGGAAGTAAAATATCGGTATGGAGAACCATACGTGACTTCCATATTCTAAGATTTATATTTAAAATCATTTTCAGCCAAACAGCCAGGCTGTGTCTTACCTGCCTTTTTATTGCTGTATTAAATGAAAAATATTATATTACATTAAAATGAAAAAATTATAATTTTATTGCCTGGCAACAAAATTATTTTATTTTTAACAATTACCATTGTTTCAAAAAGTTTAAATAAATTTTCAAGTACTTTACTCTTGTTAAAACGTAAAAGGTTGCAGGTAAACTACTCCTTCCCCTTAACCGATCTTCACCAAAATCGAAAGTCATTGAGACCTCTACAATTCAGGGAAATATGCAAAAAATTATTTGATTCTGTTTGAATTTGCGGCTGTTATCGTTTGCCATAGAAAATACGCTTGATAAAAAAACGTTGCATGTAAACTACCCCTTTCCCTCAACCGATCTTCACCAAAAACAATAGGTCTTGAGAACTCTACAATTTAGGGCTGTATGCAAATAATCTTTTGATTCTGTTTGAATTTGCGGCTGTTATCGTTTGCCATAGAAAATACGCTTGATAAAAAAAACGTTGCAGGTAAACTACCCCTTCCCCTTAACCGATCTTCACCAAAAACAATAGGTCTTGAGTACTCTACAAATCAGGGCTGTATGCAAAACATTATTTGATTCTGTTTGAATTTGCGGCTGTTATCGTTTGCCATAGAAAATACCCTGGTTAAAAAAAATTTTCATGTAAACTACCCCTTTCCCTCAACCGATCTTCACCAAAAACAATAGGTCTTGAGAACTCTACAATTTAGGGCTGTATGCAAATAATCTTTTGATTCTGTTTGAATTTGCGGCTGTTATCGTTTGCCATAGGAAATACCCTTGTTAAAACATAAAACGTTACAGGTAAACTACCCCTTTCCCTTAACCGATCTTCACCAAAAACAATAGGTCTTGAGTACTCTACAAATCAGGGCTGTATGCAAAACATTATTTGATTCTGTTTGAATTTGCGGCTGTTATCGTTTGCCATAGAAAATACCCTTGTTAAAAAAACGTTGCTGGTAAACTACCCCTTTCCCTCAACCGAACTTCACCAAAAACAATAGGTCTTGAAAACTCTACAATTTAGGGCTGTATGCAAATAATCTTTTGATTCTGTTTGAATTTGCGGCTGTTATCGTTTGCCATAGGAAATACCCTTGTTAAAACATAAAACGTTACAGGTAAACTACCCCTTTCCCTTAACCGATCTTCACCAAAATCAACAGATCTTGAGAACTCTACAATTCAGGGTTGTATGCGAAACATTATTTGATTCTGTTTGAATTTGCGGCTGTTATCGTTTGCCAAACAAACAAAATTACCCTTGCTAAAAAAAAACCGTTGCAGGTAAACTACCCCTTTCCCTCAACCGATCTTCACCAAAAACAATAGGTCGCGAGTACTCTGCAAATCAGGGCTGCATGCAAAAATTATTTGATTCTGTTTGAATTTGCGGCAGTTATCGTTTGCCATAGAAAAAAATCTACAGACACACAGACAGACAGACAGACACACAGACAGACACACACACAGACACTTTTCGGAAAACGACTTTTTTTCATGTTTTGAGTGTAGTAGAATCAGAATCTGCAATAATCTCGAACACGATTTTTTTTTGCCATCACCATACTTCCATTCCTTAAGGAATATGGAAGTAAAATTACCCTTGATAAAAAACCGTTGCAGGTAAACTACCCCTTCCCCTTAACCGATCTTCACCAAAAACAATAGGTCTTGAGATCTCTACAATTTAGGGCTGTATGCAAATAATCATTTGATTATGTTAGAATTTGCGGCTGTTATCGTTTGCCATAGAAAATACCCTTTTAAAACATAAAACGTTGCAGGTAAACTACCCCTTTCCCTTAAATGATCTTCACCAAAAACAATAGGTCTTTAGTACTCAAAAAATCAGGGCTGTATGCAAAAACGTATTTGATTATATTTGAATTTGCGGCTGTTATCGTTTGTCATAGAAAATACCCTTTCAAAACATAAAACGTTGCTGGTAAACTACCACTTTCCCTTAACCGATCTTCACTAACACCAATAGGTATTGAGAACTCTACAATACAGGGCTGTATGCAAAACATCATTTGATTCTGTTTGAATTTGTGGCTGTTATCGTTTACCATAGAAAAAGTAAAATATCGGTATGGAGAACCATACATGACTTCCATATTCTAAGATTTATATTTAAAATCATTTTCAGCCAAACAGCCAGGCTGTGCCTTACCTGCCTTTTTATTGCTGTATTAAATGAAAAATATTATATTACATTAAAATGAAAAAATTATAATTTTATTGCCTGGCAACAAAATTATTTTATTTTTAACAATTACCATTGTTTCAAAAAGTTTAAATAAATTTTCAAGTACTTTACTCTTGTTAAAACGTATAAGGTTGCAGGTAAACTACCCCTTCCCCTTAACCGATCTTCACCAAAATCGAAAGTCATTGAGACCTCTACAATTCAGGGACGTATGCAAAAAATTATTTGATTCTGTTTGAATTTGCGGCTGTTATCGTTTGCCATAGAAAATACGCTTGATAAAAAAACGTTGCAGGTAAACTACCCCTTCCCCTTAACCGATCTTCACCAAAATCGGAAGTCATTGAGACCTCTACAATTCAGGGACGTATGCAAAAAATTATTTGATTCTGTTTGAATTTGCGGCTGTTATCGTTTGCCATAGAAAATACGCTTGATAAAAAAACGTTGCAGGTAAACTACCCCTTCCCCTTAACCGATCTTCACCAAAAACAATAGGTCTTGAGTACTCTACAAATCAGGACTGTATGCAAAACATTATTTGATTCTGTTTGAATTTGCGGCTGTTATCGTTTGCCATAGAAAATACCCTTGTTAAAAAAACGTTGCAGGTAAACTACCCCTTTCCCTCAACCGATCTTCACCAAAAACAATAGGTCTTGAGAAATCTACAATTCAGGGCTGTATGCGAAACATTATTTGATTCTGTTTGAATTTGCGGCTGTTATCGTTTGCCAAAAAAAAAAAATTTCCCTTGATAAAAAAAACCGTTGCAGGTAAACTACCCCTTCCCCTCAACCGATCTTCACCAAAAACAATAGGTCGCGAGTACTCTACAAATCAGGGCTGTATGCAAAAAATTATTTGATTCTGTTTGAATTTGCGGCAGTTGTCGTTTGCCATAGAAAATACGCATGATAAAAAACGTTGCTGGTAAACTACCCCTTCCCCTCAACCGATCTTCACCAAAAACAATAGGTCTTGAGTACTCTACAAATCAGGGCTGTATGCAGAAAATTATTTGATTCTGTTTGAATTTGCGGCTGTTATCGTTTGCCATAGAAAATACCCTTGTTAAAAAAACGTTGTAGGTAAACTACCCCTTTCCCTTAACCGATCTTCACCGAAAACAAAAGGTATTGAGAACTCTACAATTTAGGGCTGTATGCAAATAATCTTTTGATTCTGTTTGAATTTGCGGCTGTTATCGTTTGCCATAGGAAATACCCTTGTTAAAACATAAAACGTTACAGGTAAACTACCCCTTTCCCTTAACCGATCTTCACCAAAAACAATAGGTCTTGAGAACTCTACAATTCAGGGCTGTATGCGAAACATTATTTGATTCTGTTTGAATTTGCGGCTGTTATCGTTTGCCAAACAAACAAAATTACCCTTGCTAAAAAAAAACCGTTGCAGGTAAACTACCCCTTTCCCTCAACCGATCTTCACCAAAAACAATAGGTCGCGAGAACTCTGCAAAACCGGGCTGTATGCAAAAAATTATTTGATTCTGTATGAATTTGCGGCAGTTATCGTTTGCCATAGAAAAAAATCTACAGACAGACAGACACACAGACAGACAGACACACAGACACACAGACAGACAGACAGACAGACAGACAGACACACAGACACTTTTCGGAAAACGACTTTTTTTCATGTTTTGAGTGTAGTAGAATCAGAATCTGCAATAATCTCGAACACGATTTTTTTTGCCATCACCATACTTCCATTCCTTAAGGAATATGGAAGTAAAAATTACCCTTCATAAAAAACCGTTGCAGGTAAACTACCCCTTTCCCTTAACCGATCTTCACCAAAAACGATTGGTCTTGAGAACTCTGCAATTCAGGGCTGTATGCAAAATATTATATGATTTTGTTTGAATTTGCGGCTGTTATTGTTTGGCATACAAAATACCCTTGATAAAACAAAAAAACGTGGCAGGCAAACTACCCCTTTCCCTTAAACGATCTTCACCAAAA
This sequence comes from Magicicada septendecula, assembly GCA_034769895.1. NCBI lineage: Eukaryota > Metazoa > Arthropoda > Insecta > Hemiptera > Cicadidae > Magicicada > Magicicada septendecula. Next base: position 216,856,752 of record CM068372.1, read on the forward strand.
ACAATAGGTCTTTAGTACTCAAGAAATCAGGGCTGTATTCAGAACCTTATTTGATTATGTTTGAATTTGCGGCTGTTATCGTTTGCCATAGAAAATACCCTTGTTAAAACATAAAACGTTGCTGGTAAACTACCCCTTTCCCTTAACCGATCTTTACCAAAATCAACTGATCTTGAGAACCCTACAATTCAGGGCTGTATGCGAAACATTATTTGATTCTGTTTGAATTTGCGGCTGTTATCGTTTGCCAAACAAACAAAATTACCCTTGATAAAAAAAAACTGTTACAGGTAAACTACCCGTTTCCCTCAACCGATCTTCACCAAAACCAATAGGACGCGAGTACTCTGCAAATCAGGGCTGTATGCAAAAAATTGTTTGATTCTGTTTGAATTTGCGGCTGTTATCGTTTGCCATAGAAAAAATCTATAGACACAGACACACACACAGACACTTTTCGAAAAATGACTTTTTTTCATGTTTTGAGTGTAGTACAATCATATTCTGCAATAATCTCGAACACGATATTTTTTGCCATCACCATACTTCCATTTCCTTAAGGAACATGGAAGTAATAATGTTTTGCATACTGCCCTGAATTGTAGAGTTCAAAAGACCTTTTGTTTTTGGTGAAGATCGGTTAAGGGAAAGGGGTAGTTTACCAGCAACGTTTTATGTTTCAAAGGGTATTTTCTATGGCAAAAGATAAAAGCCGCAAATTCAAACAGAATCAAATAAGTTTTTGCATACAACCCTGATTTCTTCAGTACTAAAGACCTATTGTTTTTGGTGAAGATCGTTTAAGGGAAAGGGGTAGTTTACGTGCCACGTTTTTTGTTTTATGAAGGGTATTTTGTATGGCAAACGATAACAGCCGCAAATTCAAACAAAATCATATAATATTTTGCATACAGCCCTGAATTGTAGAGTTCTCAAGACCTATCGTTTTTGGTGAAGATCGGTTAAGGGAAAGGGGTAGGTGGTTACCTGCAACGGTTTTTTATCAAGGGTAATTTTTTTCTATGGTAAACAATAACAGCCGCAAATTGAAACAGAATCAAATGATGTTTTGCATACAGCCCTGTATTGTAGAGTTCTCAATACCTATTGGTGTTGGTGAAGATCAGTTAAGGGAAAGGGGTAGTTTACCTGCAACGTTTTATGTTTTAACAAGGGTATTTTCTATGGCAAACGATAAGAGCCGCAAATTCGAACAGAATCAAATAAGTTTTTGCATACAGCCCTGATTTCTTGAGTACTAAAGACCTATTGTTTTTGGTGAAGATCGGTTAAGGGAAAGGGGTAGTTTACCTGCAACGGTTTTTTATCAAGGGTAATTTTACTTCCATGTTCCTTAAGGAAATGGAAGTATGGTGATGGCAAAAAAAAATCGTGTTCTTGATTATTGCAGATTCTGATTGTACTACACTCAAAACATGAAAAAAAGTCGTTTTTCGAAAAGTGTCTGTGTGTGTGTCTGTCTGTGTGTCTGTGTGTCTGTAGATTTTTTTTCTATGGCAAACTATAACAGCCACAAATTCAAACAGAATCAAATCATTTTTTGCATACAGCCCTGATTTGTAGAGTACTCGCGACCTATTGTTTTTGGTGAAGATCGGTTGAGGGAAAGGGGTAGTTTACCTGCAACGTTTTATGTTTTAAAAGCGTATTTTCTATGGCAAACGATAACAGCCGCAAATTCAAACATAATCAAATAATGTTTTGCATACTGCCCTGAATTGTAGAGTTCCAAAGACCTTTTGGTTTTTGTGAAGATCGTTTAAGGGAAAGGGGTAGTTTACCTGCCACATTTTTTGTTTTATCAAGGGTATTTTGTATGGCAAACGATAACAGCCGCAAATTCAAACAGAATCATATAATATTTTGCATACAGCCCTGAAATGTAGAGTTCTCAAGACCTGCTGGTTTTGGTGAAGATCGGTTAAGGGAATAGGGTTGTTTACCAGCAACATTTTATGTTTTAGCAAGAGAAATGTTTCCATGACGAACGATAACTGCCGCACATTCAAACAGAATCAAATATTTTTTTGCATGCTTCGCTGAATTGTAGAGGAAGGAAGGTCTGTTGATTTTGGATTAGATCGGTTAGGAGAAAGGGGTAGTTTACCTGAAACATTTTATGATTTAACAAGAGTAAAGTACTTAATTTTTATAAATAAAGTATCCTGATAAGAAGCTCATAGTAATCCACTGTAGAAACGTAGATGAAATATCTATAAATGAAGAAGTTAGGTGAACGGGGTGGGGGTAATTTTCTATTATTAAAAATTATAGTTGAAGGGGGAGGGGAGAATTTTTTATATGTGTACTACGTTATCGGCAACAAAGAAGTAGTTTTTTGTTAAAATTGCTTCCCGGGCTGTTTAGCCGTAGTCCAGTGTTTTCTGCAAAACCAGACTTTTCGGCAGTGCCATCGACTGTTAGTGAGTGAGCACAGTTAGTTTTAGTTTACTCTTACAGTTAGTTTTCTCTCACTAACTGTGTTTTGTTGAGTACTAAAGACCTATTGTTTTTGGTGAAGATCGGTTAAGGGAAAGGGGTAGTTTACCAGACACATTTTTTGTCTTATTAAGGGTATTTTGTATGGCAAACGATAACAGCCGCAAATTCAAACAGAATCATATAATATTTTGCATACAGCCCTGAAATGTAGAGTTCTCAAGACCTGTTGGTTTTGGTGAGGATCAGTTAAGGGAATAGGGTTGTTTACCAGCTACATTTTATTTTTTATCAAGGGTAATTTTGTTTTGACGAACGATAACTGCCATACATTAAAACAGAATCAATTACTCTTCTGCATACCTTTGTGAATTATACAGAACTCAAGGTCTGTTGATTTTGTTGAAGATCGGTTAAGGGAAAGGGGTAGTTTACCTGCAACGTTGTATGTTTTAACAAGGGTATTTTTTCTATGACGAACGATAACTGCTGTACATTAACACAGAATATACTAATATTTTGCATACAGCCCTGAAATGTAGAGTTCTCAAGACCTGTTGGTTTTGGTGAGGATCAGTTAAGGGAATAGGGTTGTTTACCAGCTACATTTTATTTTTTATCAAGGGTAATTTTGTTTTGACGAACGATAACTGCCATACATTAAAACAGAATCAATTACTCTTCTGCATACCTTTGTGAATTATACAGAACTCAAGGTCTGTTGATTTTGTTGAAGATCGGTTAAGGGAAAGGGGTAGTTTACCTGCAACGTTGTATGTTTTAACAAGGGTATTTTTTCTATGACGAACGATAACTGCTGTACATTAACACAGAATATACTAATGTTTTGCATACAGCCCTGAATTGTAGAGTTCTCAAGACCTATTGTTTTTGGTGAAGATCGGTTAATGGAATAGGGTAGTTTACCAGCAACGTTTTATGTTTTATCAAGGGTGTTTCTATGGCAAACGATAACAGCCGCAAATTCAAACATTATCAAATAATAATTTGCATACAGGCCTGAATTGTAGCGTACCCAAGACCTGTGTTTTTGGTGAAGATCGGTTAAGGGAAAGGGGTAGTTTACCTGCAAAGGTTTTTTATCAATGGTAATTTTTTCCTATAGTAAACGGTAACAGCCGCAAATTCAAACAGAATCAAATGATGTTTTGCATACAGCCCTGTATTGTAGAGTTCTCAATACCTATTGGTGTTGGTGAAGATCGGTTAAGGGAAAGGGGTAGTTTACCAACAACATTTTATGTTTTAACAAGGGTAATTTTTTATATGATGGAACGATAACTTTCGAAAATTCAATGAGAATAAAATAATTTTTTGCACCCTTTCCTGAGTTGCAGAGAGCTCTAGGTCTGTTGATTTTGGTGAAGATCGGTAAAGGGAAAGGGGTAGTTTACCTGCAACATTTTATGTTGTAACAAGAGAAATGTTTCCATGACGAACGATAACTGCCGCACATTCAAACAGAATCAAATATTTTTTTGCATGCTTCCCTGAATTGTAGAGGACGGAAGGTCTGTTGATTTTGGAGAAGATCGGTTAAGAGAAAGGGGTAGTTTACCTGAAACATTTTATGATTTAACAAGAGGAAAGTACTTAATTTTTATAAATAAAGTATCCTGATAGAAGCTCATAGTAATCCACTGTAGAAACGTAGATGAAATATCTATAAATGAAGAAGTTAGGTGAACGGGGTGGGGGTAATTTTCTATTATTAAAAATTATAGTTGAAGGTGGAGGGGAGAATTTTTTGTATGTGTACTACGTTATCGGCAACAAAGAAGTAGTTTTTTGTTAAAATTGCTTCCCAGGCTCTTTAGCCATAGTCCAATGTTTTCTTTAAAACCAGACTTTTCGGCAGTGCCATCGACTGCCATCATCGGTGAAAATCGAGTGCGAAAACATGAGGTGGTATACGTTAGTGACCATAGTACTGTGGTTAATGCTGAAGCAATAAGTAGAAAGACGTAGTTTCTATGGAAATATTTCATTTCGAATATGATTTTATATATAAATCTTAGAACATGGAAGTCATGTATGGTTCTCCATACCGATATTTTACTTCCATGTTCCTTATGGAAATGGATGTATGGTGATGGCAAAAAAATCGTGTTCGAGATTATTGCAGAATATGATTGTACTACACTCAAAACATGAAAAAAAGTCATTATTCGAAAAGTGTCTGTCTGTGTGTCTGTCTGTAGATTTTTTTTCTATGGCAAACGATAACAGCCGCAAATTCAAACAGGATCAAATAATTTTTTGCATACAGGTCTGATTTGTAGAGTACTCGCCACCTATTGTTTTTGGTGAAGATCGGTGGAGGGAAAGGGGTAGTTTACCTGCAACGGTTTTTTTTTATCAAGTAATTTTGTTTGTTTGGCAAACGATAACAGCCGCAAATTCAAACAGAATCAAATAATGTTTCGCATACAGCCCTGAATTGTAGAGTTTTCAAGATCTGTTGATTTTGGTAAAGATCGGTTAAGGGAAAGGGGTAGTTTACCTGCAACGTTTTATGTTTTAACAACGGTATTTTCTATGGCAAACGATAACAGCCGCAAATTGAAACAGAATCAAATGATGTTTTGCATACAGGCCTGAATTGTTGAGTTCTCAAGACCTATTGGTTTTGGTAAAGATCGGTTAGTGGAATAGGGTAGTTTACCAGCAACGTTTTATGTTTTATCAAGGGTGTTTTCTATCGCAAACGATAACAGCCGCAAATTCAAACAGAATTAAATAATTGTTTGCATACAGGCCTGTATTGTAGCGTACCCAACACCTGTCGTTTTTGGTGAAGATCGGTTAAGGGAAAGGGGTAGTTTACCTGCAACGGTTTTTATCAAGGGTAATTTTTACTTCCATATTCCTTAAGGAATGGAAGTATGGTGATGGCAAAAAAAATCGTGTTCGAGATTATTGCAGATTCTGATTCTACTACACTCAAAACATGAAAAAAAGTCGTTTTCCGAAAAGTGTCTGTGTGTGTGTCTGTCTGTCTGTGTATCTGTAGATTTTTTTTCTATGGCAAACGATAACAGCCGCAAATTCAAACAGAATCAAATAATTTTTTGCAAGCAGCCCTGATTTGCAGAGTACTCGCGACCTATTGTTTTTGGTGAAGATCGGTTGAGGGAAAGGGGTAGTTTACCTGCAACGGTTTTTTTTTTAGCAAGGGTAATTTTGTTTGTTTGGCATACGATAACAGCCGCAAATTCAAACAGAATCAAATAATGTTTCGCATACAGCCCTGAATTTTAGAGTTCTCAAGATATTTTGATTTTGGTGAAGATCGGTTAAGGGAAAGGGGTAGTTTACCTGTAACGTTTTATGTTTTAACAAGGGTATTTCCTATGGCAAACGATAACAGCCGCAAATTCAAACAGAATCAAAAGATTATTTGCATACAGCCCTAAATTGTAGAGTTCTCAAGACCTATTGTTTTTGGTGAAGTTCGGTTGAGGGAAAGGGGTAGTTTACCTGCAACGTTTTTTTAACAAGGGTATTTGCTATGGCAAACGATAACAGCCGCAAATTCAAACAGAATCAAAAGATTATTTGCATACAGCCCTAAATTGTAGAGTTCTCAAGACCTTTTGTTTTTGGTGAAGATCGGTTGAGGGAAAGGGGTAGTTTACCTGCAACGTTTTATGTTTTATAAGGGTATTTTCTATGGCAAACGATAACAGCCGCAAATTCAAAGAGAATCAAATAATGTTTTGCATACAGCCCTGATTTGTAGAGTACTCAAGACCTATTGTTTTTGGTGAAGATCGGTTAAGGGAAAGGGGTAGTTTACCTGTAACGTTTTATGTTTTAACAAGGGTATTTCCTATGGCAAACGATAACAGCCGCAAATTCAAACAGAATCAAAAGATTATTTGCATACAGCCCTAAATTGTAGAGTTCTCAAGACCTATTGTTTTTGGTGAAGTTCGGTTGAGGGAAAGGGGTAGTTTACCTGCAACGTTTTTTTAACAAGGGTATTTCCTATGGCAAACGATAACAGCCGCAAATTCAAACAGAATCAAAAGATTATTTGCATACAGCCCTAAATTGTAGAGTTCTCAAGACCTTTTGTTTTTGGTGAAGATCGGTTGAGGGAAAGGGGTAGTTTACCTGCAACGTTTTTTTAACAAGGGTATTTTCTATGGCAAACGATAACAGCCGCAAATTCAAACAGAATCAAATAATGTTTTGCATACAGCCCTGATTTGTAGAGTACTCAAGACCTATTGTTTTTGGTGAAGATCGGTTAAGGGGAAGGGGTAGTTTACCTGCAACCTTTTACGTTTTAACAAGAGTAAAGTACTTGAAAATTTATTTAAACTTTTTGAAACAATCGTAATTGTTAAAAATAAAATAATTTTGTTGCCAGGCAATAAAATTATAATTTTATCATTTTAATGTAATATAATATTTTTCATTTAATACAGCAATAAAAGGCAGGTAAGACACAGCCTGGCTGTTTGGCTGAAAATGATTTTAAATATAAATCTTAGAATATGGAAGTCATGTATGGTTCTCCATACCGATATTTACTTCCATATTCCTTAAGGAATGGAAGTATGGTGATGGCAAAAAAAATCGTGTTCGAGATTATTGCAGATTCTGATTCTACTACACTCAAAACATGAAAAAAAGTCGTTTTCCGAAAAGTGTCTGTGTGTCTGTCTGTCTGTCTGTCTGTCTGTCTATGTGTCTGTCTGTCTGTGTGTCTGTCTGTCTGTAGATTTTTTTTCTATGGCAAACGATAACTGCCGCAAATTCATACAGAATCAAATAATTTTTTGCATACAGCCCGGTTTTGCAGAGTTCTCGCGACCTATTGTTTTTGGTGAAGATCGGTTGAGGGAAAGGGGTAGTTTACCTGCAACGGTTTTTTTTTAGCAAGGGTAATTTTGTTTGTTTGGCAAACGATAACAGCCGCAAATTCAAACAGAATCAAATAATGTTTCGCATACAGCCCTGAATTGTAGAGTTCTCAAGACCTATTGTTTTTGGTGAAGATCGGTTAAGGGAAAGGGGTAGTTTACCTGTAACGTTTTATGTTTTAACAAGGGTATTTCCTATGGCAAACGATAACAGCCGCAAATTCAAACAGAATCAAAAGATTATTTGCTTACAGCCCTAAATTGTAGAGTTCTGAATACCTTTTGTTTTTGGTGAAGATCGGTTAAGGGAAAGGGGTAGTTTACCTACAACGTTTTTTTAACAAGGGTATTTTCTATGGCAAACGATAACAGCCGCAAATTCAAACAGAATCAAATAATTTTCTGCATACAGCCCTGATTTGTAGAGTACTCAAGACCTATTGTTTTTGGTGAAGATCGGTTGAGGGGAAGGGGTAGTTTACCAGCAACGTTTTTTATCATGCGTATTTTCTATGGCAAACGACAACTGCCGCAAATTCAAACAGAATCAAATAATTTTTTGCATACAGCCCTGATTTGTAGAGTACTCGCGACCTATTGTTTTTGGTGAAGATCGGTTGGGGGGAAGGGGTAGTTTACCTGCAACGGTTTTTTTTATCAAGGGAAATTTTTTTTTTTGGCAAACGATAACAGCCGCAAATTCAAACAGAATCAAATAATGTTTCGCATACAGCCCTGAATTGTAGATTTCTCAAGACCTATTGTTTTTGGTGAAGATCGGTTGAGGGAAAGGGGTAGTTTACCTGCATCGTTTTTTTAACAAGGGCATTTTCTATGGCAAACGATAACAGCCGCAAATTCAAACAGAATCAAATAATGTTTTGCATACAGTCCTGATTTGTAGAGTACTCAAGACCTATTGTTTTTGGTGAAGATCGGTTAAGGGGAAGGGGTAGTTTACCTGCAACGTTTTTTTATCAAGCGTATTTTCTATGGCAAACGATAACAGCCGCTAATTCAAACAGAATCAAATAATTTTTTGCATACGTCCCTGAATTGTAGAGGTCTCAATGACTTTCGATTTTGGTGAAGATCGTTTAAGGGGAAGGGGTAGTTTACCTGCAACCTTATACGTTTTAACAAGAGTAAAGTACTTGAAAATTTATTTAAACTTTTTGAAACAATGGTAATTGTTAAAAATAAAATAATTTTGTTGCCAGGCAATAAAATTATAATTTTTTCATTTTAATGTAATAATATTTTTCATTTAATACAGCAATAAAAAGGCAGGTAAGACACAGCCTGGCTGTTTGGCTGAAAATGATTTTAAATATAAATCTTAGAATATGGAAGTCATGTATGGTTCTCCATACCGATATTTACTTCCATATTCCTTAAGGAATGGAAGTATGGTGATGGCAAAAAAAATCGTGTTCGAGATTATAGCAGATTCTGCTTGTACTACACTCAAAACATGAAAAAAAGTCGTTTTCTGAAAAGTGTCTGTGTGTGTGTGTGTGTGTGTGTGTGTGTGTTTGTGTGTCTGTAGATTTTTTCTATGGCAAGCGATAACAGCCGCAAATTCAAACAGAATCAAATAATTTATCGCATACAGCCCTGATTTGTAGAGTACTCACGACCTATTGTTTTTGGTGAAGATCGGTTGAGGGAAAGGGGTAGTTTACCTGCAATGGTTTTTTTTTTATCAAGGGTGATTTTGTTTGTTTGGCAAACGATAACAGCTGCAAATTCAAACAGAATCAAATAATGTTTCGCATACAGCCCTGAATTGTAGAGTTCTCAATATCTGTTGATTTTGGTAAAGATCGGTTAAGGGAAAGGGATAGTTTACCTGCAACGTTTTATGTTTTAACAAGGGTATTTTCTATGGCAAACGATAACAGCCGCAAATTCAAACATAATCAAACAATTTTTTGCATACTGCCCTGAATTGAAGAGTTCTCAAGACCTTTTGTTTTTGGTGAAGATCGGTTAAGGGAAAGCGGTAGTTTACCTGCAACATTTTATGTTTTAACAAGGGTAATTTTATATATGATGAACGGTAACTGCCGTAAATTCAAACAGAATCAAATAAGTTTTTGCATACAGCCCTGATTTCTTGAGTACTAAACTCGTTTAAGGGAAAGGGGTTTTTTTACCTGCTCGTTTTTGTTTTATTAAGGGTATTTTCTATGGCAAACGATAACAGCCGCAAATTCAAACAGAATCATATAATATTTTGCATTCAGCCCTGAAACGTAGGGTTCTCAAGACCTGTTGGTTTTGATGAAGATCGGTTAAGGGAATAGGGTAGTTTACCTGCAACATTTTATGTTTTAACAAAGGTAATTTTTTTTATGACGAACGATAACTGCCGTACATTAAAACACAATCAACTACTCTTCTGCATACCTTTTTCAATTATACAGAACTCAAGGTCTGTTGATTTTATTGAAGATCGGTTAAGGTAAAGGGGTAGATTACCTGCAACGTTTTATGTTTTAACAAGGGTAATTTTTTCTATGACGAACGATAACTGCCGTAAATTCAAAGAGAATCAAATAATGTTTTGCATACAGCCCTGAATTGAAGAGTTCTCAAGACCTATTGTTTTTTGTGAAGATCGGTTAATGGAATAGGGTAGTTTACCAGCAACGTTTTATGTTTTATCAAGGGTGTTTTCTATGGCAAACGATAAGAGCCGTAAATTTAAACAGAATCAAATAATTGTTTGCATACAGGCCTGAATTTTAGAGTACTCAAGACCTGTCGTTTTTGGTGAAGATCAGTTAAGGGAAGGGGGTAGTTTACCTGCAACGTGTTTTTATCAAGGGTAATTTTTTTTTGGTAAACGATAACAGCCGCAAATTCGAACAGAATCAAATGATGTTTTGCATACAGCCCTGTATTGTAGAGTTCTCAATACCTATTGGTGTTGGTGAAGATCGGCTAAGGGAAAGGGGTAGTTTACCAGCAACATTTTATGTTTTAACAAGGGTAATTTTTTATATGACGAACGATAACTGCCGTAAATTCAAACAGAATCAACTAGGTTTTTGCATACCTTTTTGAACTAAAGAGAACTCAAGGTCTGTTGATTTTGTTGAAGATCGGTTAAGGGAAGGGGTAGTTTATCAGCAACGTTTTATGTTTTAAAAAGGGTATTTTTTTTTATGACGAACGATAACTGCTGAAAATTCAAAGAGAATCAAATAATTTTTTGCACACTTTCCTGTGTTGCAGAGAGCTCAAGGTCTGTTGATTTTGGTGAAGATCGGTTAAGGGAAAGGGGTAGTTTATCTGCAACGTTTTATGTTGTAACAAGAGAAATGTTTCCATGACGAACGATAACTGCCGCACATTCAAACAGAATCAAATATTTTTTTGCATGCATCATTGAATTGTAGAGGACGGAAGGTCTATTGATTTTGGAGAAGATCGGTTAAGAGAAAGGGGTAGTTTACCTGAAACGTTTTATGTTTTAACAAGGGTAATTTTTTCTATGACGAACGATAACTGCCGTAAATTCAAAGAGAATCAAATAATGTTTTGCATACAGCCCTGAATTGAAGAGTTCTCAAAACCTATTGTTTTTGGTGAAGATTGGTTAATGGAATAGGGTAGTTTACCAGCAACGTTTTATGTTTTATCAAGGGCGTTTTCTATGGCAAACGATAAGAGCCGCAAATTCAAACAGAATCAAATAATTGTTTGCATACAGGCCTGAATTGTAGAGCACTCGAGACCTGTCGTTTTTTGGTGAAGATCCGTTAAGGGAATGGGGTAGTTTACCTGCAACGGTTTTTTATCAAGGGTAATTTTTTTTTTGGTAAACGATAACAGCCGTAAATTCAAACAGAATCAAACGATGTTTTGCATACAGCCCTATATTGTAGAGTTCTCAATACCTATTGGTGTTGGTGAAGATCGGTTAAGGGAAAGGGGTAGTTTACCAGCAACATTTTATGTTTTAACAAGGGTAATTTTTTATATGACGAACGATAACTGACGTACATTAAAACACAATCAACTACTCTTCTGCATACCTTTTTGAATTATTCAGAACTCAAGGTCTGTTGATTTTGTTGAAGATCGGTTAAGGGAATGGGGTAGTTTACCTGCAACATTTTATGTTGTAACAAGAGAAATTTTTTCATGACGAACGATAACTGCCGTCACTTTAACCAGAATCAAATAATTTTTTACATATGTGCCTGAGTTGTAGAAGACTCGAGGCCTATTGATTTTGGTGAAGATAGGTCACGGGGAAAGGGTAGTTTACCTGAAACAGTTTTTGTTGTAACAAGAGTAAAGTACTTAATTATGATAAATAAAGTATCCTGATAAGAAGCTCATAATAATCCACTGTAGAAACGTAGATGAAATATCTATAAATGAAGAGGTTAGGTGAACGGGGTGGGGGTAGTTTTCTATTATTAAAAATTATAGTTGTTGGTGAGGGGAGAATTTTTTATGTGTACTACGTTATCGGCAACAACGAAGTAGTTTTTAGTTAAAATTACTTCCCGGGCTGTTTAGCCGTTGTCCAATGTTTTCTGCAAAACCAGATTTTTCGGCAGTGCCATCGACTGCCATCATCAGTGAAAATCGAGTGCGAAAACGTGAGGTGGTATACGTTAGTGATTCTGCCATAAATTCTACATAATCAACTGTAGAAACGTAGGTGAAATATCTATAAATGAAGAGGTTAGGTAAACGGGGTGGGGGTAATTTTCTATTATTAAAAATTATAGTTGATGGTGAGGGGAGCATTTTTTATGTGTACTACGTTATCGGCAACAAAGAAGTAGTTTTTTGTTAAAATTACTTCCCGGGCTGTTTAGCCGTTGTCCAATGTTTTCTGTAAAACCAGACTTTTCGGCAGTGCCATCGACTGCCATCATCGGTGAAAATCGAGTGCGAAAACGTGAGGTGGTATATGTTAGTGACCACAGTACTGTGGTTAATGCTGAAGCAATAAGTAGAAAGACGTAGTTTCTATGGAAATATTTTTTACTTCCGTGTTCCTTAAGGAAATGGAAGTATGGTGATGGCAAAAAAATCGTGTTCGAGATTATTGCAGATTCTGATTGTACTACACTCAAAACATTAAAAAAAGTCATTTTTCGAAAAGGGTTTGTGTGTGTCTGTCTGTCTGTCTGTCTGTCTGTCTTGTCTGTAGATTTTTTTTCTATGGCAAACGATAACAGCCGCAAATTCAAACAGATTCAAACAATTTTTTGCATACAACCCTGGTTTGTAGAGTACTCAAGACCTATTGTTTTTGGTGAAGATCGGTTAAGGTAAAGGGGTAGTTTACCTGCAACGGTTTTTTTTAAAATCAAGGGTAATTTTTTTCTATGGCAAACGATAACAGCCGCAAATTCAAACAGAATCTACTACTCTTTTGCATACGGCCCAGAATTGTAGAGTTCTCAAGACCTATTGGTGTTGGTGAAGGTCGGTTTAGGGAAAGGGGTAGTGTACCGGCAACATTTTATATTTTAACATAGGTAATTTTTTATATGACGAACGATAACTGCCGTAAATTCAAACAGAATCAACTACGTTTTTGCATACCTTTTTGAACTAAAGAGAACTCAAGGTCTGTTGATTTTGTTGAAGATCAGTTAAGGGAAAAGGGTAGTTTATCAGCAACGTTTTATGTTTTAAAAAGGGTAATTTTTTTATGACAAACGATAAGTGCCGAAAATTCAAAGAGAATCAAATAATTTTTCTGCACACTTTCCTGACTTGTAGAGAACTCAAGGTCTGTTGATTTTGGTGAAGATCGGTTAAGGGAAATGGGTAGTTTACCTGCAACATTTTATGTTGTAACAAGAGAAATGTTTCCATGAGGAACGATAACTGCCGCACATTCAAACAGAATCAAATATTTTTTTGAATGCATCCCTGAATTGTAGAGGACTGAAGGTCTATTGATTTTGGAGAAGATCGGTTAAGAGAAAGGGGTAGTTTACCTGAAACATTTTATGATTTAACAAGAGTAAAGTACTTAATTTTTATAAATAAAGTATCCTGATAAGAAGCTCATAATAATCAACTGTAGAAACGTAGGTGAAATATCTATAAATGAAGAGGTTAGGTAAACGGGGTGGGGGTAATTTTCTATTATTAAAAATTATAGTGGAAGGTGGAAGGGAGAATTTTTTATATGTGTACTACATTATCGGCAACAAAGAAGTAGTTTTTTGTTAAAATTACTTCCCGGGCTGTTTAGCCGTAGTCCAATGTTTTCTGCAAAACCAGACTTTTTGGCAGTGCCATCAACTGCCAACATCAGTGAAAATCGAGTGCGAAAACGTGAGGTGGTATACATTAGTGACAACAGTACTGTGGTTAATGCTGAAGCAATAAGTAGAAACACGTAGTTTCTATGGAAATATTTCATTTCGAATATGATTTTATTTATAAATCTTAGAAGATGGAAGTCATGTATGGTTCTCCATACTGATATTTTACTTCCATGTTCCTTAAGGAAATGGAAGTATGGTGATGGCAAAAAAAAATCGTGTTCAAGATTATTGCAGATTCTGATTGTACTACACTCAAAACATGAAAAAAAGTCATTTTTCGAAAAGTGTCTGCAGTTGTGTCTGTCTGTCTTGTCTGTAGATTTTTTTTTCTATGGCAAACGATAACAGCCGCAAATTCAAACAGAATCAAATACTTTTTTGCATACAGCCCTAATTTGTAGAGTACTCAAGACCTATTGTTTTTGGTGAAGGTCGGTTAAGGGGAAGGGGTAGTTTACGTGCAACATTTTTTTTAAATCAAGGGTAATTTGTTCCTATGGCAAACAATAACAGCCGCAAATTCAAACACAATCAAATAATATTGCATACAGCCCTGAATTGTAGAGTTCTCAAGACCTATTGTTTTTGGTGAAGATCGGCTAAGGGAAAGGGGTAGTTTACCTGCTACGTTTTATGTTTTAACAAGGGTATTTTCTATGGCAAATGATAAGAGCCGCAAATTCAAATAGAATCAAATACGGTTTCGCATACTTTCCTGAATTGTAAAGGACTGAAGGCCTATTGATTTTGGTGAAGATCGGTTAAGGGAAAGGGGTAGTTTACCTGCCACCTTTAATGTTTTAACAAGAGTAATTGTTTCTATGACAAACGATAACTGCCGCACATTCAAACAGAATCAAATAATATTTTGCATGCATCCCTAAATTGTAGAGGACTCAAGTCCTATTGATTTTGCTGAAGATTAGTTAAGAGAAAGGGGTAGTTTACCTGCAAAATTTTATGTGATAACAAGGTTAATTTTTTCAACGACGAATGATAACTGCCATAAATTCAAACGTAATCAAATAGGTTTTTGCATGCATCCCTAAATTTTAAAGATCTCAAGGTCTGTTGATTTTGGTGAAGATCGGTTAAGGGAAAGGGGTAGTTTACCTGCAACATTTTATGTTGTAACAAGAGAAATTTTTTCATGACGAACGATAACTGCCGTCACTTTAAGCAGAATCAAATAATTTTTTACATATGTGCCTGAGTTGTGGAAGACTCGAGGCCTATTGATTTTGGTGAAGATAGGTAACGGGGAAAGGGTAGTTTACCTGAAACAGTTTTTGTTGTAACAAGAGTAAAGTACTTAATTATGATAAATAAAGTATCCTGATAAGAAGATCTTAATAATCCACTGTAGAAACGTGGATGAAATATCTATAAATGAAGAGGCTAGTTGAACGGGGTGGGGGGTAGTTTTCTATAAATGAAAATTATAGTTGAAGGGGGAGGGGATAATTTTTTTGTGTACTACGTTATCGGCAACAAAGTAGTAGTTTGTTATTAAAATTCCATCCCGGGCTGTTTGGCCGTAGTCCAATGTTTCCTGCAAAACCAGACGTTTCCGCAGTGCCGTCGACTGCCATCATCAGTGAAAATCGAGTGCGATAACGTGTGGTGGTATACATTAGTGACCACAGTACTGTGGTTAAGTCTGAAGCAATAAGTGGAAAGACGTAGTTTCTATGGAAACATTTCATTTCGTAAATGATTTTAAATATAAATCTTAGAACATGGAAGTCATGTATGGATCTCCATACCAATATTTTTCTATGTCAAACAATAACAGCCGCACATTTTAACAGAATCTACTACTCTTTTGTATACAGCCCTGAATTGTAGAGTTCTCAAGACCTGTTGTTTTTGGTGAAGATCGGTTAAGGGAAGGGGGTAGTTTACCTGCAACGTTTTATGTTTTAAAAAGGGTATTTTCTATGGCAAACGTTAACAGCTGCAAATTCAAACAGAATCAAATACTTTTTTGCATACATCCCTAATTTGTAGTGTACTCAAGACCTATTGTTGTTGGTGAAGATCGGTTAAGGGGAAGGGGTAGTTTACCTGCAACATTTTTTTTTTAATGAAGGGTAATTTTTTCCTATGGCAAACAATAACAGCCACAAATTAAAACACAATCAAATAATATTGCATACAGCCCTGAATTGTAGAGTTCCCAAGACCTATTGTTTTTGGTGAAGATCGGCTAAGGGAAAGGGGTAGTTTACCTGCTACGTTTTATGTTTTAACAAGGGTATTTTCTATGGCAAATGGTAACAGCAGCAAATTCAAACAGAATCAAATAATTTTTTGAATACGGACCTGAATTGTAGAGTTCTCAAGACCTATTGTTTTCGGAGAAGTTATGACGAATGATAACTGCCGTAAATTAAAAGAAAATCAAATAATTTTTTGCATACGTTCCTAAATTGTAGAGAACTCAAGGCCTGTTGATTTTGGTGAAGATTGGTAAAAAGGGAAAGGTGTAGTTTATCTGAAACATGTTACTTTGTAACAAGAGAAATGTTTTCACGATGAACGTTAACTGCCGCGAATTGAAACAGAATCAAATATTTTTTTGCATGCATCCCTGCATTGTAGAGGACTGAAGGTCTATTGATTTTGGTGAAGATCGGTTTAGAGAAAGGGGTAGTTTACCTGCAACGTTTTATGTTTTAACAAGAGTAAAGTACTTAATTTTGATAAATAAAGTATCTTGATAAGAAGCTCATAATAATCCACTGTAGAAACGTAGATGAAATATCTATAAATGAAGAGGTTAGGTGAACGGGGTGGGGGTAATTTTCGATAAACGAAAATTATAGTTGAAGGGGGAGGGGAGAATTTTTTATGTGTACTACGTTATCGGCAACAAAGAAGTAGTTCTTTGTTAAAATTCCTTCCCGTGCTGTTTAGCCATAGTCCAATGTTTTCTGCAAAACCAGACTTTTCGGCAGTGCCATCGACTTCCATCTCAGTGAAAATCGAGTGCGAAAACGTGAGGTGGTATACGTTAGTGACCACAGTACTGTGGTTTAAGGCTGAAGCAATAGTAGAAAGATGTAGTTTCTATGGAAATATTTCATTTCGAATATGATTTTAAATATATATCTTAGAACATGGAAGTCATGTATGGTTCTCCATACCGATATTTTCGATGGCAAACGATAACAGCCGCAAATTCGAACAGAATCAAATAATGTTTTGCATACAGCCCGGAATTATAGAGTTCTCAAGACCTGTTGGTTTTGGTGAAAATCGGTTAAGGGAAAGGATTAGTTTACCTGCAACAGTTTTTTTTACTTCCATGTTCCTTAAGGAAATGGAGGTATGGTGATGGTAAAAAAAATCGTGTTCGAGATTATTGCATATTCTGATTGTACTACACTCAAAACATGAAAAAAAGTCGTTTTTCGAAAAGTGTCTGTGCATGTGTGTGTGTGTCTGTAGATTTTTTCTATGGCAAACGATAACAGCCGCAAATTCAAACAATCAAATAATTTATCGCATACAGCCCTGATTTGTAGAGTACTCACGACCTATTGTTTTTGGTGAAGATCGGTTGTGGGAAAGGGGTAGTTTACCTGCAATGGTTTTTTTTTATCAAGGGTAATTTTGTTTGTTTGGCAAACGATAACAGCCGCAAATTCAAAAAGAATCAAATAAAATTTTGCATACAGCCCGGATTTATAGAGATCTCAAGACCTTTTGGTTTTGGTGAAAATCGGTTAAGGGCAAGGCTTAGTTTACCTGCAACGGTTTTTTTTACTTCCATGTTCCTTAAGGAAATGGAAGTATGGTGATGGCAAAAAAAATCGTGTTCGAGATTATTGCATATTCTGATTGTACTACACTCAAAACATGAAAAAAAGTCGTTTTTCGAAAAGTGTCTGTGTGTCTGTAGATTTTTTTCTATGGCAAACGATAACAGCCGCAAATACAAACAGAATCAAATAATTTTTCGCATACAGCCCTGATTTGTAGAGTACTCACGACCTATTGTTTTTGGTGAAGATCGGTTGAGGGAAAGGGGTAGTTTACCTGCAATGGTTTTTTTTTTATCAAGGGTAATTTTGTTTGTTTGGCAAACGATAACAGCCACAAATTCAAACAGAATCAAATAATGTTTCGCATACAGCCCTGAATTGTAGAGTTCTCAATATCTGTTGATTTTGGTAAAGATCGGTTAAGGGAAAGGGATAGTTTACCTGCAACGTTTTATGTTTTAACAAGGGTATTTTCTATGGCAAACGATAACAGCCGCAAATTCAAACATAATCAAACAATTTTTTGCATACTGCTCTGAATTGAAGAGTTCTCAAGACCTTTTGTTTTTGGTGAAGATCGGTTAAGGGAAAGCGGTAGTTTACCTGCAACATTTTATGTTTTAACAAGGGTAATTTTATATATGAGGAACGATAACTGCCGCAAATTCAAACAGAATCAAATAAGTTTTTGCATACAGCCCTGATTTCTTGAGTACTAAAGACCTATTGTTTTTGGTGAAGCTCGTTTAAGGGAAAGGGGTAGTTTACCTGCCACGTTTTTGTTTTATTAAGGGTATTTTCTATGGCAAACGATAACAGCCGCAAATTCAAACAGACTCATATAATATTTTGCATTCAGCCCTGAAACGTAGGGTTCTCAAGACCTGTTGGTTTTGATGAAGATCGGTTAAGGGAATAGGGTAGTTTACCTGCAACATTTTATGTTTTAACAAAGGTAATTTTTTTTATGACGAACGATAACTGCCGTACATTAAAACACAATCAACTACTCTTCTGCATACCTTTTTCAATTATACAGAACTCAAGGTCTGTTGATTTTGTTGAAGATCGGTTAAGGTAAAGGGGTAGATTACCTGCAACGTTTTATGTTTAACAAGGGTAATTTTTTCTATGACGAACGATAACTGCCGTAAATTCAAAGAGAATCAAATAATGTTTTGCATACAGCCCTGAATTGAAGAGTTCTCAAGACCTATTGTTTTTTGTGAAGATCGGTTAATGGAATAGGGTAGTTTACCAGCAACGTTTTATGTTTTATCAAGGGTGTTTTCTATGGCAAACGATAAGAGCCGTAAATTCAAACAGAATCAAATAATTATTTGCATACAGGCCTGAATTGTAGAGTACTCAAGACCTGTCGTTTTTGGTGAAGATCAGTTAAGGGAAGGGGGTAGTTTACCTGCAACGTGTTTTTATCAAGGGTAATTTTTTTTTGGTAAACGATAACAGCCGCAAATTCGAACAGAATCAAATGATGTTTTGCATACAGCCCTGTATTGTAGAGTTCTCAATACCTATTGGTGTTGGTGAAGATCGGCTAAGGGAAAGGGGTAGTTTACCAGCAACATTTTATGTTTTAACAAGGGTAATTTTTTATATGAGGAACGATAACTGCCGTAAATTCAAACAGAATCAAATTAGTTTTTGCATACAGCCCTGATTTCTTGAGTACTAAAGACCTATTGTTTTTGGTGAAGCTCGTTTAAGGGAAAGGGGTAGTTTACCTGCCACGTTTTTGTTTTAATAAGGGTATTTTCTATGGCAAACGATAACAGCTGCAAATTCAAACAGAATCATATAATATTTTGCATACAGCCCTGAAACGTAGGGTTCTCAAGACCTGTTGGTTTTGATGAAGATCGGTTAAGGGAATAGGGTAGTTTACCTGCAACATTTTATGTTTTAACAAGGGTAATTTTTTTTATGACGAACGATAACTGCTGAAAATTCAAAGAGAATCAAATAATTTTTTGCACACTTTCCTGTGTTGCAGAGAGCTCAAGGTCTGTTGATTTTGGTGAAGATCGGTTAAGGGAAAGGGGTAGTTTATCTGCAACGTTTTATGTTGTAACAAGAGAAATGTTTCCATGACGAACGATAACTGCCGCACATTCAAACAGAATCAAATATTTTTTTGCATGCATCCCTGAATTGTAGAGGACTGAAGGTCTATTGATTTTGGAGAAGATCGGTTAAGAGAAAGGGGTAGTTTACCTGAAACGTTTTATGTTTTAACAAGGGTAATTTTTTCTATGATGAACGATAACTGCCGTAAATTCAAAGAGAATCAAATAATGTTTTGCATACAGCCCTGAATTGAAGAGTTCTCAAAACCTATTGTTTTTGGTGAAGATTGGTTAATGGAATAGGGTAGTTTACGAGCAACGTTTTATGTTTTATCAAGGGCGTTTTCTATGGCAAACGATAAGAGCCGCAAATTCAAACAGAATCAAATAATTTTTTGCATACAGGCCTGAATTGTAGAGCACTCAAGACCTGTCGTTTTTTGGTGAAGATCCGTTAAGGGAATGGGGTAGTTTACCTGCAACGGTTTTTTATCAAGGGTAATTTTTTTTTTGGTAAACGATAACAGCCGTAAATTCATACAGAATCAAACAATGTTTTGCATACAGCCCTATATTGTAGAGTTCTCAAAACCTATTGGTGTTGGTGAAGATCGGTTAAGGGAAAGGGGTAGTTTACCAGCAACATTTTGTTTTAACAAGGGTAATTTTGTATATGACGAACGATAACTGACGTACATTAAAACACAATCAACTACTCTTCTGCATACCTTTTTGAATTATTCAGAACTCAAGGTCTGTTGGTTTTGTTGAAGATCGGTTAAGGGAATGGGGTAGTTTACCTGCAACATTTTATGTTGTAACAAGAGAAATGTTTCCATGATGAACGATAACTGCTGCACATTCAAACAGAATCAAATATTTTTTTGCATGCATCCCTAAATTGTAGAGGACGGAAGGTCTATTGATTTTGGAGAAGATCGGGTAAGAGAAAGCGGTAGTTTACCTGAAACCTTTTTTGATTTAACAAGAGGAAAGTACTTAATTTTTATAAATAAAGTATCCTGATAAGAAGCTCATAATAATCCACTGTAGAAACGTAGATGAAATATCTATAAATGAAGAGGTTAGGTGAACGGGGTGGGGGTAGTTTTCTATTATTAAAAATTATAGTTGTTGGTGAGGGGAGAATTTTTTATGTGTACTACGTTATCGGCAACAACGAAGTAGTTTTTAGTTAAAATTACTTCCCGGGCTGTTTAGCCGTTGTCCAATGTTTTCTGCAAAACCAGACTTTTCGGCAGTGCCATCGACTGCCATCATCATTGAAAATCGAGTGCGAAAACGTGAGGTGGTATACGTTAGTGATTCTGCCGTAAATTCTACATAATCAACTGTAGAAACGTAGGTGAAATATCTATAAATGAAGAGGTTAGGTAAACGGGGTGGGGGTAATTTTCTATTATTAAAAATTATAGTTGATGGTGAGGGGAGCATTTTTTATGTGTACTACGTTATCGGCAACAAAGAAGTAGTTTTTTGTTAAAATTACTTCCCGGGCTGTTTAGCCGTTGTCCAATGTTTTCTGTAAAACCAGACTTTTCGGCAGTGCCATCGACTGCCATCATGGGTGAAAATCGAGTGCGAAAACGTGAGGTGGTATATGTTAGTGACCACAGTACTGTGGTTAATGCTGAAGCAATAAGTAGAAAGACGTAGTTTCTATGGAAATATTTTTTACTTCCGTGTTCCTTAAGGAAATGGAAGTATGGTGATGGCAAAAAAATCGTGTTCGTGATTATTGCAGATTCTGATTGTACTACACTCAAAACATTAAAAAAAGTCATTTTTCGAAAAGGGTTTGTGTGTGTCTGTCTGTCTGTCTGTCTGTCTGTCTGTCTGTCTTGTGTCTGTAGATTTTTTTTCTATGGCAAACGATAACAGCCGCAAATTCAAACAGATTCAAACAATTTTTTGCATACAACCCTGGTTTGTAGAGTACTCAAGACCTATTGTTTTTGGTGAAGATCGGTTAAGGTAAAGGGGTAGCTTACCTGCAACGGTTTTTTTTTAATCAAGGGTAATTTTTTTCTATGGCAAACGATAACAGCCGCAAATTCAAACAGAATCTACTACTCTTTTGCATACGGCCCAGAATTGTAGAGTTCTCAAGACCTATTGGTGTTGGTGAAGGTCGGTTTAGGGAAAGGGGTAGTTTACCGGCAACGTTTTATATTTTAACATAGGTAATTTTTTATATGACGAACGATAACTGCCGTAAATTCAAACAGAATCAACTACGTTTTTGCATACCTTTTTGAACTAAAGAGAACTCAAGGTCTGTTGATTTTGTTGAAGATCAGTTAAGGGAAAAGGGTAGTTTATCAGCAACGTTTTATGTTTTAAAAAGGGTAATTTTTTTATGACAAACGATAAGTGCCGAAAATTCAAAGAGAATCAAATAATTTTTCTGCACACTTTCCTGACTTGTAGAGAACTCAAGGTCTGTTGATTTTGGTGAAGATCGGTTAAGGGAAATGGGTAGTTTACCTGCAACATTTTATGTTGTAACAAGAGAAATGTTTCCATGAGGAACGATAACTGCCGCACATTCAAACAGAATCAAATATTTTTTTGAATGCATCCCTGAATTGTAGAGGACTGCAGGTCTATTGATTTTGGAGAAGATCGGTTAAGAGAAAGGGGTAGTTTACCTGAAACATTTTATGATTTAACAAGAGTAAAGTACTTAATTTTTATAAATAAAGTATCCTGATAAGAAGCTCATAATAATCAACTGTAGAAACGTAGGTGAAATATCTATAAATGAAGAGGTTAGGTAAACGGGGTGGGGGTAATTTTCTATTATTAAAAATTATAGTGGAAGGTGGAAGGGAGAATTTTTTAAATGTGTACTACATTATCGGCAACAAAGAAGTAGTTTTTTGTTAAAATTACTTCCCAGGCTGTTTAGCCGTAGTCAAATTTTTTCTGCAAAACCAGACTTTTTGGCAGTGCCATCAACTGCCAACATCAGTGAAAATCGAGTGCGAAAACGTGAGGTGGTATACATTAGTGACAACAGTACTGTGGTTAATGCTGAAGCAATAAGTAGAAACACGTAGTTTCTATGGAAATATTTCATTTCGAATATGATTTTATTTATAAATCTTAGAAGATGGAAGTCATGTATGGTTCTCCATACTGATATTTTACTTCCATGTTCCTTAAGGAAATGGAAGTATGGTGATGGCAAAAAAAAATCGTGTTCAAGATTATTGCAGATTCTGATTGTACTACACTCAAAACATGAAAAAAGTCATTTTTCGAAAAGTGTCTGCAGTTGTGTCTGTCTGTCTTGTCTGTAGATTTTTTTTCTATGGCAAACGATAACAGCCGCAAATTCAAACAGAATCAAATACTTTTTTGCATACAGCCCTAATTTGTAGAGTACTCAAGACCTATTGTTTTTGGTGAAGGTCGGTTAAGGGGAAGGGGTATTTTACGTGCAACATTTTTTTTAAATCAAGGGTAATTTGTTCCTATGGCAAACAATAACAGCCGCAAATTCAAACACAATCAAATAATATTCCATACAGCCCTGAATTGTAGAGTTCTCAAGACCTATTGTTTTTGGTGAAGATCGGGTAAGGGAAAGGGGTAGTTTACCTGCTACGTTTTATGTTTTAACAAGGGTATTTTCTATGGCAAATGATAAGAGCCGCAAATTCAAACAGAATCAAATACGGTTTTGCATAATTTCCTGAATTGTAAAGGACTGAAGGCCTATTGATTTTGGTGAAGATCGGTTAAGGGAAAGGGGTAGTTTACCTGCCACCTTTAATGTTTTAACAAGAGTAATTGTTTCTATGACAAACGATAACTGCCGCACATTCAAACAGAATAAAATAATATTTTGCATGCATCCCTAAATTGTAGAGGACTCAAGTCCTATTGATTTTGCTGAAGATTAGTTAAGAGAAAGGGGTAGTTTACCTGCAAAATTTTATGTGATAACAAGGTTAATTTTTTCTACGACGAATGGTAACTGCCATAAATTCAAACGTAATCAAATAGGTTTTTGCATACATCCCTAAATTTTAAAGATCTCAAGGTCTGTTGATTTTGGTGAAGATCGGTTAAGGGGAAGGGGTAGTTTACCTGCAACATTTTATGTTGTAACAAGAGAAATTTTCTCATGACGAACGATAACTGCCGTCACTTTAAGCAGAATCAAATAATTTTTTACATATGTGCCTGAGTTGTAGAAGACTCGAGGCCTATTGATTTTGGTGGAGATAGGTAACGGGGAAAGGGTAGTTTACCTGAAACAGTTTTTGCTGTAACAAGAGTAAAGTACTTAATTATGATAAATAAAGTATCCTGATAAGAAGATCTTAATAATGCACTGTAGAAACGTGGATGAAATATATATAAATGAAGAGGCTAGTTGAATGGTGTGGGGGGTAGTTTTCTATAAATGAAAATTATAGTTGAAGGGGAGGGTATAATTTTTTTGTGTACTACGTTATCGGCAACAAAGTAGTAGTTTGTTATTAAAATTCCATCCCGGGCTGTTTGGCCGTAGTCCAATGTTTCCTGCAAAAACCAGACGTTTCCGCAGTGCCGTCGACTGCCATCATCAGTGAAAATCGAGTGCGATAACGTGTGGTGGTATACATTAGTGACCACAGTACTGTGGTTAAGTCTGAAGCAATAAGTGGAAAGACGTAGTTTCTATGGAAACATTTCATTTTGTAAATGATTTTAAATATAAATCTTAGAACATGGAAGTCATGTATGGATCTCCATACCAATATTTTTCTATGTCAAACAATAACAGCCGCACATTTTAACAGAATCTACTACTCTTTTGCATACAGCCCTGAATTGTAGAGTTCTCAAGACCTGTTGTTTTTGGTGAAGATCGGTTAAGGGAAGGGGTAGTTTACCTGCAACGTTTTATGTTTTAAAAAGGGTATTTTCTATGGCAAACGTTAGCAGCTGCAAATTCAAACAGAATCAAATACTTTTTTGCATACATCCCTAATTTGTAATGTACTCAAGACCTATTGTTTTTGGTGAAGATCGGTTAAGGGGAAGGGGTAGTTTACCTGCAACATTTTTTTTAATGAAGGGTAATTTGTTCCTATGGCAAACAATAACAGCCACAAATTAAAACACAATCAAATAATATTGCATACAGCCCTGAATTGTAGAGTTCTCAAGACCTATTGTTTTTGGTGAAGATCGGCTAAGGGAAAGGGGTAGTTTACCTGCTACGTTTTATGTTTTAACAAGGGTATTTTCTATGGCAAATGGTAACAGCAGCAAATTCAAACAGAATCAAATAATTTTGTGCATACAGACCTGAATTGTAGAGTTCTCAAGACCTATTGTTTTCGGAGAAGTTATGACGAATGATAACTGCCGTAAATTAAAAGAAAATCAAATAATTTTTTGCATACGTTCCTAAATTGTAGAGAACTCAAGGCCTGTTGATTTTGGTGAAGATTGGTAAAAAGGGAAAGGTGTAGTTTATCTGAAACATGTTACTTTGTAACAAGAGAAATGTTTTCACGATGAACGTTAACTGCCGCGAATTGAAACAGAATCAAATATTTTTTTGCATGCATCCCTGCATTGAAGAGGACTGAAGGTCTATTGATTTTGGTGAAGATCGGTTTAGAGAAAGGGGTAGTTTACCTGCAACGTTTTATGTTTTAACAAGAGTAAAGTACTTAATTTTGATAAATAAAGTATCTTGATAAGAAGCTCATAATAATCCACTGTAGAAACGTAGATGAAATATCTATAAATGAAGAGGTTAGGTGAACGGGGTGGGGGTAATTTTCGATAAACGAAAATTATAGTTGAAGGGGGAGGGGAGAATTTTTTATGTGTACTACGTTATCGGCAACAAAGAAGTAGTTCTTTGTTAAAATTCCTTCCCGTGCTGTTTAGCCGTAGTCCAATGTTTTCTGCAAAACCAGACTTTTCGGCAGTGCCATCGACTTCCATCTCAGTGAAAATCGAGTGCGAAAACGTGAGGTGGTATACGTTAGTGACCACAGTACTGTGGTTTAACGTTGAAGCAATAGTAGAAAGATGTAGTTTCTATGGAAATATTTCATTTCGAATATGATTTTAAATATATATCTTAGAACATGGAAGTCATGTATGGTTCTCCATACCGATATTTTCGATGGCAAACAATAACAGCCGCAAATTCAAACAGAATAAAATAATGTTTTGCATACAGCCCGGAATTATAGAGTTCTCAAGACCTGTTGGTTTTGGTGAAAATCGGTTAAGGGAAAGGATTAGTTTACCTGCAACAGTTTTTTTTACTTCCATGTTCCTTAAGAAAATGGAGGTATGGTGATGGCAAAAAAAATGGTGTTCGAGATTATTGCATATTCTGATTGTACTACACTCAAAACATGAAAAAAAGTCGTTTTTCGAAAAGTGTCTGTGCGTGTGTGTGTGTGTCTGTAGATTTTTTCTATGGCAAACGATAACAGCCGCAAATTCAAACAGAATCAAATAATTTATCGCATACAGCCCTGATTTGTAGAGTACTCACGACCTATTGTTTTTGGTGAAGATCGGTTGTGGGAAAGGGGTAGTTTACCTGCAATGGTTTTTTTTTTATCAAGGGTAATTTTGTTTGTTTGGCAAACGATAACAGCCGCAAATTCAAAAAGAATCAAATAATGTTTTGCATACAGCCCGGATTTATAGAGATCTCAAGACCTTTTGGTTTTGGTGAAAATCGGTTAAGGGAAAGGGTTAGTTTACCTGCAGCAGTTTTTTTTACTTCCATGTTCCTTAAGGAAATGGAAGTATGGTGATGGCAAAAAAAATCGTGTTCGAGATTATTGCATATTCTGATTGGACTACACTCAAAACATGAAAAAAAGTCGTTTTTCGAAAAGTGTCTGTGGGTCTGTAGATTTTTTTCTATGGCAAACGATAACAGCCGCAAATTCAAACAGACTCATATAATATTTTGCATTCAGCCCTGAAACGTAGGGTTCTCAAGACCTGTTGGTTTTGATGAAGATCGGTTAAGGGAATAGGGTAGTTTACCTGCAACATTTTATGTTTTAACAAAGGTAATTTTTTTTATGACGAACGATAACTGCCGTACATTAAAACACAATCAACTACTCTTCTGCATACCTTTTTCAATTATACAGAACTCAAGGTCTGTTGATTTTGTTGAAGATCGGTTAAGGTAAAGGGGTAGATTACCTGCAACGTTTTATGTTTAACAAGGGTAATTTTTTCTATGACGAACGATAACTGCCGTAAATTCAAAGAGAATCAAATAATGTTTTGCATACAGCCCTGAATTGAAGAGTTCTCAAGACCTATTGTTTTTTGTGAAGATCGGTTAATGGAATAGGGTAGTTTACCAGCAACGTTTTATGTTTTATCAAGGGTGTTTTCTATGGCAAACGATAAGAGCCGTAAATTCAAACAGAATCAAATAATTGTTTGCATACAGGCCTGAATTGTAGAGTACTCAAGACCTGTCGTTTTTGGTGAAGATCAGTTAAGGGAAGGAGGTAGTTTACCTGCAACATGTTTTTATCAAGGGTAATTTTTTTTTGGTAAACGATAACAGCCGCAAATTCGAACAGAATCAAATGATGTTTTGCATACAGCCCTGTATTGTAGAGTTCTCAATACCTATTGGTGTTGGTGAAGATCGGCTAAGGGAAAGGGGTAGTTTACCAGCAACATTTTATGTTTTAACAAGGGTAATTTTTTATATGAGGAACGATAACTGCCGTAAATTCAAACAGAATCAAATTAGTTTTTGCATACAGCCCTGATTTCTTGAGTACTAAAGACCTATTGTTTTTGGTGAAGCTCGTTTAAGGGAAAGGGGTAGTTTACCTGCCACGTTTTTGTTTTAATAAGGGTATTTTCTATGGCAAACGATAACAGCTGCAAATTCAAACAGAATCATATAATATTTTGCATACAGCCCTGAAACGTAGGGTTCTCAAGACCTGTTGATTTTGATGAAGATCGGTTAAGGGAATAGGGTAGTTTACCTGCAACATTTTATGTTTTAACAAGGGTAATTTTTTTTATGACGAACGATAACTGCTGAAAATTCAAAGAGAATCAAATAATTTTTTGCACACTTTCCTGTGTTGCAGAGAGCTCAAGGTCTGTTGATTTTGGTGAAGATCGGTTAAGGGAAAGGGGTAGTTTATCTGCAACGTTTTATGTTGTAACAAGAGAAATGTTTCCATGACGAACGATAACTGCCGCACATTCAAACAGAATCAAATATTTTTTTGCATGCATCCCTGAATTGTAGAGGACTGAAGGTCTATTGATTTTGGAGAAGATCGGTTAAGAGAAAGGGGTAGTTTACCTGAAACGTTTTATGTTTTAACAAGGGTAATTTTTTCTATGACGAACGATAACTGCCGTAAATTCAAAGAGAATCAAATAATGTTTTGCATACAGCCCTGAATTGAAGAGTTCTCAAAACCTATTGTTTTTGGTGAAGATTGGTTAATGGAATAGGGTAGTTTACGAGCAACGTTTTATGTTTTATCAAGGGCGTTTTCTATGGCAAACGATAAGAGCCGCAAATTCAAACAGAATCAAATAATTTTTTGCATACAGGCCTGAATTGTAGAGCACTCAAGACCTGTCGTTTTTTGGTGAAGATCCGTTAAGGGAATGGGGTAGTTTACCTGCAACGGTTTTTTATCAAGGGTAATTTTTTTTTTGATAAACGATAACAGCCGTAAATTCATACAGAATCAAACAATGTTTTGCATACAGCCCTATATTGTAGAGTTCTCAAAACCTATTGGTGTTGGTGAAGATCGGTTAAGGGAAAGGGGTAGTTTACCAGCAACATTTTGTTTTAACAAGGGTAATTTTGTATATGACGAACGATAACTGACGTACATTAAAACACAATCAACTACTCTTCTGCATACCTTTTTGAATTATTCAGAACTCAAGGTCTGTTGATTTTGTTGAAGATCGGTTAAGGGAATGGGGTAGTTTACCTGCAACATTTTATGTTGTAACAAGAGAAATGTTTCCATGATGAACGATAACTGCTGCACATTCAAACAGAATCAAATATTTTTTTGCATGCATCCCTAAATTGTAGAGGACGGAAGGTCTATTGATTTTGGAGAAGATCGGGTAAGAGAAAGCGGTAGTTTACCTGAAACCTTTTTTGATTTAACAAGAGGAAAGTACTTAATTTTTATAAATAAAGTATCCTGATAAGAAGCTCATAATAATCCACTGTAGAAACGTAGATGAAATATCTATAAATGAAGAGGTTAGGTGAACGGGGTGGGGGTAGTTTTCTATTATTAAAAATTATAGTTGTTGGTGAGGGGAGAATTTTTTATGTGTACTACGTTATCGGCAACAACGAAGTAGTTTTTAGTTAAAATTACTTCCTGGGCTGTTTAGCCGTTGTCCAATGTTTTCTGCAAAACCAGACTTTTCGGCAGTGCCATCGACTGCCATCATCATTGAAAATCGAGTGCGAAAACGTGAGGTGGTATACGTTAGTGATTCTGCCGTAAATTCTACATAATCAACTGTAGAAACGTAGGTGAAATATCTATAAATGAAGAGGTTAGGTAAACGGGGTGGGGGTAATTTTCTATTATTAAAAATTATAGTTGATGGTGAGGGGAGCATTTTTTATGTGTACTACGTTATCGGCAACAAAGAAGTAGTTTTTTGTTAAAATTACTTCCCGGGCTGTTTAGCCGTTGTCCAATGTTTTCTGTAAAACCAGACTTTTCGGCAGTGCCATCGACTGCCATCATGGGTGAAAATCGAGTGCGAAAACGTGAGGTGGTATATGTTAGTGACCACAGTACTGTGGTTAATGCTGAAGCAATAAGTAGAAAGACGTAGTTTCTATGGAAATATTTTTTACTTCCGTGTTCCTTAAGGAAATGGAAGTATGGTGATGGCAAAAAAATCGTGTTCGTGATTATTGCAGATTCTGATTGTACTACACTCAAAACATTAAAAAAAGTCATTTTTCGAAAAGGGTTTGTGTGTGTCTGTCTGTCTGTCTGTCTGTCTGTCTGTCTTGTGTCTGTAGATTTTTTTTCTATGGCAAACGATAACAGCCGCAAATTCAAACAGATTCAAACAATTTTTTGCATACAACCCTGGTTTGTAGAGTACTCAAGACCTATTGTTTTTGGTGAAGATCGGTTAAGGTAAAGGGGTAGCTTACCTGCAACGGTTTTTTTTTAATCAAGGGTAATTTTTTTCTATGGCAAACGATAACAGCCGCAAATTCAAACAGAATCTACTACTCTTTTGCATACGGCCCAGAATTGTAGAGTTCTCAAGACCTATTGGTGTTGGTGAAGGTCGGTTTAGGGAAAGGGGTAGTTTACCGGCAACGTTTTATATTTTAACATAGGTAATTTTTTATATGACGAACGATAACTGCCGTAAATTCAAACAGAATCAACTACGTTTTTGCATACCTTTTTGAACTAAAGAGAACTCAAGGTCTGTTGATTTTGTTGAAGATCAGTTAAGGGAAAAGGGTAGTTTATCAGCAACGTTTTATGTTTTAAAAAGGGTAATTTTTTTATGACAAACGATAAGTGCCGAAAATTCAAAGAGAATCAAATAATTTTTCTGCACACTTTCCTGACTTGTAGAGAACTCAAGGTCTGTTGATTTTGGTGAAGATCGGTTAAGGGAAATGGGTAGTTTACCTGCAACATTTTATGTTGTAACAAGAGAAATGTTTCCATGAGGAACGATAACTGCCGCACATTCAAACAGAATCAAATATTTTTTTGAATGCATCCCTGAATTGTAGAGGACTGCAGGTCTATTGATTTTGGAGAAGATCGGTTAAGAGAAAGGGGTAGTTTACCTGAAACATTTTATGATTTAACAAGAGTAAAGTACTTAATTTTTATAAATAAAGTATCCTGATAAGAAGCTCATAATAATCAACTGTAGAAACGTAGGTGAAATATCTATAAATGAAGAGGTTAGGTAAACGGGGTGGGGGTAATTTTCTATTATTAAAAATTATAGTGGAAGGTGGAAGGGAGAATTTTTTAAATGTGTACTACATTATCGGCAACAAAGAAGTAGTTTTTTGTTAAAATTACTTCCCAGGCTGTTTAGCCGTAGTCAAATTTTTTCTGCAAAACCAGACTTTTTGGCAGTGCCATCAACTGCCAACATCAGTGAAAATCGAGTGCGAAAACGTGAGGTGGTATACATTAGTGACAACAGTACTGTGGTTAATGCTGAAGCAATAAGTAGAAACACGTAGTTTCTATGGAAATATTTCATTTCGAATATGATTTTATTTATAAATCTTAGAAGATGGAAGTCATGTATGGTTCTCCATACTGATATTTTACTTCCATGTTCCTTAAGGAAATGGAAGTATGGTGATGGCAAAAAAAAATCGTGTTCAAGATTATTGCAGATTCTGATTGTACTACACTCAAAACATGAAAAAAGTCATTTTTCGAAAAGTGTCTGCAGTTGTGTCTGTCTGTCTTGTCTGTAGATTTTTTTTCTATGGCAAACGATAACAGCCGCAAATTCAAACAGAATCAAATACTTTTTTGCATACAGCCCTAATTTGTAGAGTACTCAAGACCTATTGTTTTTGGTGAAGGTCGGTTAAGGGGAAGGGGTATTTTACGTGCAACATTTTTTTTAAATCAAGGGTAATTTGTTCCTATGGCAAACAATAACAGCCGCAAATTCAAACACAATCAAATAATATTCCATACAGCCCTGAATTGTAGAGTTCTCAAGACCTATTGTTTTTGGTGAAGATCGGCTAAGGGAAAGGGGTAGTTTACCTGCTACGTTTTATGTTTTAACAAGGGTATTTTCTATGGCAAATGATAAGAGCCGCAAATTCAAACAGAATCAAATACGGTTTTGCATAATTTCCTGAATTGTAAAGGACTGAAGGCCTATTGATTTTGGTGAAGATCGGTTAAGGGAAAGGGGTAGTTTACCTGCCACCTTTAATGTTTTAACAAGAGTAATTGTTTCTATGACAAACGATAACTGCCGCACATTCAAACAGAATAAAATAATATTTTGCATGCATCCCTAAATTGTAGAGGACTCAAGTCCTATTGATTTTGCTGAAGATTAGTTAAGAGAAAGGGGTAGTTTACCTGCAAAATTTTATGTGATAACAAGGTTAATTTTTTCTACGACGAATGGTAACTGCCATAAATTCAAACGTAATCAAATAGGTTTTTGCATACATCCCTAAATTTTAAAGATCTCAAGGTCTGTTGATTTTGGTGAAGATCGGTTAAGGGAAAGGGGTAGTTTACCTGCAACATTTTATGTTGTAACAAGAGAAATTTTCTCATGACGAACGATAACTGCCGTCACTTTAAGCAGAATCAAATAATTTTTTACATATGTGCCTGAGTTGTAGAAGACTCGAGGCCTATTGATTTTGGTGGAGATAGGTAACGGGGAAAGGGTAGTTTACCTGAAACAGTTTTTGCTGTAACAAGAGTAAAGTACTTAATTATGATAAATAAAGTATCCTGA
Source organism: Magicicada septendecula (assembly GCA_034769895.1). NCBI lineage: Eukaryota > Metazoa > Arthropoda > Insecta > Hemiptera > Cicadidae > Magicicada > Magicicada septendecula. The sequence continues at coordinate 216,888,830 of CM068372.1, forward strand.
TAAGAAGATCTTAATAATGCACTGTAGAAACGTGGATGAAATATATATAAATGAAGAGGCTAGTTGAATGGTGTGGGGGGTAGTTTTCTATAAATGAAAATTATAGTTGAAGGGGAGGGTATAATTTTTTTGTGTACTACGTTATCGGCAACAAAGTAGTAGTTTGTTATTAAAATTCCATCCCGGGCTGTTTGGCCGTAGTCCAATGTTTCCTGCAAAACCAGACGTTTCCGCAGTGCCGTCGACTGCCATCATCAGTGAAAATCGAGTGCGATAACGTGTGGTGGTATACATTAGTGACCACAGTACTGTGGTTAAGTCTGAAGCAATAAGTGGAAAGACGTAGTTTCTATGGAAACATTTCATTTTGTAAATGATTTTAAATATAAATCTTAGAACATGGAAGTCATGTATGGATCTCCATACCAATATTTTTCTATGTCAAACAATAACAGCCGCACATTTTAACAGAATCTACTACTCTTTTGCATACAGCCCTGAATTGTAGAGTTCTCAAGACCTGTTGTTTTTGGTGAAGATCGGTTAAGGGAAGGGGTAGTTTACCTGCAACGTTTTATGTTTTAAAAAGGGTATTTTCTATGGCAAACGTTAGCAGCTGCAAATTCAAACAGAATCAAATACTTTTTTGCATACATCCCTAATTTGTAATGTACTCAAGACCTATTGTTTTTGGTGAAGATCGGTTAAGGGGAAGGGGTAGTTTACCTGCAACATTTTTTTTAATGAAGGGTAATTTGTTCCTATGGCAAACAATAACAGCCACAAATTAAAACACAATCAAATAATATTGCATACAGCCCTGAATTGTAGAGTTCTCAAGACCTATTGTTTTTGGTGAAGATCGGCTAAGGGAAAGGGGTAGTTTACCTGCTACGTTTTATGTTTTAACAAGGGTATTTTCTATGGCAAATGGTAACAGCAGCAAATTCAAACAGAATCAAATAATTTTGTGCATACAGACCTGAATTGTAGAGTTCTCAAGACCTATTGTTTTCGGAGAAGTTATGACGAATGATAACTGCCGTAAATTAAAAGAAAATCAAATAATTTTTTGCATACGTTCCTAAATTGTAGAGAACTCAAGGCCTGTTGATTTTGGTGAAGATTGGTAAAAAGGGAAAGGTGTAGTTTATCTGAAACATGTTACTTTGTAACAAGAGAAATGTTTTCACGATGAACGTTAACTGCCGCGAATTGAAACAGAATCAAATATTTTTTTGCATGCATCCCTGCATTGAAGAGGACTGAAGGTCTATTGATTTTGGTGAAGATCGGTTTAGAGAAAGGGGTAGTTTACCTGCAACGTTTTATGTTTTAACAAGAGTAAAGTACTTAATTTTGATAAATAAAGTATCTTGATAAGAAGCTCATAATAATCCACTGTAGAAACGTAGATGAAATATCTATAAATGAAGAGGTTAGGTGAACGGGGTGGGGGTAATTTTCGATAAACGAAAATTATAGTTGAAGGGGGAGGGGAGAATTTTTTATGTGTACTACGTTATCGGCAACAAAGAAGTAGTTCTTTGTTAAAATTCCTTCCCGTGCTGTTTAGCCGTAGTCCAATGTTTTCTGCAAAACCAGACTTTTCGGCAGTGCCATCGACTTCCATCTCAGTGAAAATCGAGTGCGAAAACGTGAGGTGGTATACGTTAGTGACCACAGTACTGTGGTTTAACGTTGAAGCAATAGTAGAAAGATGTAGTTTCTATGGAAATATTTCATTTCGAATATGATTTTAAATATATATCTTAGAACATGGAAGTCATGTATGGTTCTCCATACCGATATTTTCGATGGCAAACAATAACAGCCGCAAATTCAAACAGAATAAAATAATGTTTTGCATACAGCCCGGAATTATAGAGTTCTCAAGACCTGTTGGTTTTGGTGAAAATCGGTTAAGGGAAAGGATTAGTTTACCTGCAACAGTTTTTTTTACTTCCATGTTCCTTAAGAAAATGGAGGTATGGTGATGGCAAAAAAAATGGTGTTCGAGATTATTGCATATTCTGATTGTACTACACTCAAAACATGAAAAAAAGTCGTTTTTCGAAAAGTGTCTGTGCGTGTGTGTGTGTGTCTGTAGATTTTTTCTATGGCAAACGATAACAGCCGCAAATTCAAACAGAATCAAATAATTTATCGCATACAGCCCTGATTTGTAGAGTACTCACGACCTATTGTTTTTGGTGAAGATCGGTTGTGGGAAAGGGGTAGTTTACCTGCAATGGTTTTTTTTTATCAAGGGTAATTTTGTTTGTTTGGCAAACGATAACAGCCGCAAATTCAAAAAGAATCAAATAATGTTTTGCATACAGCCCGGATTTATAGAGATCTCAAGACCTTTTGGTTTTGGTGAAAATCGGTTAAGGGAAAGGGTTAGTTTACCTGCAGCAGTTTTTTTTACTTCCATGTTCCTTAAGGAAATGGAAGTATGGTGATGGCAAAAAAAATCGTGTTCGAGATTATTGCATATTCTGATTGGACTACACTCAAAACATGAAAAAAAGTCGTTTTTCGAAAAGTGTCTGTGGGTCTGTAGATTTTTTTCTATGGCAAACGATAACAGCCGCAAATACAAACAGAATCAAATAATTTTTCGCATACAGCCCTGATTTGTAGAGTACTCACGACCTATTGTTTTTGGTGAAGATCGGTTGAGGGAAAGGGGTAGTTTACCTGCAATGGTTTTTTTTTTATCAAGGGTAATTTTGTTTGTTTGGCAAACGATAACAGCCGCAAATTCAAACAGAATCAAATAATGTTTCGCATACAGCCCTGAATTGTAGAGTTCTCAATATCTGTTGATTTTGGTAAAGATCGGTTAAGGGAAAGGGGTAGTTTACCTGCAACGTTTTATGTTTTAACAAGGGTATTTTCTATGGCAAACGATAACAGCCGCAAATTCAAACATAATCAAACAATTTTTTGCATACTGCCCTGAATTGAAGAGTTCTCAAGACCTTTTGTTTTTGGTGAAGATCGGTTAAGGGAAAGCGGTAGTTTACCTGCAACATTTTATGTTTTAACAAGGGTAATTTTTTATATGTGGAACGATAACTGCCGTAAATTCAAACGGAATCAAATAAGTTTTTGGATACAGCCCAGATTTCTTGAGTACTAAAGACCTATTGTTTTTGGTGAAGCTCGTTTAAGGGAAAGGGGTAGTTTACCTGACACGTTTTTGTTTTATTAAGGGTATTTTCTATGGCAAACGATAACAGCCGCAAATTCAAACAGAATCATATAATATTTTGCATACTGCCCTGAAACGTAGGGTTCTCAAGACCTGTTGGTTTTGATGAAGATCGGTTAAGGGAATATGGTAGTTTACCTGCAACATTTTATGTTTTAACAAAGGTAATTTGTTTTATGACAAACGATAACTGCCGTACATTAAAACACAATCAACTACTCTTCTGCATACCTTTTTGAATTATACAGAACTCAAGGTCTGTTGATTTTGGTGAAGATCGGTTAAGGGAAATGGGTAGTTTACCTGCAACATTTTATGTTGTAACAAGAGAAATGTTTCCATGAGGAACGATAACTGCCGCACATTCAAACAGAATCAAATATTTTTTTGGCATGCATCCCTGAATTGTAGAGGACTGAAGGTCTATTGATTTTGGAGAAGATCGGTTAAGAGAAAGGGGTAGTTTACCTGAAACATTTTATGATTTAACAAGAGTGAAGTACTTAATTTTTATAAATAAAGTATCCTGATAAGAAGCTCATAATAATCAACTGTAGAAACATAGGTGAAATATCTATAAATGAAGAGGTTAGGTAAACGGGGTGGGGGTAATTTTCTATTATTAAAAATTATAGTTGAAGGTGGAAGGGGGAATTTTTTATATGTGTACTACGTTATCGGCAACAAAGAAGTAGTTTTTTGTTAAAATTACTTCCCGGGCTGTTTAGCCGTAGTCCAATGATTTCTGCAAAACCAGACTTTTTGGCAGTGCCATCAACTGCCAACATCAGTGAAAATCGAGTGCGAAAACGTGAGGTGGTATACATTAGTGACAACAGTACTGTGGTTAATGCTGAAGCAATAAGTAGAAACACGTAGTTTCTATAGAAATATTTCATTTCGAATATGATTTTATTTATAAATCTTAGAAGATGGAAGTCATGTATGGTTCTCCATACTGATATTTTACTTCCATGTTCCTTAAGGAAATGGAAGTATGGTGATGGCAAAAAAAATCGTGTTCAAGATTATTGCAGATTCTGATTGTACTACACTCAAAACATGAAAAAAAGTCATTTTTCGAAAAGTGTCTGCATGTGTGTCTGTCTGTCTTGTCTGTAGATTTTTTTTGTCTATGGCAAACGATAACAGCCGCAAATTCAAACAGAATCAAATACTTTTTTGCATACAGCCCTAATTTGTAGAGTACTCAAGACCTGTTGTTTTTGGTGAAGATCGGTTAAGGGGAAGTTATAGTTTACCTGCAACATTTTTTTTTAATCAAGGGTAATTTGTTCCTATAGCAAACAATAACAGCCGCAAATTCAAACACAATCAATTAATATTGCATACAGCCCTGAATTGTAGAGTTCTCAAGACCTATTGTTTTCGGTGAAGATCGGCTAAGGGAAAGGGGTAGTTTACCAGCAACGTTTTTTTGTCAAGGGTAATTTTTTTTTTGGCAAATGATAAGAGCCGCAAATTCAAACAGGATCAAATACGGTTTTGCATACTTTCCTGAATTGTAAAGGACTGAAGGCCTATTGATTTTGGTGAAGATCGGTTAAGGGAAAGGGGTAGTTTACCTGCCACCTTTAATGTTTTAACAAGAGTATTTGTTTCTATGACAAACGATAACTGCCGCACATTCAAACAGAATCAAATAATATTTTGCATGCATCCCTAAATTGTAGAGGACTCAAGTCCTATTGATTTTGCTGAAGATTAGTTAAGAGAAAGGGGTAGTTTACCTGCAAAATTTTAGGTGATAACAAGGTTAATTTTTTCTACGACGAATGATAACTGCCATAAATTCAAACGTAATCAAATAGGTTTTTGCATACATCCCTAAATTTTAAAGATCTCAAGGTCTGTTGATTTTGGTGAAGATCGGTTATGGGAAAGGGGTAGTTTACCTGCAACATTTTATGTTGTAACAAGAGAAATTTTTTCATGACGAACGATAACTGCCGTAAATTCAAGCAGAATCAAATAATTTTTTACATATGTGCCTGAGTTGTAGAAGACTCGAGGCCTATTGATTTTGGTGAAGATAGGTAACGGGGAAAGGGTAGTTTACCTGAAACAGTTTTTGTTGTAACAACAGTAAAGTACTTAATTATGATAAATAAAGTATCCTGATAAGATCTTAATAATCCACTGTAGAAACGTGGATGAAATATCTATAAATGAAGAGGCTAGTTGAACGAGGTAGTTGAAATAATGTTTCGCATACTGCCCTGAATTGTAGAGTTCTCAATATCTGTTGATTTTGGTAAAGATCGGTTAAGGGAAAGGGGTAGTTTACCTGAAACGTTTTATGTTTTAACAAGGGTATTTACTATGGCAAACGATAACAGCCGCAAATTCAAACATAATCAAACAATTTTTTGCATACTGCCCTGAATTGTAGAGTTCTCAAGACCTTTTGTTTTTGGTGAAGATCGGTTAAGGGAAAGCGGTAGTTTACCTGCAACATTTTATGTTTTAACAAGGGTAATTTTTTATATGAGGAACGATAACTGCCGTAAATTCAAACAGAATCAAATAAGTTTTTGCATACAGCCCTGATTTCTTGAGTACTAAAGACCTATTGTTTTTGGTGAAGCTCGTTTAAGGGAAAGGGGTAGTTTACCAGCCACGTTTTTGTTTTATTAAGGGTATTTTCTATGGCAAACGATAACAGCCACAAATTCAAACAGAATGTAGCGGGTCGATTTTTGGGTGTTTTTGTTTTAACCGTTTGGGGTATATATATATATTTTTAGTCATTTCGGTTTCGGGCGGGTTTGTATAAAATAATGTAAAAATGTATTATTGTGCAACGTATTTGTCCGTATAACAGACCAGTGTTGAGAAACAGTTGGAAACAAAGCTAAACGCAATCAGTGGTGTAACACGGCTGAAGAATTTACCTCCACCAAAATTCTAAGAACTTTGCAAGTGTGTCGACGTACAGGCGCGAATACCCACGCAAGCACGCTCAAAGGACGCTCTCACAAAAAACCAAGATGGCTAGTGAGAATAATATTTGTCGTCTTCTTCAAGATCCCCCGGAAATGCTGTTTTAAGTCCGGCCCACTTAAATGACCTCAGCAGAGCAGAAGCCAATATTGTCCTCTGGTCACACACAGATATCAGCTCTATGCCACGCATAAAATGGTTACACAACAGCAAAGCATGAGCGACGACGAAAACATTGTGGCGGTAGAGAACCAGTTTCCATGCAGGAACAGGTAGTTGTACCTGTTACGTTCTAGGTGACAGTCGACAGTAGTCAGAGACGCCAAGCGGTCAACGAGATACAGAGTTCCGCTACAGACGCATATATTTTGTTTCGGACCCGGTTGGTCAAGTTTTCGGAAAATGTAATTAATTCAGGAAGACCGACCGGGACCCGAGGAATCGAACGGTGTTACAAACAGTGCAGTGCAGTGACGATTCGAGAGCAGCTAATAACATAAAATGTGACCGTAACGAAAGCACGTGCTCGGCCGGCCTCGCGCATATCAAACTAACGCAAAACGAAACCGTGATCCTTAAAGAATAACTATTTTTTTCTTTTCTAATTTTTTATAACATTTGAAAAAGGGTTTGTATGGGGGGTGATAGAATGAATGAGCAGAATGGGCTACCTTGTAAGTAAAAATCATATTGTAAATGTAAGAGTCATGTAACCAACTCAGTTTATGTTTTCGTTCCTTGGTGTTTTTGGATTAAGGATGTCCGTATTTAGTAAGTAAAGCATTCTTTCATAACAAAATGTGTTAGACTAAGTTATTTCGTCATTACCACTTTCTCATTTCTGTGTTGCGAAATTCGTCTAACGTTCCGGAATCTTCTGAGTTATTAATTGGGTGGGTCAGATTGCAAAATTGTCCGTTTTATTAAGGTAGAGTGTAAAGGTTTTCGATATTTTATCCTATAAAAAATAATCGTGGCGACCTTGGTCTTCTGGTGAAATTTGGATAGGGTAAGTAATTGATGGCGTACAGGTAAGTTCTGGCAGGGGATTTTATCTTATTTATTATATATTTCGGCCTCTTTTTTATTGTTACAAATGGCGACCCTGCCAGGATTTTCGTTTAATTATAATTTTATACGAGATAGACCTATTTTAATACACAGAAAATAGGATGTGGTAATGACGAATTTATACATACATATCAGCTCTATGCCACGCATAAAATGGTTACACAACAGCAAAGCATGAGCGACGACGAAAACATTGTGGCGGTAGAGAACCAGTTTCCATGCAGGAACAGGTAGTTGTACCTGTTACGTTCTAGGTGACAGTCGACAGTAGTCAGAGACGCCAAGCGGTCAACGAGATACAGAGTTCCGCTACAGACGCATATATTTTGTTTCGGACCCGGTTGGTCAAGTTTTCGGAAAATGTAATTAATTCAGGAAGACCGACCGGGACCCGAGGAATCGAACGGTGTTACAAACAGTGCAGTGCAGTGACGATTCGAGAGCAGCTAATAACATAAAATGTGACCGTAACGAAAGCACGTGCTCGGCCGGCCTCGCGCATATCAAACTAACGCAAAACGAAACCGTGATCCTTAAAGAATAACTATTTTTTTCTTTTCTAATTTTTTATAACATTTGAAAAAGGGTTTGTATGGGGGGTGATAGAATGAATGAGCAGAATGGGCTACCTTGTAAGTAAAAATCATATTGTAAATGTAAGAGTCATGTAACCAACTCAGTTTATGTTTTCGTTCCTTGGTGTTTTTGGATTAAGGATGTCCGTATTTAGTAAGTAAAGCATTCTTTCATAACAAAATGTGTTAGACTAAGTTATTTCGTCATTACCACTTACCTGTGTTAACTCAACTTCTGTACTCTCTTTTACTTTATCTGCCTCTCGTTTCCAGTTCTCATTGTGCTTTTTAAATATGTCATCTAAACTTGCTTTTTGTTTACTGAACATTTCGTCTAACATTACTTGTAACTTTTTCATCAGCTCTTGATTCGACTCACTTAGATTAGCATAATCTACATTATTATCTGACACCTGATCGACTTTATTTTTTTTAACTTGGTCTATCTCTCTATCTGTGTTTACCACCCCCACACTCTCATCATTATCACTAGGCCTATTTTCTGTCTTATTTTCTACCACTATCTCTTCAACTATCTTACCTTTAACATTGGTCCTCTCACTATGTTTATTGATTTCCGCAAATATTCCTTCCTCTTGTTCTTCCATTCGGGTTAACTTATCGTCTAAATTACCCCATTCCTCGTTTGTCATCTCCCCCACAACACCTCGAAATTCTTTCTCCCACTTATCCCACGCAAAATCACTATCATTATTTTGTATTATAGACATTTTTTTAAAGTTCGTTTGTATAACAAACATGTATGGGGGGTGATAGAATGAATGAGCAGAATGGGCTACCTTGTAAGTAAAAATCATATTGTAAATGTAAGAGTCATGTAACCAACTCAGTTTATGTTTTCGTTCCTTGGTGTTTTTGGATTAAGGATGTCCGTATTTAGTAAGTAAAGCATTCTTTCATAACAAAATGTGTTAGACTAAGTTATTTCGTCATTACCACTTTCTCATTTCTGTGTTGCGAAATTCGTCTAACGTTCCGGAATCTTCTGAGTTATTAATTGGGTGGGTCAGATTGCAAAATTGTCCGTTTTATTAAGGTAGAGTGTAAAGGTTTTCGATATTTTATCCTATAAAAAATAATCGTGGCGACCTTGGTCTTCTGGTGAAATTTGGATAGGGTAAGTAATTGATGGCGTACAGGTAAGTTCTGGCAGGGGATTTTATCTTATTTATTATATATTTCGGCCTCTTTTTTATTGTTACAAGAATCATATAATATTTTGCATACAGCCCTGAAACGTAGGGTTCTCAAGACCTGTTGGTTTTGATGAAGATCGGTTAAGGGAATAGGGTAGTTTACCTGCAACATTTTATGTTTTAACAAGGGTAATTTTTTTATGACGAACGATAACTGCTGAAAATTCAAAGAGAATCAAATAATTTTTTGCACACTTTCCTGTGTTGCAGAGAGCTCAAGGTCTGTTGATTTTGGTGAAGATCGGTTAAGGGAAATGGGTAGTTTACCTGCAACATTTTATGTTGTAACAAGAGAAATGTTTCCATGATGAACGATAACTACCGCACATTCAAACAGAATCAAATATTTTTTTGCATGCGTCCCTGAATTGTAGAGGACGGAAGGTCTATTGATTTTGGAGAAGATCGGGTAAGAGAAAGGGGTAGTTTACCTGAAACATTTTATGATTTAACAAGAGTAAAGTACTTAATTTTTATAAATATAGTATCCTGATAAGAAGCTCATAATAATCAACTGTAGAAACGTAGGTGAAATATCTATAAATGAAGAGGTTATGTAAGGGGGGGTAATTTTTTATTATTAAAAATTATAGTTGAAGGTGAGGGGAGAATTTTTTATAACAAAGAAGTAGTTTTTTGTTAAAATTACTTCCCGGGCTGTTTAGCCGTATTTTTCTGCAAAACCAGACTTTTCGGCAGTGCCATCAACTGCCATCATCAGTGAAAATCGAGTGCGAAAACGTGAGGTGGTATACGTTAGTGACCACAGTACTGTGGTTAATGCTGAAGCAATAAGTAGAAAGACGTAGTAGTGTCTATGGAAATATTTCATTTCGAATATGATTTTATATATACATCTTAGAACATGGAAGTCATGTATGGTTCTCCATACCGATATTTTAATCAAGGGTAATTTTACTTCCATATTCCTTAAGGAAATGGAAGTATGGTGATTGCAAAAAAAATCGTGTTCAAGATTATTGCAGATTCTGATTGTACTACACTCAAAACATGAAAAGTCATTTTACTTCCATATTCCTTAAGGAATGGAAGTATGGTGATGGCAAAAAAAATCGTGTTCGAGATTATTGCAGATTCTGATTCTACTACACTCAAAACATGAAAAAAAGTCGTTTTCCGAAAAGTGTCTGTGTGTCTGTCTGTCTGTCTGTCTGTCTGTCTGTGTGTCTGTGTGTCTGTCTGTCTGTGTGTCTGTCTGTCTGTAGATTTTTTTCTATGGCAAACGATAACTGCCGCAAATTCATACAGAATCAAATAATTTTTTGCATACAGCCCGGTTTTGCAGAGTTCTCGCGACCTATTGTTTTTGGTGAAGATCGGTTGAGGGAAAGGGGTAGTTTACCTGCAACGGTTTTTTTTTAGCAAGGGTAATTTTGTTTGTTTGGCAAACGATAACAGCCGCAAATTCAAACAGAATCAAATAATGTTTCGCATACAGCCCTGAATTGTAGAGTTCTCAAGACCTATTGTTTTTGGTGAAGATCGGTTAAGGGAAAGGGGTAGTTTACCTGTAACGTTTTATGTTTTAACAAGGGTATTTCCTATGGCAAACGATAACAGCCGCAAATTCAAACAGAATCAAAAGATTATTTGCATACAGCCCTAAATTGTAGAGTTCTCAATACCTTTTGTTTTCGGTGAAGATCGGTTAAGGGAAAGGGGTAGTTTACCTACAACGTTTTTTTAACAAGGGTATTTTCTATGGCAAACGATAACAGCCGCAAATTCAAACAGAATCAAATAATTTTCTGCATACAGCCCTGATTTGTAGAGTACTCAAGACCTATTGTTTTTGGTGAAGATCGGTTGAGGGGAAGGGGTAGTTTACCAGCAACGTTTTTTATCATGCGTATTTTCTATGGCAAACGACAACTGCCGCAAATTCAAACAGAATCAAATAATTTTTTGCATACAGCCCTGATTTGTAGAGTACTCGCGACCTATTGTTTTTGGTGAAGATCGGTTGAGGGGAAGGGGTAGTTTACCTGCAACGGTTTTTTTTATCAAGGGAAATTTTTTTTTTTTGGCAAACGATAACAGCCGCAAATTCAAACAGAATCAAATAATGTTTCGCATACAGCCCTGAATTGTAGATTTCTCAAGACCTATTGTTTTTGGTGAAGATCGGTTGAGGGAAAGGGGTAGTTTACCGGCAACGTTTTTTTAACAAGGGTATTTTCTATGGCAAACGATAACAGCCGCAAATTCAAACAGAATCAAATAATGTTTTGCATACAGTCCTGATTTGTAGAGTACTCAAGACCTATTGTTTTTGGTGAAGATCGGTTAAGGGGAAGGGGTAGTTTACCTGCAACGTTTTTTTATCAAGCGTATTTTCTATGGCAAACGATAACAGCCGCAAATTCAAACAGAATCAAATAATTTTTTGCATACGTCCCTGAATTGTAGAGGTCTCAATGACTTCCGATTTTGGTGAAGATCGGTTAAGGGGAAGGGGTAGTTTACCTGCAACGTTTTTTTATCAAGCGTATTTTCTATGGCAAACGATAACAGCCGCAAATTCAAACAGAATCAAATAATTTTTTGCATACGTCCCTGAATTGTAGAGGTCTCAATGACTTTCGATTTTGGTGAAGATCGGTTAAGGGGAAGGGGTAGTTTACCTGCAACCTTATACGTTTTAACAAGAGTAAAGTACTTGAAAATTTATTTAAACTTTTTGAAACAATGGTAATTGTTAAAAATAAAATAATTTTGTTGCCAGGCAATAAAATTATAATTTTTTCATTTTAATGTAATATAATATTTTTCATTTAATACAGCAATAAAAAGGCAGGTAAGGCACAGCCTGGCTGTTTGGCTGAAAATGATTTTAAATATAAATCTTAGAATATGGAAGTCATGTATGGTTCTCCATACCGATATTTTCGAAAAGTGTCTGCATGTGTGTCTGTCTGTCTTGTCTGTAGATTTTTTTTCTATGGCAAACGATAACAGCCGCAAATTCAAACAGAATCAAATACTTTTTTGCATACAGCCCTAATTTGTAGAGTACTCAAGACGTATTGTTTTTGGTGAAGATCGGTTAAGGGAAAGGGGTAGTTTACCTGCAACTTTTTTTTTAATCAAGGGTAATTTGTTCCTATGACAAACAATAACAGCCGCAAATTCAAACACAGTCAAATAATATTTTGCATACAGCCCTGAATTGTAGAGTTCTCAAGACCAATTGTTTTTGGTGAAGATCGGCTAAGGGCAAGGGGTAGTTTACCAGAAACGTTTTTTTGCCAAGGGTAATTTTTTTTTGGCAAATGATAACAGCCGCAAATTCAAACAGAATCAGATAAGGTTTTGCATACTTTCTTGAATTGTAAAGGACTGAAGGCCTATTGATTTTTGTGAAGATCGGTTAAGGGAAAGGGGTAGTTTAACTGCCACCTTTAATGTTTTAACAAGAGTAATTGTTTCTATGACGAACGATAAATGCCGCACATTCAAACAGAATCAAATAATATTTTACATGCATCCCTAAATTGTAGAGGACTCAAGTCCTATTGATTTTGGTGAAGATTAGTTAAGAGAAGGGGTAGTTTACCTGCAACGTTTTATGTGATAACAAGGTTAATTTTTTCTATTTTGAACGATAACTGCCATAAATTCAAACGTAATCAAATAGGTTTTTGCATACGTCCCTAAATTTTAAAGATCTCAAGGTCTGTTGATTTTGGTGAAGATCGGTTAAGGGAAAGGGGTAGTTTACCTGCAACATTTTATGTTGTAACAAGTGAAATTTTTTCTTGACGAACGATAACTGCCGTAAATTCAAACAGAATCAAATAATTTTTTACATATGTGCCTGAGTTGTAGAAGACTCGAGGTCTATTGATTTTGGTGAAGATAGGTAACGGGGAAAGGGTAGTATACCTGAAACAGTTTTTGTTGTAACAAGAGTAAAGTACTTAATTATGATAAATAAAGTATCCTGATAAGAAGATCTTAATAATCCACTGTAGAAACGTAGATGAAATATCTATAAATGAAGAGGCTAGTTGAACGCGGTGGGGGGTAATCTATATATATAAAAGAGAAATACCACTGACTCACTGATTCATCACGAAATCTCCGAAACTATAACACCTAGAAACTTGAAATTTGGCATGTAGGTTCCTTAGGTGATGTAGGTATCCGCTAAGAAGGGATTTTTGGAAATTCGACCTTTAAAGGGGGTAAAAGGGGGGGAATGTTTGCCTGACTAACTGACATAGAATCAACGTAGAGCAAAAACTACTGAATGGATATCAATGAAACTTTGAACATAGCTTCATCATAGGTCTTAGGTGCTCACTAAGAAACGGTTTTAAAAACTTTTACTCCTAAGGGGCAAACCCCCCCTTATTTAATGTATGTATCTATGTATGTATGTTCCACATCTCCTCCTAAACCACTGGACCGATTTCAACCAAACTTGGCATAAATATTTTACGCAACGGGAGAACCAACATAGGATAGGTGTTTTTTCGATGGGGTCCTTTGGGGGTTCTTTGGGGTCTTCCACATCTCCTACTAAACCACTGGACCGATTTCAACCAAACTTGGCACAAATATTTTACGCGACGGGAGAACCAACATAGGATAGGTGTTTTTTTTTCGATGGGGTCCTTTGGGGGGTTCTTTGGGGTCTTCCACATCTCCTCCTAAACCACTGGACCGATTTCAACCAAACTTGGCACAAATATTTTACGCAACGGGAGAACCAACATAGGATAGGTGTTTTCTTCGATGGGGTCCTTTGGGGTCTTCCACATCTCCTCCTAAACCACTGGACCGATTTCAACCAAACTTGGCACAAATATTTTACGCAACGGGAGAACCAACATAGGACAAATGTTTTTTCGATATGTTCCTTTGGGGGGTCCTTTGGGTCTTAAAAACTATTAGATCTGGTTACTATGGCAACCCAATAGAATAGATTCTGGTTACCATAGCATCGGTGGAAGTCTCTCGCATAGGAAATAGCGTGGGAGTCGTCCGACGGGCCTTCCCCGGAGTTCATCCATGGAGCCCGGGGAGTCTTAGGTCGGATCCCGCGAAAGACGGCGGGGACAGAGTCCACGGTTCTTATAAATAAAGATATAGGTTATGATATCAAAGGTGGTGTGGTGTATGCATCTTAAGAAACTTCTTAATAGTGTGTGAATTCAGAGTTGTTTCAGTTTGAATTTAAAAGTGGATAAGTTAAGATCGAAGTAAGTTATAAGCGAGTACAAAAAACAAAGTTTTGATAGCAAATGTATTCAGATCATAGTGTTCTGACAATATAAATGCACTTGCTTCAGTTTGAATTTAAAAATTGATAAGCTGAAATCTATAGAGGTATTGTATTGTTAGAATAAGTTTAGGAGACACTAATTTAACAAATGCCTTATTTCAACATTAACACAATGAATTATAAAAGACAGTAAATACGCAGCGCGTGCAAGTACTGTAGACATTTTATTGAAAACTAATTTAGCTGTTCGCCCTCTCCCAGAGTTAGAAATCGAGCACGAGCATCACGCACAACAGAATTCTTCTCCAGATATAAGAATACAGTTTATGACATGTTCTTAAACAGGTGCGCTACAGAGTATTCCTCCAGTGAGAATGCGAACGTAACAATAAAAGGAAGATTATACAATATACAAGTAATATAACGTTAGAACAAGAATAGGTGCCTATGAGCCTATGAATAAATTATGAACCCGAGCAACGCTTGGTAAATCGGCTGGATATAGGTATCTATATAAGCCAAATACCACTGACTGACTCACTGATCACGATATCTCTGAAACCACTGAATGGATATCAATGAAACTTTGAACGTAGCTTCATCATAGGTCTTAGGTGCTCACTAAGAAACGGTTTTAAAAACTTTCACACCTAAGGGGCAAAAAACCAAATAATGAAATTTATCGCGGGAATTGCATACTTTGTAAATGAAGTGGTCGACATCTCAGTTTATTGGAAACCCCGAATACATTTAGTTCTGAGTTTTTAATCATTGTTTTAAATTGAAAAACTTCGTTGTTTGCAGGTTCTTACAGTCGAGAAAATTTCGAAGTTCAATTAATTAATAAATGTATGTCCTTTTTTTTCTCCGAAACGGCTGTAACGATTTTCTCGAAATAAATAATAAATAGCTGTTGCTATGGATGTAAATAAACAAACTAAGAGTTGAGAGTTTGTACAATCTATCTAATCCTATACTATTAAGCGAGCAATAATTGTACAATTACGTACAACGTGAAACTCCGTAGCGAAGCACGGGTATTTTGCTAGTTTTCTATAAATGAAAATTATAGTTGAAGAGGGAGGGGATAATTTTTAAGTGTACTACGTTATCGGCAACAAAGTAGTAGTTTGTTGTTAAAATTCCTTCCCGGGCTGTTTGGCCATAGTCCAATGTTTTCTGCAAAACCAGACGTTTCCGCAGTGCCGTCGACTGCCATCATCAGTGAAAATCGAGTGCGATAACGTGTGGTGGTATACATTAGTGACCACACTACTGTGGTTAAGTTAGAAGCAATAAGTGGAAAGACGTAGTTTCTATGGAAACATTTCATTTCGTAAATGATTTTAAATATAAATCTTAGAACATGGAAGTCATGTATGGATCTCCATACCGATATTTTTCTATGTCAAACAATAACAGCCGCAAATTTAAACAGAATCTACTACTCTTTTGCATACAGCCCTGAATTGTAGAGTACTCAAGACCTATTGTTTTTGGTGAATATCGGTTAAGGGAAAGGGGTAGTTTACCTGCTACGTTTTATGTTTTAACAAGGGTATTTTCTATGGCAAACGATAACAGCAGCAAATTCAAACAGAATCAAATAATTTTTTGCATACAGACCTGAATTGTAGAGTTCTCAAGACCTATTGTTTTCGGAGAAGATCGGTTAAGGGAAAGGGGTAGTTTACCTGCAGGGTTTTTTTATCAAGGGTAATTTTTTTTTTGGCAAACAACAGCCGCAAATTCAAACAGAATCAAATAATGTTTGCATACAGCCCTGAATTGTAGAGTTCTCAAGACGTTTTGGTTTTGGTAAAGATCGGTTAAGGGAATAGGGTAGTTTACCTGCAACGTTTTATGTTTTATCAAGGGTAATTTTTTCTATGAAGAACGGTAACTGCCGCATTTTCAAACAGAATCAAATAATTTTTTGCATACATCCCTGAATTGTAGTGATCTCAAGGCCTTTTGATTTTGGTAAAGATCGGTTAAGGGGAAGGGGTAGTTTACCTGCAACCTTTTACGTTTTAACAACAGTAAAGCACTTGAAAATTCATTTAAACTTTTTCAAACAATGGTAATTGTTAAAAATAAAATAATTTTGTTGCCAGGCAATAAAATTGTAATTTTTTCCTTTTAATGTAAATCATGTATGAGAGAAAATATATCGTTCGTGGCAGGCAAGCATATCTCAATTATGTAATGTTTACGTTTCCATTTTATTATTATGATTACTGCAATAAAAAGGCAGGGAACACACACACACATGCACACACAAAATTCGCATTATTTCTGGCCTCACTTATGTTTATTTTCTTACATTTGCACGCTTTAAAATGGAAAGTGCCGAAACCCACACCAACATAACGCGTGCAAGCCGAAAAATTGTCCAGCGTGGATAGCGATTTGCTTCCTGTGGATCGCTGGGCACTGTAACTGCATGTGTTTACAGAGGAACAATTCATAGACAGAATTTTCGTATTTGGGGAATGAACCCTCTGCAAGATGCTGAGGGTCCATGAGTGACTTCGGAGCGCTCCTTCTTTTCCGTGTGTTTGTTCTGTGAAACGTACACTGTAGATTCGCAGCTTTACTCTAAGCAACGCTCAATAGGAAATGTTGAAAACTTTTGTCCACGGTGTACCCTCATACACACTAAACCTGCTCTGATGTTTTAATTATGGACATCATAATATTAAAGCTTTGGAAACTTGAGCACTACTTAATGTTAACTATATGAAAAATATATTGTACTAACCGTCTGTGACTTCTCGTATATGATGTCCTTTCCTATTGCGACATGTTTCGGGACACTTGTCCCAATTTCAAAGCATAAAATTTAGCACATATCATTCGCTGATATACTTGTCAAACGTTAAAATCCATGTGTTATGATGACCACAAATAGCACATTTTAACATAACGAACTATATCATTTTTGTAACATGAATATTGTAACGTAGCGGTTGTAGAGTGTGTCTCTCCGATCCTTAAATAGTACTTTACTTAATGGAAACTTTGTTTTATTTGCCCCACGTTGTTAGCGTCAATTTTATAACGTTGCGGGTATTTAGCGAAACGTCCGTCTGATTCAAGCCCCAATGTTGGGTTCGCCAATTTGTAACGTATCTGGTTTTATAGAGGTACCAGCAAAACGTCTGTCTTTTTTACAGTCTCAGATCGGTCAGAACACCTCTCCGCAGTCGCCACTTATGAATTATAAAGACCGAAGTTTAAATAAAGTTGTTGGTAATGTTACTCAAACAAAGCAGAAATCGAGTGTGTGTGATTTGGGTCAAGTAGGGAAGTTGTTGAGCCTTATTTTGAAGAGAGAGCAAGTACCGTTTGTTTACCCTCAGTTTATACGATTTCTAAATTTTTTCAAATATTCGCCGTGAACCGAATCAGCTGATTTTGACACGAGTCTCCAAACATAGGTTAACCAGACGACACTGTGGCAGAATATGACCCGGTGGATCGTCCTCTTCTTATTTGTTCTGAAACCTACTACAACTACCCACTACAAGAAAGGAAACACATTTTTATTATTCAATATCATTTTTTCAATAATATTTATTGTTTATGTTATTGGTTTTTTCCCTTCCGCCAAAATACAAATATTACAATCGGTATTTTCATTAACTAGTACATGATATCGACTTCATTGAGTAACAAGGAATTGTCATAAAAAATATACAGTTTTGAGCGATTTTACAATTTTATCTTTTGTTTAAACATCAATCAACATATAATTCTTTTAGTTATTTTCCCCAGGGTTAAGGGTAAGTTCTTTTTTTTATGAGATGGTCAGAAATGGATAATTATACTACGCTTTACAAATATAGAAAAAATATTCCAAAATTTGTTTATTTCGCTTAGTACGTAGTTCCGGAAATGTCCGTAAGAGAGCAGATTGCGTTTGTTTTTATTAAAACATGTGGTTACACTTTAATCGTTTATGGACTACACGACCATTCCGTTTGAGGTTTCTTCGTTAAATATTAAAAGAAATGTTTATATTACCTCTCTTCTTGAAGTTCTTACTTGGGTGAAGCCGCTTCTCAGGTGGTGTTCGTATTTGGTGGTAATTTCACAACCGTCCAGCAAATATTATCTCGTTAAAACTCGAACTCTGCTAGGCTATGCCTACTCGTCCAAAAATGGTTTTTTCACTTTGATTATGGAGTATAGCAAGTTAACTTTGATAACTAAGGTAGTAGTACATCATGTTTATACTGTTCTTTAATTTTGTAAAAATTTTGTGCTTTTCAAAAGGTTTCAAAAGGATATTTTAATAAATTTTTATCTCATCATTTTGTCAACTGGACAGGTTTAAATTTCAAATTCGATTAAACAATGCTTGTTATTTACGTTACTCTTAGTAACCCATAATTTTTATATATCTTTTTATTGGTTCTGCTATTTACTTTTTAGTATATAGGCAGTTTGTAATTATTATAAATTTATTTTTGATTTACAGAAAAATAATTCTTTTTAATTTTGGTTTCTTTCCCAATTTGATTTACATAATAGTTTTCTGTTTATTTTCTTATAACTTTGGATATAAGTATTTAATATTTTTATTAACTTTAAATGAATTTATAAATTATTTATTAATCTCTTATAGTATTCTTACACTGGACTATTTTCTTCTGCCATTTCCCTCATACAGTATTATTTTAATTTTCATTATCATCTGATATTTAAATCTTTTAAGTTTTTAACACAAACCCTGGGTTATCTTATACAATAAAACCATTATTTTATAAAATATAAAATTAACATAGGTACTACACAATATAAATCCTACAATAACTAAACAAAATACATAATTAGTTAGTAGTATCATGATCTACTATTATAGTTTATAATTCTCACATTTACAATACAATTCTGTAAGAAATTCCCTTCACCTTCACTTATTACCTCATTGGGTACATTATAACTCACTGGTCACTGTATAGCACTTTAATCGTTTATAATGTTTAGTGATACAACTTAATTTTGAGCTCATTATAGTTTACCCATTTCTGACCTTTATGGTATTACAAAAGTTATCATTTATTTGGACCGGGTTATGTACCGTTACAATATGCACATCGGGCAGACAGTGTACACAGCGCAGCGACCCACCGCGCATTAATCACAATTGATTCTTGTTATCTTAGTATCTCAACGCGGTGTCGTACAATATATTAGATTTGATTAATAACTGGTCGTTCAAAATGTGTGGCTTGGTACTAATGTCCCTGAATGCTTTGTACGCCTCAAATTCCTCGAGTGCGTTCATATAACATCCCCTACTGCAAAAGTGGAGGGGTTTTAAATTGGTTCTGAAATCGGTGTAATTATGATTTTCATTAATAAGATGTTTGGCGAATTTTGATTTGATGGTATCGTAGTTGCGACAGATAGTGGGTGGTTTGTGTTCGTTAAATCTTTTGAGGAAACCACGGCCCGTCTGGCCCACATAGAAAGCATCACAGTCATGACACTTTATGACACAACATGACAATTTATAAACGCCCGTTTTATTCTCAAGGCAAGAAGATTCGTGGGTGCGAAGATTATTTAAGATATTATTTGTAGTCTTGTAAGTGACTATTATATCACTGTTTTTGTTTATGAGTGATTTTAAAATGTTCGGCATAAAATTGGTGTATGTTGCGGTGATATATTTTTGTGGTTTTTTTCTCCCGTGCAGTCATTGATAATTGGTTAATGTTCCTTTTTCTGTTTTTATGTTTCTTGAGAATGTTGTTTACGACGTTGGTATTGTAACCATTTGCGACCGCGATGCATTTGATGGTATTTAACTCGTTAAGAAAATCTTTGTTATCAAGGGGCAAAGATAAAAGTCTATGTATCATGCTGTGAAATGCAGCCATTTTTTGCGATATGGGATGAAATGATGTGGCATGTATCACGGTGTCTGTCGTCGTTGGTTTTCTGTATATATTAAAATTTAATTTATTGTTGGTGTTTTTTGTGATGTCAGATCTAAAAAGTTTAGTTGTCCATTGTCTTCATGTTCCAAGGTGAATTTCATATGTTTGTTAATATTATTTAGATAACTGTGTAATCGATCAATCTGCCATTGTGTACCTTTTGTGTACAAACATGTTACAATAGGAAAGGACATCATATACGAGAAGTCACAGACGGTTAGTACAATATATTTTTCATATAGCTAACGGACACGTGGCTTGTACTAAAACAGGTTTATTCCTACTAAATATGAATACAGTTAGTCGAACAAATTTAGTACGAGAATTTCAAAACGTTAAAACCCAACTCCACAAAACTATTTTGCATATCAAATTTAATAAATCTTGCTTGAAATACGGTGTTACACCAAACTATGCCACCATACATATAAAATGCTCAAGTATTGCTGACAGAAAAACTAAGAAACATGCCGAAATATATAGAATTAAGGAGGAATTAAAATCTCTTCACATCAAAAAAGCATATTTAAACTCAAAATTATATAAAATACATTTGAGGTTACTAGATAACACACACCCTGCCCCATTAGAATACTATCTTGATTTTATAAACAGAGATATACAACAGATTACTTATCGTATGCGTATCACATGGGCAAACAAACTTCAAAAGTTAATGAACGATCAATTACAGACATTTGATAATATTAAACATAAACAAACATTCTATACACGATTACGGAATTTAACTTCCATCGAATTAAACTCAGACGAAACTGAATTACTAAATAAAGGTTTGAAATATAATTTACCTTTACATACATCCAATTTTAGCTGCAAACATATTATTGCAGAAACTTTAAACCCCGAAACTGTCGTCAAAGCGATATCTGACCAACAAGAACAAAATAAGATGCGGTTTTTAATAAATAACAAGTTTAATAAGATTATTGAAAGACATAACATCAATAAAAACATTCGCTCTGTTTTTTCAACCAATTATAACAAAGAACGAAAAACTCTAGTTAATCTCAAAAAGAAATTAACTGATAATCATGCTTTAGTTACTAAAGCAGACAAAGGCAACACTGTAGTTATCATGGACACGAATACTTATAATGAAAAGATACAAGATTTTATAGCAGACATAGATTAACTTCTGACCCTACAGAACAATATACTAAACGTCTAAATCAATGTATAAGTGAATGCATACATCTATTTAATGAACGGACTAGGAGGTATTCGAAACCTATCAACACAAAAGCGCCCTTATTAACAGGACTACCAAAGTTACACAAAGAAAGTACCCCTATAAGACCGTTAGTGAATTTTACCACTGCCCCGGGTTATAAAACCACTAAAAAACTACTCAACATAATCAAACAGAATATAATATTGAAGAATAACTACAGCTTAACTAATAGCATTGACTTTGTTGATAAGGTTAAAAAACTAAAAATCGAACCTTCATATAAACTGGCATCCCTCGATATCGTTAACTTATATACAAATATACCAATATCCGAAACTCTACAGATACTGAAGAAGAACCTCATAATTACCAAAAAACTAGATATCAAGAGTATACACGAGTTGATTGAGTTATTAAAGTTGCTCCTCGACCAAAATTACTTTACCCATAACAAATTATATTTCAGCCTACGAGAAGGATTAGCTATGGGTTCACCTCTTTCAGGCCTTCTTGCAGATATATACTTAAATTACTTCGAGAATTCCTATATCTTTGAGAATGATATACATAGTAACAATATTATATTTTACATATATGGAATGGTATATGGAATATGGAAGTAAAAGTCATTTTTCGAAAAGTGTCTGTGTGTCTGTAGATTTTTTTCTATGGCAAACGATAACAGTTGAGAATTCAAACAGAATCAAATAATTTTTTGCACACAGCCCTGATTTGTAGAGTTCTCAGGTATGGTGATGGCAAAAAAATCGTGTTCGAGATTATTGCAGAATATGATTGTACTACACTCAAAACATGAAAAAAAGTCATTTTTCGAAAAGTGTGTGTGTGTGTGTGTGTGTGTGTGTGTATGTGTGTGTGTGTGTCTGTCTGTCTGTCTGTCCGTCTGTCTGTCTGTCTGTAGATTTTTTCTATGGCAAACGATAACAGCCGCAAATTCAAACTGAATCAAATGATTTTTTGCATACAGCCCTGATTTGTAGAGTACTCACGACCTATTGATTTTGGTGAAGATCGGGTGAGGGAAAGGGGTAGTTTACCTGCAATGGTTTTTTTTATCAAGGGTAATTTTGTTTGTTTGGCAAACGATAACAGCCGCAAATTCAAACAGAATCAAATAATGTTTTGCATACAGCTCTGATCTGTAGAGTACCCAAGACCTATTGTTTTAGGTGAAGATCGATTAAGGATAAGCGGTAGTTTACCTGCAACATTTTATGTTTTAAAATGGTATTTTTTATGGCAAACGATAAGAGTCGCAAATTCAAACAGAATCAAATAATTTTTTGCATGTAGCCCTGATATGTAGAGTACTCAAGACCTATTGTTTTTGGTGAAGATCGGTTAAGGGAAAGGGGTAGTTTACCTGCAACGGTTTTTTTTAAACAAGTGTAATTTTTTTCTATGGCAAACGATAACAGCCGCAAATTCAAACAGAATCAACTACTCTTTTGTACACAGCCCTGAATTATAGAGTTCTCAAGACCTATTGGTTTTGGTGAAGATCGGTTAAGGGAAAGGGGTAGTTTACCTGCAACATTTTA
This sequence comes from Magicicada septendecula, assembly GCA_034769895.1. Taxonomy (NCBI): domain Eukaryota; kingdom Metazoa; phylum Arthropoda; class Insecta; order Hemiptera; family Cicadidae; genus Magicicada; species Magicicada septendecula. The sequence continues at coordinate 216,911,839 of CM068372.1, forward strand.
TGTTTTAACAAGGGTATTTTCTATGGCAAATGATAACAGCAGCAAATTCAAATAGAATCAAATAATTTTTTGCATACAGACCTGAATTGTAGAGTTCTCAAGACCTATTGTTTTCGGAGAAGATCGGTTAAGGGAAAGGGGTAGTTTACCTGCAGGGTTTTTTTATCAAGGGTAATTTTTTTTTTGGCAAACAACAGCCGCAAATTCAAACAGAATCAAATAATGTTTGCATACAGCCCTGAATTGTAGAGTTCTCAAGACGTTTTGGTTTTGGTGAAGATCGGGTAAGGGAATAGGGTAGTTTACCTGCAACGTTTTATGTTTTATCAAGGGTAATTTTTTCTATGAAGAACGGTAACTGCCGCATATTCAAACAGAATCAAATAATTTTTTGCATACATCCCTGAATTGTAGTGATCTCAAGGCGTTTTGATTTTGGTAAAGATCGGTTAAGGGGAAGGGGTAGTTTACCTGCAACCTTTTACGTTTTAACAACAGTAAAGCACTTGAAAATTCATTTAAACTTTTTCAAACAATGGTAATTGTTAAAAATAAAATAATTTTGTTGCCAGGCAATAAAATTGTAATTTTTTCCTTTTAATGTAAATCATGTATGAGAGAAAATATATCGTTCGTGGCAGGCAAGCATATCTCAATTATGTAATGTTTACGTTTCCATTTTATTATTATGATTACTGCAATAAAAAGGCAGGGAACACACACACACATGCACACACAAAATTGCATTATTTCTGGCCTCACTTATGTTTATTTTCTTACATTTGCACGCTTTAAAATGGAAAGTGCCGAAACCCACACCAACATAACGCGTGCAAGCCGAAAAATTGTCCAGCGTGGATAGCGATTTGCTTCCTGTGGATCGCTGGGCATTGTAACTGCATGTGTTTACAGAGGAACAATTCATAGACAGAATTTTCGTATTTGGGGAATGAACCCTCTGCAAGATGCTGAGGGTCCATGAGTGACTTCGGAGCGCTCCTTCTTTTCCGTGTGTTTGTTCTGTGAAACGTACACTGTAGATTCGCAGCTTTACTCTAAGCAACGCTCAATAGGAAATGTTGAAAACTTTTGTCCACGGTGTACCCTCATACACACTAAACCTGCTCTGATGTTTTAATTATGGACATCATAATATTAAAGCTTTGGAAACTTGAGCACTACTTAATGTTAACTATATGAAAAATATATTGTACTAACCGTCTGTGACTTCTCGTATATGATGTCCTTTCCTATTGCGACATGTTTCGGGACACTTGTCCCATTTTCAAAGCATAAAATTTAGCACATATCATTCACTGATATACTTGTCAAACGTTAAAATCCATGTGTTATGATGACCACAAATAGCACATTTTAACATAACGAACTATATCATTTTTGTAACATGAATATTGTAACGTAGCGGTTGTAGAGTGTGTCTCTCCGATCCTTAAATAGTACTTTACTTAATGGAAACTTTGTTTTATTTGCCCCACGTTGTTAGCGTCAATTTTATAACGTTGCGGGTATTTAGCGAAACGTCCGTCTGATTCAAGCCCCAATGTTGGGTTCGCCAATTTGTAACGTATCTGGTTTTATAGAGGTACCAGCAAAACGTCTGTCTTTTTTACAGTCTCAGATCGGTCAGAACACCTCTCCGCAGTCGCCACTTATGAATTATAAAGACCGAAGTTTAAATAAAGTTGTTGGTAATGTTACTCAAACAAAGCAGAAATCGAGTGTGTGTGATTTGGGTCAAGTAGGGAAGTTGTTGAGCCTTATTTTGAAGAGAGAGCAAGTACCGTTTGTTTACCCTCAGTTTATACGATTTCTAAATTTTTTCAAATATTCGCCGTGAACCGAATCAGCTGATTTTGACACGAGTCTCCAAACATAGGTTAACCAGACGACACTGTGGCAGAATATGACCCGGTGGATCGTCCTCTTCTTATTTGTTCTGAAACCTACTACAACTACCCACTACAAGAAAGGAAACACATTTTTATTATTCAATATCATTTTTTCAATAATATTTACTGTTTATATTATTGGTTTTTTCCCTTCCGCCAAAATACAAATATTACAATCGGTATTTTCATTAACTAGTACATGATATCGACTTCATTGAGTAACAAGGAATTGTCATAAAAAATATACAGTTTTGAGCGATTTTACAATTTTATCTTTTGTTTAAACATCAATCAACATATAATTCTTTTAGTTATTTTCCCCAGGGTTAAGGGTAAGTTCTTTTTTTTATGAGATGGTCAGAAATGGATAATTATACTACGCTTTACAAATATAGAAAAAATATTCCAAAATTTGTTTATTTCGCTTAGTACAGAGTTCCGGAAATGTCCGTAAGAGAGCAGATTGCGTTTGTTTTTATTAAAACATGTGGTTACACTTTAATCGTTTATGGACTACATGACCATTCCATTTGAGGTTTCTTCGTTAAATATTAAAAGAAATGTTTATATTACCTCTCTTCTTGAAGTTCTTACTTGGGTGAAGCCGCTTCTAAGGTGGTGTTCGTATTTGGTGGTAATTTCACAACCGTCCAGCAAATATTATCTCGTTAAAACTCGAACTCTGCTAGGCTATGCCTACTCGTCCAAAAATGGTTTTTTCACTTTGATTATGGAGTATAGCAAGTTAACTTTGATAACTAAGGTAGTAGTACATCATGTTTATACTGTTCTTTAATTTTGTAAAAATTTTGTGCTTTTCAAAAGGTTTCAAAAGGATATTTTAATAAATTTTTATCTCATCATTTTGTCAACTGGACAGGTTTAAATTTCAAATTCGATTAAACAATGCTTGTTATTTACGTTACTCTTAGTAACCCATAATTTTTATATATCTTTTTATTGGTTCTGCTATTTACTTTTTAGTATATAGGCAGTTTGTAATTATTATAAATTTATTTTTGATTTACAGAAAAATAATTCTTTTTAATTTTGGTTTCTTTCCCAATTTGATTTACATAATAGTTTTCTGTTTATTTTCTTATAACTTTGGATATAAGTATTTAATATTTTTATTAACTTTAAATGAATTTATAAATTATTTATTAATCTCTTATAGTATTCTTACACTGGACTATTTTCTTCTGCCATTTCCCTCATACAGTATTATTTTAATTTTCATTATCATCTGATATTTAAATCTTTTAAGTTTTTAACACAAACCCTGGGTTATCTTATACAATAAAACCATTATTTTATAAAATATAAAATTAACATAGGTACTACACAATATAAATCCTACAATAACTAAACAAAATACATAATTAGTTAGTAGTATCATGATCTACTATTATAGTTTATAATTCTCACATTTACAGTACAATTCTGTAAGAAATTCCCTTCACCTTCACTTATTACCTCATTGGGTACATTATAACTCACTGGTCACTGTATAGCACTTTAATCGTTTATAATGTTTAGTGATACAACTTAATTTTGAGCTCATTATAGTTTACCCATTTCTGACCTTTATGGTATTACAAAAGTTATCATTTATTTGGACCGGGTTATGTACCGTTACAATATGCACATCGGGCAGACAGTGTACACAGCGCAGCGACCCACTGCGCATTAATCACAATTGATTCTTGTTATCTTAGTATCTCAACGCGGTGTCGTACAATATATTAGATTTGATTAATAACTGGTCGTTCAAAATGTGTGGCTTGGTACTAATGTCCCTGAATGCTTTGTACGCCTCAAATTCCTCGAGTGCGTTCATATAACATCCCCTACTGCAAAAGTGGAGGGGTTTTAAATTGGTTCTGAAATCGGTGTAATTATGATTTTCATTAATAAGATGTTTGGCGAATTTTGATTTGATGGTATCGTAGTTGCGACAGATAGTGGGTGGTTTGTGTTCGTTAAATCTTTTGAGGAAACCACGGCCCGTCTGGCCCACATAGAAAGCATCACAGTCATGACACTTTATGACACAACATGACAATTTATAAACGCCCGTTTTATTCTCAAGGCAAGAAGATTCGTGGATGCGAAGATTATTTAAGATATTATTTGTAGTCTTGTAAGTGACTATTATATCACTGTTTTTGTTTATGAGTGATTTTAAAATGTTCGGCATAAAATTGGTGTATGTTGCGGTGATATATTTTTGTGGTTTTTTTCTCCCGTGCAGTCATTGATAATTGGTTAATGTTCCTTTTTCTGTTTTTATGTTTCTTGAGAATGTTGTTTACGATGTTGGTATTGTAACCATTTGCGACCGCGATGCATTTGATGGTATTTAACTCGTTAAGAAAATCTTTGTTATCAAGGGGCAAAGATAAAAGTCTATTTATCATGCTGTGAAATGCAGCCATTTTTTGCGATATGGGATGAAATGATGTGGCATGTATCACGGTGTCTGTCGTCGTTGGTTTTCTGTATATATTAAAATTTAATTTATTGTTGGTGTTTTTTGTGATGTCAGATCTAAAAAGTTTAGTTGTCCATTGTCTTCATGTTCCAAGGTGAATTTCATATGTTTGTTAATATTATTTAGATAACTGTGTAATCGATCAATCTGCCATTGTGTACCTTTTGTGTACAAACATGTTGCAATAGGAAAGGACATCATATACGAGAAGTCACAGACGGTTAGTACAATATATTTTTCATATAGCTAACGGACACGTGGCTTGTACTAAAACAGGTTTATTCCTACTAAATATGAATACAGTTAGTCGAACAAATTTAGTACGAGAATTTCAAAACGTTAAAACCCAACTCCACAAAACTATTTTGCATATCAAATTTAATAAATCTTGCTTGAAGTACGGTGTTACACCAAACTATGCCACCATACATATAAAATGCTCAAGTATTGCTGACAGAAAAACTAAGAAACATGCCGAAATATATAGAATTAAGGAGGAATTAAAATCTCTTCACATCAAAAAAGCATATTTAAACTCAAAATTATATAAAATACATTTGAGGTTACTAGATAACACACACCCTGCCCCATTAGAATACTATCTTGATTTTATAAACAGAGATATACAACAGATTACTTATCGTATGCGTATCACATGGGCAAACAAACTTCAAAAGTTAATGAACGATCAATTACAGACATTTGATAATATTAAACATAAACAAACATTCTATACACGATTACGGAATTTAACTTCCATCGAATTAAACTCAGACGAAACTGAATTACTAAATAAAGGTTTGAAATATAATTTACCTTTACATACATCCAATTTTAGCTGCAAACATATTATTGCAGAAACTTTAAACCCCGAAACTCGTCAAAGCGATATCTGACCAACAAGAACAAAATAAGATGCGGTTTTTAATAAATAACAAGTTTAATAAGATTATTGAAAGACATAACATCAATAAAAACATTCGCTCTGTTTTTTCAACCAATTATAACAAAGAACGAAAAACTCTAGTTAATCTCAAAAAGAAATTAACTGATAATCATGCTTTAGTTACTAAAGCAGACAAAGGCAACACTGTAGTTATCATGGACACGAATACTTATAATGAAAAGATACAAGATTTTATAGCAGACATAGATTAACTTCTGACCCTACAGAACAATATACTAAACGTCTAAATCAATGTATAAGTGAATGCATACATCTATTTAATGAACGGACTAGGAGGTATTCGAAACCTATCAACACAAAAGCGCCCTTATTAACAGGACTACCAAAGTTACACAAAGAAAGTACCCCTATAAGACCGTTAGTGAATTTTACCACTGCCCCGGGTTATAAAACCACTAAAAAACTACTCAACATAATCAAACAGAATATAATATTGAAGAATAACTACAGCTTAACTAATAGCATTGACTTTGTTGATAAGGTTAAAAAACTAAAAATCGAACCTTCATATAAACTGGCGTCCCTCGATATTGTTAACTTATATACAAATATACCAATATCCGAAACTCTACAGATACTGAAGAAGAACCTCATAATTACCAAAAAACTAGATATCAAGAGTATACACGAGTTGATTGAGTTATTAAAGTTGCTCCTCGACCAAAATTACTTTACCCATAACAAATTATATTTCAGCCTACGAGAAGGATTAGCTATGGGTTCACCTCTTTCAGGCCTTCTTGCAGATATATACTTAAATTACTTCGAGAATTCCTATATCTTTGAGAATGATATACATAGTAACAATATTATATTTTACATATATGGAATGGTATATGGAATATGGAAGTAAAAGTCATTTTTCGAAAAGTGTCTGTGTGTCTGTAGATTTTTTCTATGGCAAACGATAACAGTTGAGAATTCAAACAGAATCAAATAATTTTTTGCACACAGCCCTGATTTGTAGAGTTCTCAGGTATGGTGATGGCAAAAAAAATCGTGTTCGAGATTATTGCAGAATATGATTGTACTACACTCAAAACATGAAAAAAAGTCATTTTTTGAAGTGTGTGTGTGTGTGTGTGTGTGTGTGTGTGTGTGTGTCTGTGTGTCTGTCTGTCTGTCTGTCTGTCTGTCTGTCTGTCTGTCTGTCTGTCTGTAGATTTTTTTTCTATGGCAAACGATAACAGCCGCAAATTCAAACTGAATCAAATGATTTTTTGCATACAGCCCTGATTTGTAGAGTACTCACGACCTATTGATTTTGGTGAAGATCGGTTGAGGGAAAGGGGTAGTTTACCTGCAACAGTTTTTTTTATCAAGGGTAATTTTGTTTGTTTGGCAAACGATAACAGCCGCAAATTCAAACAGAATCAAATAATGTTTCGCATACAGCCCTGAATTGTAGAGTTCTCAAGATCTGTTGATTTTGGTAAAGATCGATTAAGGGAAAGGGGTAGTTTACCTGCAACGTTTTATGTTTTAACAAGGGTATTTTATATGGCAAACGATAACAGCTGCAAATTCAAACAGAATCAAATAATGTTTTGCATACAGCTCTGATCTGTAGAGTACCCAAGACCTATTGATTTAGGTGAAGATCGATTAAGGATAAGGGGTAGTTTACCTGCAACATTTTGTTTTAAAATGGAATTTTTTATGGCAAACGATAAGAGTCGCAAATTCAAACAGAATCAAATAATTTTTTGCATGTAGCCCTGATATGTAGAGTACTCAAGACCTATTGTTTTTGGTGAAGATCGGTTAAGGGAAAGGGGTAGTTTACCTGCAACGGTTTTTTTTAAACAAGTGTAATTTTTTTCTATGGCAAACGATAACAGCCGCAAATTCAAACAGAATCAACTACTCTTTTGTACACAGCCCTGAATTATAGAGTTCTCAAGACCTATTGGTTTTGGTGAAGATCGGTTAAGGGAAACGGGTAGTTTACCTGCAACATTTTATGTTTTAACAAGGGTATTTTCTATGGCAAACGATAAGAGCCGCAAATTCAAACAGAATCAATTACGTTTTTGCATACAGTCCTGATTTATAGAGTACTCAAGACCTTTTGTTTTTGGTGAAGATCGGATAAGGGAAAGCGGTAGATTACCTGCCACGTTTTTTGTTTTAACAAGGGTATTTTTTATGGCAAACGATAACAGCCGCAAATTCAAACACAATCAAATAATATTTTGCATAAAGCCCTGAATTGTAGAGTTCTCAAGACCTATTGGTTTTGGTGAAGATCGGTTAAGGGAAAGGGGTAGTTTACCTGCAACATTTTGTGTTAACAAGGGTATTTCTATGGCAAACGATAACAGCCGCAAATTCAAACTAAATCAAATAATGTTTTGCATACAGCCCTGATTTGTAGAGTACTCAAGACCTATTGTTTTTGGTGAAGATCGGTTAAGGGAAAGGGGTAGTTTACCTGCAACGGTTTTTTATCAAGTGTAATTTTTTTCTATGGCTAACTATAACTGCCGCAAATTCAAACAGAATCAAAAGATGTTTTGCATACAGCCCTGTTTTGTAGAGTTATCAATACGTATTGGTGTTGGTGAAGATCGGTTAAGGGAAGGGGTAGTTTACCAGCAACATTTTATGTTTCAACAAGGGTAATGTTTTCTATGACGGACGATAACTGCCGTAAATTCAAACAGAATCAACTACGTTTTTGCATACCTTTTTGAACTAAAGAGAACTAAAGGTTTATTGATTTTGTTGAAGATTGGTTAAGGGAAAGGGATAGTTTATCAGCAACGTTTTATGTTTTAAAAAAGGTAATTTGTTTATGACGAAAGATAACTGCTGAAAATTCAAAGAGAATCTAATAATTTTTTGCACACTTTCCTGAGTTATAGAGTGCTCAAGGACTTTTGATTTTGGTGAAGATCGGTTAAAGGAAAGGGGTAGTTTACCTGCAACATTTTATGTTGAACCAAGAGAAATGTTTACATGACGAACAATAACTGCCGCACATTCAAACAGAATCAAATATTTTTTTGCATGCATCCCTGAATTGTAGAGGACTGAAGGCCTATTGATTTTGGTGAAAATCAGTGGAGATAAAGGGGTATTTTACCTGCAACGTTTTATGTTTTAACAAGAGTAAAATACATAATTTTGATAAACAAAGTATCCTGATAAGAAGCTCATAATAATCCACTGCAGAAACGTAGATGATATATCTATAAATGAAGAGGCTAGTTGAACGGGGTGGGGGTAATTTTCTATTAATGAAATTTATAGTTGAAGAGGGAGGGGTGAAAATTTTATATGTGTACTACGTTATTGGCAACAAAGAAGTAGTTTTTGTTAAAATTCCTTCCCGGGCTGTTTAGCCGTAGTCCAATGTTTTCTGCAAAATCAGACGTTTCGGCAGTGCCATCGACTTCCATCATCAGTAAAAATCGAGTGCGAAAAAGTGAGGTGGTATACGTTAGTGACCAAAGTACTGTGGTTAAGGCTGAAGCAATAGAAAGAAGTAGTTTCTATGGAAATATTTCATTTCGAATTTGCTTTTAAATATAAATCTTAGAACATGGAAGTCATGTATGGTTCTCCAACCGATATTTTACTTTGGTTGTTAGAAAACAATATAAGCACAGAAGTTCTTTTCTGTGTCACCTGGGTATAATGGTGATCTGCAGCAGGTCCTCTTGCGGATCCTCTTCAGTCGGTTTTCCGGGATGATCTTCGTAGTAGGTTGAGTTTCTCCATTAAGATTGTCGGTTCTAAGTGGTGATCACAGTCGTCACGCTACAATTCTGCTACATGGTGCTCGTGATGTTGACGTCGTTGCTTCTTGTGGACGTGCGAGTTCACTTCTCACATTTTAGTTTAATGTACACTAATGTTATCTTCCTACATGGTATGAAATATACCTTGAAATTTAAACTTTGATATACAAAGAGATGTGTCTACTATTATTTTCCTTTTATTCATTATCTACATATAAGTTACATTATCAGATTTACGTTGCACTTAGTTTCACCTACATGTCGAGTATTTTACCATAAAACACTAACTTTCTGTAACATAGTTTGAAATAAAATGTATGTTCACGTTCCAGCCACATTGTGATGCTGTTAACTCGTCGGATATTCTGAGTCGACTGGGGTTGATTTAGCGGCCGTGTGTAGGGACGGGGGCGCAGTTCACGAGTCAAGAGAAAAGTAGTTCGTACTTTTATTATTAGTATCTTTCCACTAATTAATTATCCTACCTTTTCTCTATTTAGTTAGGTATTTTATTGATTATTCTCACGTCTTTTTATTAAATTAGAATGATTATTAGTATTCGCTTCATAACAGTATAATTTGCATGTCCGTACTAGACTTTTTACAAGTTGGTACAGGTATTTAGGTACAGCGGGGATGGTGGATTATTTTCTCATGCGGTATTTAAACCAAAAAAATTTTTTTTTATTGTTGTGCTATTTAAATTTGCTTTTAAATCATCACATCCTCCTCTACTTAAAGAAGACGACGGGGCGACATTAATGGATATCTATGAAATACAATTATATTTGGCACGGAACTTCGTGATGAAATTTCTCTCTACAAGGTGGTTTTGATTCATCAATAGATTATCTTACATACTATATAAAATACTTAAAATTCAATACATATACAACACATAAAATACACAAATACATAAATCTATCTTATTTCTATTTCTTAATGCTACTACCGGTTGTTTTTTTACTTAACTCGTTTCACGGAGTTACACTCATGAGTATTTTTCACTATACTTCAGTTACACAAGTGTTTATCTGTTTACGTTTATACAGATATACAGTATACGTGTACACTTTTACAGTTATGCCGTAAGATTAAGGTTTCCGTAGTGTTCTTACAGAAGAGTATTCGCACCTTTAGAATTTTCACGCGTAGTTTCGCTGATTATTTTGGCTTCATTGGTTCCGACGAATCCTTTGATTCCCTAGTTTCGTCCTTTTCTTAGTCTCAAACATGAACTACAATTTAATGTATGATTATTATCATGTTCACCTCAATCAATAAACTATCATAAGTTATTATTAACAATAACATACGATAATAACAATCGAGTTACCTTCAGTTCACTTAGGTAAGGGTTTGTTGTTTGTCAGCTGACTTCTCACACTTTCTGTTATTTTCGTAGAACATGAGCTAAGGTTGATCAGGCCTCGCTATGTTTCACACGATATGTGTGGTGAGTTTAGACTCAATTACAATACAGGAGGTTGCCTATATTTTATTCTTAATACTTAGGTAGTATTTTTGGTTTACTTACTTTCTTCTCGCAGTAGTGTTTGTTTATTTTCACGAAGGAGAAAATTTTTTTATTTGAGACACATGACTTCTGCGAACGTAATTATCCGCATTGGGTTCGTACAGTGCTACTGTTACAGGGGTGATGAACTTGTGAATCATGTAGGGGCCACACCATCGGTAAGATAGTTTGGAGGTGGTCCTATCAATGGCTCTACTCGTAGGGTGAGTTTTGTACTTAACTAAATCACCTACTTTGTACTTTATTTCCCTGTTATTCTGCTCGTGATATTTTAGCGATTTTTGTAGATTCGCTCTCAAATTTGCGCGAGCTTCGTTCCATATTTTCCTTATATTACTCCCATTTATTTCGCAAGGTAATAATTCATGAATTTTCCACTTGGTTGTTAATGGGTGGTTCAGTTTATACTTGTATAGTAAATCAAATGGTGTTGATTTATGTCCTTCGTGGTAGGCAGAATTGAAGGCAAATTGTATCCATGATAGATTTTGATCCCACGCTGTCTGATCTTTAGCGTGGTAAGATATTAAGGCTGATTTTAGATTTCGCAAGTGTCTCTCAGCTAGGTTCCCTTGTGGTCGGTACTCTGTGACTGTAATGTGATTTATTCCTAGTTTGAAACACATGTCATTAAATTCCTTGGATTTAAACTGAGATCCATTGTCAGATACTAGGTGTACTGGTGTACCGAAGTCTTTAAGTAGTCTTTCTTGTAGAATCTTTATTGTCATAGATGCTAAGGCACGTCTCACAGGATACATCCATACGAATTTAGTGAAGGAGTGCACATAAATTAATAGCATAGTATTTCCTGACTTAGAACGGGGATAGGGTCCAGAAAAATCTATGTATATCTTTGAAAAAGGTGTATTGGGGATTTCTGAGATTAATTTCCCGATTTTACTGTTTCTCGCTGGCTTGCTCAGGGCACAGATTTCACATTGTTTCACGAACTTAGTTATTTGGCTGTTCATGTTTTCCCAATGATAATCCTTGTGTATCCGATGTATCGTTTTTCTTATTCCCATATGAGCTCCAATTGTAGATGAGTGGTAGTATTCCGTAAGCATGGGTTTAATAATGTCAGGGGCGATTATTCTTAATGACTTTCCGTTAGCCTTTTTATAACACAGTACTCGTTTACTCAAGGTATACTTGTCAGAATGATTTCCTTTATCTATTTGTTCTATTATTTTACTCAAATAAGGATCGTGTTGTTGATGGTGAGCTATATCCTTAAATGCTAGTGGGAATTCTGTTATTAGAGTATTGATGGTAGTAGTTTCAACCTTGTCTTCTCCAGGTAGGGTATTGGGTAGTTGAAACATGCGGGATAGAGTATCGGCGACTACATTTTGAGTACCACGTATATGTTGTACTTTAAACTTGTAGCAATTTAACCTTAACACCCATCTTCCGATACGACCTAGTTGTTTTGGATGGTTCAACAACCACGATAAGGCTTGGTTGTCGGTCTCTAGTAGAAATTCCTTGTGTTCCAAAAATGGTTTGAATTTTTCGAAGGCGAACACTACAGCTAAACATTCAAGTTCATAGGTTGAGAACTTCCTTTCTTGATCCGTCAAAGTACGTGATGCATAGCAGATTGGTAGTCTTGTATTATCTATTTCTTGGTATATTACAGCTCCTAATGCTACACTAGAACTGTCTGTCTGTACTACAAATGGTTTACTGAAATCTGCTAACTGCAGTACAGGTGGTGATATTATGCTTTCTTTGAGTGTTTCAAAAGCGGCTTGGTGTCGAGTAGTCCACTCGAATTTCGTTCCTTTCTTCCTTAACGCGTTTAGAGGGGCTGCTATATCCACTAGGTGGGGTATGTACTTGTGAAAATAATTGATCATGCCTAAAAATCGAGCTATTCCTTTGGTGTCAGGTGGTAAAAATTCTCGGATTGCGCGCGTGCGTTCTGGGTCAATGCTAACCTTACCTTCGGCTGATACTATATGACCTTAGAAAGAGAATTGTTTTACTGCGAAATTAACTTTACTGGGGTTTACCGTTAGTCCAGCATTCTTTAACCTTGATAATACTTCACGCAAGTGATGAATGTGCTGATCCATCGATTCACTATATACTACTATGTCGTCAAGATAGTGATATACGAATTTAAATTTAACGTCATGGAATATTTTCTCTAACAGTCTGCTACATACTGAACTTCCTTCTGATATTCCGAATGGTACCCTAGTAAATTGATATAGATTAAATGGGACAGCAAAGGCAGTTAGATATTCTGATTCCTCAGCTAGTGAGATTTGGTGAAAAGCCTGGTTGAGATCCATTATGGTGAAAATTTTCGCTTTGGTAAAATAGTGGAACGCGCTGTGAATGTCGGGCAGTGGAATAGATTCAAATTCTATATTCTTATTCAGCTGCCTATAATCCACGACTAGTCTATGTTTGTCAGTTCCTTTCGGTACTAGGAATGCAGGTGATGAGTATGGAGAAGTTGACGGTTCTATGATGTGTTGTTCTAGAAGTTTTTTGATTTGGTTTCTCATTATTTCCATCTTGGGCGGTGATAATTTGTATGGATGCAGACGTATTACTTTGTTGTCGCTGAGATTTATTTTGTATTCTATGAGATTGGTCAATCCTAACTTTGGTGTTAGTACAGTAGAAAATTCTCTTATTAATTTTTGAATTCTTTTTTGCTCATTACCTTTTAAATGACTCAAACTAGATTCATGATGCTCCAGATGAGTAGTAGATTTTTCGCAATTCTCACTGTTATTTAGCTCGGAATCGAACTGATATTTTCGAGTACGATCAAACCTAAACAAATATTGTTTAGCATATATGTCGAGAATTAAACCAGTCTTGCTTATAAAATCGGCGCCTAAGATTAAGTTTTGTCCTAATACTTCAGCTACTAGTAGTGGAACATACCATGTTAAATTCTTTATTTTTAATTTGACAGTAATACAGTACAACCTGTCACATCCGGACCTGTAATATCCGGATCCTCCCATATCCGGATGTAGCAGGTCAAATTTTGGGTGTTTTATTTTAACCGTTTGGGACATTTATATATTTTTATTCATTTCGTTTTCGGTCGGGAGCCTTATAAAACATTGCGAAATAATTGTATTGTGCAACGTATTTGTCCGTATAACAGAACAATGAAACAACGCAATAAGACGCAGTCGTTGTTGAGGAACACGGCTGAAGAATTCACCTCCACAAAATTCTGAGAACTTTGTACCTGTGTGTGGCAGCGCACATACGCAACTGCTCAATCACGCTCCAAGTGACGCTCTGACAAACAACTTAAGATGGCGAGAGCGTAAAAAAAATATTCGTCGTCTTCTATAAGACCTCACGGAAGTCGCATTAACTCCGCCTACTGTTGGTGACATCAGCGGAACCAAGTCCAATATCGGCCTCTGGACACACACATATACCAGCTATAATCTATGCATAAACTGGATATGCCGCAGCAAGTCAACTGTATACGGCGACGGTGGCATTGAATTGCCGCTTCCGCAGTTCAACCAAGCACATGCAGCAGTTCGTCCCAGAGAGTACCGGACGGTACATCTCGAAGGGGTTAGCTCTTCTCAAAATTTAAAAAATGTGGCAGTAAAAGTGAATCAATCTTTATAAAACAGTGGCAGTGATGCGGGAATAACTACAGAACAACAACATCCATATTTGTTATTTTTTTGTTTATTTTTCGGGACGATTACAAACTTAACACGGGGCGGCCACGAGGTCACGGATGAACGTGTTGCAGGCGGGGATTTAATATAATGCATTATATTAATCAATTAAGGTAACGGGGGTTGTTTTTAAGAATGTGAGAGTGTGTGAGTAGCTGGGCTATCTTCTTAGACGTAAGTAATATTATGTAAGGCTATTAAATAAGATGTAAAACAATTTATTTGGAAAACAAAGTTATAAAAACGCACTATTTGATTATTAAACAAAAATAATTTCTCTTCCAAAAAATTGAGATTTAAATTCTTTCAAAACCTTATTTCGTTATATGTATCGTCAGAGTTCGTCGAACGAAATGGGTTAGTCCACACTATGCGATCCGGCCAGATCAAAGTCGTAAGGTAAGTGGGAGTTTTAATCTGAATAGATTTAATAATACCAAAAATAAGAAAGTTACAATTGGTGCCGTGATTTCCAGGATTTAATATAACTGAAGAGGGGTTATTTTAACACCGGCCTACATCTGACGATGCATAGCGAAGTAGGGTTATGAAAGCAAATTGATTTGGTAAAATATCAGTTTTGAAATAAAATTACTAATTGACAGTTGTTACGTAAGAAAAATAGATAAAGTAAAAATGTCCGAGAATACAGAAAAAAGTAGTATAATAAATTCAATTAGGAGTGAAAGTGGCCTTGAGTCGCAATCGCTGGAGGAAAGTGGTATGTTGAGGGGGGAGACGGGTGCTGTTACAGAAACAGCTGGCGGCAGTAATGTAATAGTTCATTCCACTCCGATTGCGTCTCAACCACAACCAAACGAAATATACGTTGATTCGGGGATTCAATTGACCCCCGTTTCAACTAATAAAAGTAAACAAGCAGAGGAAACAGATATGATGAGTGTTATGCTCAGCCAATTCGAGAGAATGAATAGTAATTTCAATGCAATAAATAAACGTTTTGATACTAATGACGAGAAATTTGAAATTTTAAGTAACGAATTCAAAGAGCAGAAAATTAAATGCGAACAGCAGAATATTAAAAATGATATTATTTTTAATGAAATTAAAGAACAGAATATTCAGTTTCAGCAAAATATAAATATAAAATTTGACGAGTTGATAAATAACATACAAGACAAGAGTGTATGTCTTGGAAATGCCAATGAAATGACAAAAATTAGTTCGAATAAAGTAGAACAGAGTAAGAATAATACAAACGAAAGTTGTAATGACAGTGTTGTGTCAGGCAATGAATTAATAAATAATAATGATGTGTTTGAGAAATTGGTATCAGAAAGTGATACGGTAAAAATAAATAATGAAAGTATAGAATGCAGTGATTATGAGATGTTAATGTGTGTCAGTGAGTTAGAGAGAGAGAGAAAAAATAATGTTGTAGTAGAGTGGGGACAGAGGGCAAATTTTCCCTTTATTATTTATGATGTTTATGATGATTTATTGAGTCCACAAGTGTTGTGGTTGAAGGGCAAGAGTCCCGTATTGGTAGATGAATTGAGGTGTTTATTTTTGTGGAGTAATTGTGTACCCTCTGTCCGGAATAATTGTGAGAGTGTGATGTGGTGTTATGAAGAGAGAGAGGTAAATAGAGAATGGTATGTAACAGAATTGTATAATTTGAATAGAAAGTATGATGAATGGAAAGAAGGCTTAGAAATATATTTGAATAATAATGATTACAATGATTTGATAAAAATAATTAGACCGATAGTGAATGAATGGAATGACGGAGACTTAACAAAAATACTTAACGTAGACTGGTTTAATGAGTATTCTGGTAAAATGAGTGAATTTGGTTGTTCTGGTTATGACACACAAAGTAACCATTTGTTTGTAAATAAAAAGCAACAGTGTTATTTAGAACCAAGATTAATTTTTGACGATGGTGGCTGAACTAGAATATCAGTGTATAGACCTTGTTAGATACTGTAAATTCTGGTAATGACCTTGCTGATTTGGACATCTGAAGTGAGATACACTTGAACAATTTTGACGTATATTTTGTAAATAATATTGAATTCATTTGTGTGTATTGTGAAATGTAGTGTGTATATGTTTTAGAAAATGTTGTATTAATAATAATAATATTATTAATATTTTTGCACTCTAAATAAATAACAAAATAATTACGAAGACAATAGTTAATGATTTGTAGAATGTTGATAATAATTGAGATATGTTATTTTAACAATCAAATGAATATTTAATTTTAATAATAAATTGAATTAAATAAGTTGAGATGTTTAGATATTGTGATTGAATGTTATGTGTTTGGATTTTATAATGAATTTAAATTGTGTAATGAGATTCTGATTTAATAATAATTAATGAGTAAATAAATGTTAAATGGTCTATTTTGTGGAACATAATGATTAAAAATATGTTAATAATAAATTTAGAATTTTTGAAAATCTGTTTACAAAACAGGATAAATTCATAATGAGGATAAATAAAAAGAGTTAATGAAACATTTTAAATAATAATGTTTATAAATTTTTATATAAATTATTTAAAAGAGAATTGTCTGTTTGATGTATGCTAACATCCAGGTTTATTGCTATTTGTGCAATCATTTTATTGTTGCGTGTTAGATATAGTTGTTGATAAAATGTATTTTATTATGGGTATTTTTTTTCTCGAAGCCAATAATTAGCCGCCTGGCAGGCAATCAACATAATAGACGTAAGTGTTGATAATGTATTACATGTATTTGTTCAATTTTAAGATGTAGTTTCATTGTGTTTTTATTATGTTAGGATATCAGCTGATCAACAATGATGTCACTGGTAGGTTAGTTATAAAGGTTACAAGTTATTAATGTTCAATGCTATGTTTGATGTACTACAGATATTTTGAAGTAAAGACAAAAAGAATATGAGAAATAATAACAATTTATGCAAATTAATAAAAGATAATTCGTGGGTGATAAATGTTTTATGGGACATGCAGACCTGTCCAAGTTGAATTAAACGTTAAATGTGAAATGATGGAGATGAATATAATGTAATGTTGTTTTTGAGTTGATGTGATATAATAGAATTTTGTGAAATATTGATGTTGACACAGTGGTAATGGAGACTTTATGTAGAGTTTTGAATGATCTATATTTATGTTTATAGTTAATGAGGTTATTTTGTGTATTTGTAGTGAGGTAATGAGATTGAGATTTTTGGGGATGGCAATTTTGTATTAGGGGGTAGTGTATTTGGGGAGTCCGCAACAAGGGTTGGGACGGGATTAGAATAGATTTTAGTGAGGAGGGGCCGCCTTAGGTAAAGACCAGGGGCCAAATAAGGGAAATGAGTTTTTTGAGTAGGGGAAACACGTATCCTATATATACAAAGGGTTAGCGAGTTTTATATATGTAGAGAAGGTAGCGATTTGTGTTAAATGATAAGTTGGGGTTTAGAATGTCCTGATTAGTAGATATTTTGATAGAGTTGGGTGTCATGGGAGTTGTAGTTGATGAATATTAGAGTTAGGGGGAGAAAGTTTATATATGTATAGAAATCTCATACAGAAAAACGAGAATAAATAATTTACATCACCCACAGTATAATTGTTGAAAAGAAAGAGAGATTCATGATAAAGAATATGCAATTGTTTATTTTTTTCAACCAGTGACAGAATTTTGATAGAAGTGAAAATAATGTAAAGTCAAGAAGTGTTTAATTTAAATGATTTAAATGCCAATTTGATTATTATTTATATTAATATTTTGTTTATTATAAATATTCTATGTTACTATGTTTTGTATTTCAAGGTAGGATATTACAGATATTTAAAGTGTTTTCAGAAATCATACATAACATATGTAGGTCAAGGGTTTTGTACTTGACCTAGTTTTGATCAGCTGATGAGTTCATACACCTACTAAGCTTGTAGAGTAGGAATTCAATTTTAATTTGTTTGTTTGATTAATTCAAACTAATCTTTGAATAATTTTAATAAATTTAATAAATATTTAATGAATAATTTTTTTGAATTTTAAAATTTTGAAAATTTTAAATTTTTTTTTTGAAAAAAAAAAAAAAATTTTTTTTGATTTGTCGCCTGCCAGCGAGTGAATATGTTAGATAATTATTATTTTATTGTGTATGTATTAATGATGTTTCTTTTATTGTATTGCTTTATATTGGTAGGCTATAAATTGTTCTCATGCTAGAGTAAGGATGTATTTGTATTAATAGGAATGTTTAGGTTAAGTCATTGAAACAAAAATTAGAAAAAAGAGGAAGAGAATTTTTTGGTAAAAGATTTTTTTTTGAATATTGAATTTTTTGAATTTATAATAAATTTTAAAAGGAAGTTTTTATTTTAATGTGTTATGATAATATGTAATGTTAGTGTGTGTGAGCCCAGTATCTGCTAAAGGCAGCCCAGCTTGCAAAAAGGGGAAACATATCGGCGGAGGAGCTGGGATAATTTTAGCCCGGGATTGAGGATTTTGGGGGTAGCATGTTAGAAGGCGAGGTGTGCCGTGGGGCGAGTCTGATCGATTTCTCGGTGTTGGGATCTCTTACGGAGAAGTCCAGTGATCTCGTTCAGATGAGTCCATGGTCACTGAGCCAGGGGGGTCGTGTACCCATGCAGATTATGAACCAGGGGGTTGTTGGCACCAGTTCCTCACCGGTCCTCTTCGGGGTTTATCGATGAGATTTCTTCTGTTGTGGACAGCAGAATTCTCATCGAGGGGGTATTGTAGCGGGTCAAATTTTGGGTGTTTTATTTTAACCGTTTGGGACATTTATATATTTTTATTCATTTCGTTTTCGGTCGGGAGCCTTATAAAACATTGCGAAATAATTGTATTGTGCAACGTATTTGTCCGTATAACAGAACAATGAAACAACGCAATAAGACGCAGTCGTTGTTGAGGAACACGGCTGAAGAATTCACCTCCACAAAATTCTGAGAACTTTGTACCTGTGTGTGGCAGCGCACATACGCAACTGCTCAATCACGCTCCAAGTGACGCTCTGACAAACAACTTAAGATGGCGAGAGCGTAAAAAAAATATTCGTCGTCTTCTATAAGACCTCACGGAAGTCGCATTAACTCCGCCTACTGTTGGTGACATCAGCGGAACCAAGTCCAATATCGGCCTCTGGACACACACATATACCAGCTATAATCTATGCATAAACTGGATATGCCGCAGCAAGTCAACTGTATACGGCGACGGTGGCATTGAATTGCCGCTTCCGCAGTTCAACCAAGCACATGCAGCAGTTCGTCCCAGAGAGTACCGGACGGTACATCTCGAAGGGGTTAGCTCTTCTCAAAATTTAAAAAATGTGGCAGTAAAAGTGAATCAATCTTTATAAAACAGTGGCAGTGATGCGGGAATAACTACAGAACAACAACATCCATATTTGTTATTTTTTTGTTTATTTTTCGGGACGATTACAAACTTAACACGGGGCGGCCACGAGGTCACGGATGAACGTGTTGCAGGCGGGGATTTAATATAATGCATTATATTAATCAATTAAGGTAACGGGGGTTGTTTTTAAGAATGTGAGAGTGTGTGAGTAGCTGGGCTATCTTCTTAGACGTAAGTAATATTATGTAAGGCTATTAAATAAGATGTAAAACAATTTATTTGGAAAACAAAGTTATAAAAACGCACTATTTGATTATTAAACAAAAATAATTTCTCTTCCAAAAAATTGAGATTTAAATTCTTTCAAAACCTTATTTCGTTATATGTATCGTCAGAGTTCGTCGAACGAAATGGATTAGTCCACACTATGCGATCCGGCCAGATCAAAGTCGTAAGGTAAGTGGGAGTTTTAATCTGAATAGATTTAATAATACAAAAGAAATAATAAAAGTTACACGGACGTATCTCCAAACTAATTTTTCAATTTTGGTTAGCGAAATGGTTAGGGATGTAAAGATACTACTCTTGATGTTTTGGCTGTTCACCACTTTTTCTTCACTACACTTACGTCATTCTGCGATATGGTTCACTATTTTTGAATATTTAAGTTTTTACAATTGAAATACTTTATTTGGGGCAACTGAGTCTTAGCTTGCGTCCAGCCGACAAATGCGTAGCAAATACAAATGCTAAACCAATAGAAACGTCTAAAAAAACACGTTCTTCTTCTGTGTATCTTCTGTAATTGTTAATTATATTAATTGAGATTTTGGCTACTTATAGAGCTTTAATTACTGAACACAATGCAGTTTTCAGAATTGCTGTATATTTATTGGTTTTGAAGTTATCGCAGGTTGAACTGCAAACATGAATTGAGTAAAATTCATGTCTGATCCGACCGCGTGCTTCACTGTGACGAAGTTAGAGTGAGATAGTTGCTTATTATACGCTCTCTGTCTTGCTTACGGCGCACAGTCTGTCCCTTTCATATAACGCTCAGATATGACGACATATTATGAATCGTTATATATACCCCTCCTCGGTATAAAAAAAATTGATTATTTATTAGTTTGCTCTATCTTATTATTAACATCATTAACTCCAACTTGCCTAATGTACTCTATTTGATTGTTCAGAAGAAAACTCAACCGTAATTTTACGCCAAATGACGATAACTTCAATGAGTTGAACTGATTTTGTGTATAATACAGTATATTTAATGTATCTTTTAAATGTCAATAAATTTCAAATGAAATTTGGGTATACCTGAAATCCTTGAATAATTTACGCACCCGAAATTTTCGCTGGTATTTTTCGTCAAAAAAGTGCGTTAATTATGCAAGAAAATACGGTATTTATAAATGACCTTGTGATATCCGGATTTTTCCATATCCGGATCGGCCGGTCGCCATATTAGTCCGGATATGACAGGTTGTACTGTACTGCGTGATATCATTAGGTTTTGCTCATTCGCGGTAGCACACTTGATGTTCACGTTTTGGCTACGTCTAATAAGATTATGTTTAGCTAATACAGTGGCTAATTGTTGACTGATAAGACTACGGGTAGATCCCGAATCGATTAAACCGAGGGTTTTAGTTGCTCCAAGGTCTATCTGTATGTAGGGTAATTGGCATACACTTGTTTTGCATGTGCTAATAGAGTTGCACTTGTCAATAAATCTTGTTACGTACGGGTCTATACGTCGGTTTATTTGTTTTTTTATTTTACGGTGATCAGTGTTTATACCTTTCCTTTTGATGCTGCGGAAGACGTAGGATTTTGGTTCTTCCTGCTTCACACGTTTTTTGACTGATCAGTTCTTTGTTGATACCGCTTTTGTTTACAATTCTTGCTAATGTGTCCGGACTTTCCACAGTTATAACATCTTCTCTCGTTATGGGCATCGCTCGCATGCTGTTGAGGTTTTGGTAGGGAGTTTGATGTATTGGGGTAGTTCTGGGTTTTAGTATTTCTCACGAAACGCTTATCACTGTAGGTTCGAGTATCGGGCCCAATGGGTAGAGGTAGGTATGCACCCCTGCGTTGTGTCTGGGACATTAACACGCATCTGTTCTGATCTGAATACCAGACATTGGATGAATGTATGCAACACAGTTCCAGTTCAGTGAATGAGGTAGGTCTCTTCATAAGTGCTAATCGGGATCGCTCCTCGGGAGATAGTCCTACTAAGATAGTGTCTACGTCTACTAGCTGTTGTTCACTCCAGTTGACTTGTAGCAATAAGGCCGATTCCCTTATTTCAGATATATAGTGAGCTAGTCTCTCGTATGCTCCTTGTACACGAAGTACAGAATTCCGCTTTAATTCTTCGTAGATACCGGTGGGGATGAAGTGTCTTATCAGAGAGGTATGTAGTTCTTCTACAGGGCGATGATATCTTAGTGACTCTAATACACGATCTTTTAAAGGAGATCTACATTTGGGTAAAAGTACTTGTAAATTTTGGTCGTCTTTTAGTTGTCGTAGATCCTTTATTTGTAACAGGTGCTTGATAAAGCCTAGGAGTTTCGTATATTCAGCCCATCGGTTACGGGTATTTCGGATAAAATACGTTCTACGGGGTGAGTTATTTTTCCATAAAACTCGGTATTGAGATTTAATTGAGTCGTCATTCCAGGTTTTTCCGCAGATTGATTCGTCTGTAAGAGAGGAGGTAAATCGTAAGTACGGGTCATATTCTCTTGTTCATTTGGAAGTAGCGGGGCGTTTACGGGGAGGGTATTTACTTGTCTATCTGTTAACCGATCCTTAATGGGTTCCAGAGTAGATTCCTGCAGAAACTGAAATTTTACAGCACTGGGTTGCTGTTCTTGAGTAGGAGATTGAATGGGGGAAATATTTAGTTTCGTCATTGCTTCTTCAATCTCTTCTATTCTAAACGATTCGGACCTTCTATGTAATTCGCTCATTATCTCAGGTAATTGTTGTAAAGCTTCTTCCGCGAATTTTTGCACGTCCGGTGGAGTAACTAGGTCACCGGGCCAATTCAACAAATTGCTGATGTGTCGGGTCAGATGTTCTATTCTTTGAGTGGTTCTTAAAATTACCGCGGGGGATTTCTCATCTCACAGGGTTTGTGCGATGGAGGTAAGCTCCCTATATTTATGATAACATGTTTCCCTTTCACTTTCAAAGTCTAATATGCTTAAACGATTCAACAGTGAGGGTTTGTCCTGGTCTATTCTCGCGTAATGTTTTGCGCAGCTCCGCGACCGTTACATTAGAGTATGGGAGACCGCATAGCAAAGTTTCATAGCTGAGTTCATCTTTCAACAACAAGTCGGGGTTAAATTGAGCCATTGTAGTGGTAAGAATGACTTTTAAATAATCTATGTATTACGTACGACAAATCTTATATCATCTATTTTATACACTCTTATACTAATCAATCAAATTTAAATTATTTCACATCAATTCACATATATGCGAATCTAATAATTATCTGTTGAGATAATGAAATAATATCCTTTTATAGTTGAAAGAAATATCACACAGAGAGTTCATTGTGTTTACACTAGCACAATAGATCAGCTGTTGGGGAGGTTGATTCAACGCGTTAGTGTGGCTTATTGTTCGCTTTACAAGGGGGTTTCTTAACAAGAGGGTGACTTTCTACAATCTAAAACACGATTTTTTTTTTCCTGCACAAGTTTGTCGTTTCTTGACAAATTTAGTTAATGACTTTTGAAACAGGCACGCACCTGAGTTTACAACCTTTAAATCTGTGCTTTATTATTATTTTGCATTTTTCTAAACTTCTATTAACTTTACTACACTCACAAAAAAACATATAATGACTCTTGGTTTAGATTTTGTTGACATTTATTACACCTTAGTTTATTTACCATAATACTGTTTGTTTTCCCACGCTTGCTATTCAAATAACTTATTTTGTTTACGGGGCAGAATGTACATTCCTCAATACGACTCTTACATGAAATAGCCTGTCAATATACCGACAGGTTGAAAATAGAATATTTTTACAAGCGGGACTTGCTTATTACGCTGACTTCTTTATTCCACTATTATTATTTTATTAATAAGACTAATTATTTTGCTCTATTTCATAATTTCAGAGTAAATAAATTTACGACCTTGCCAAGTTACTGTTTATTAATTAGCAGTGGCGCATTTTATATGTGTCACAACGTACATAATTATTTTTTTACACAAAAGCAGAGTCGCGCATTTTATAATGTCTCTCCTGCTAAGACATCATAACACAGGGAGCCCGTTTAATTGGCCTCTGTCAATTAAACTGGCTGCCGTTGTTAGTACTAGTTATTTACCAACAATTTGGGAAACTGTAAAGAACAGGAATTCGTGCAAGGTTACTCAAACTTACTTACTCTCTTTTGGTTTTAGCAGAAACATCTCTTTATTTTTACTTCAAAATAGTGTTTAGATTGATACTACCTTTAGTGGTTATCACCTTTTTCTTTTATATTTTAAATTTTCTGATAGATTCTACATCAAGAGCTCTTATACTCTTTAAAGTGTTTTTCAATGAGTTCAAAGCTATACTGTTTTAGATTACATTAAATACCACGGATCCGGGTTCTAATTTCAGAATATTTCAAAATACTTCCACATTATGTAAACTATTTGAAGAATAGTTTGATTAATAGATTAGATTAATATACAGTAAATACAAAATTACTATGTTAAGATTTACATGGTTTGACAGAGTCTTTTCAAAACTTGTACTGTTTTTTACTTTGGTTGTTAGAAAACAATATAAGCACAGTTCTTTTCTGTGTCACCTGGGTATAATGGTGATCTGCAGCTGGTTCTCTTGCGGATCCTCTTCAGTCGGTTTTCCGGGATGATCTTTATAGTAGGTTGAGTTTCTCCATTAAGATTGTCGATTCTAAGTGGTGATCACAGTCATCACGCTACAATTCTGCTACATGGTGCTCATGATGTTGACGTCGTTGCTTCTTGTGGACGTGCGAGTTCACTTCTCACATTTTAGTTTAATGTACACTAATGTTATCTTCCTATATGGTATGAAATATACCTTAAAATTTAAACTTTGATATACAAAGAGATGTGTTGACTATTATTTTCCTTTTATTCATTATCTACATATAAGTTACATTATCAGATTTACGTTGCACTTAGTTTCACCTACATGTTGAGTATTTTACCATAAAACACTAACTTTCTGTAACATAGTGTGAAATAAAATGTACGTTCACGATCCAGCCACATTGTGATGCTGTTAACTCGTCGGATATTCTGAGTCGACTGGGGTTGATTTAGCGGCCGTGTGTAGGGACGGGGGCGCAGTTCACGAGTCAAGAGAAAAGTAGTTCGTACTTTTACTATTAATATCTTTCCACTAATTAATTATTATTAATTATCCTACCTTTTCTCTATTTAGTTAGGTATTTTATTGATTATTCTCACGTCTTTTTATTAAATTAGATTGATTATTAGTATTCACTTCATAACAGTATAATTTGCATGTCCGTACTAGACTTTTTACAAGTTGGTACAGGTATTTAGGTACAGCGGGGAGGGTGGATTATTTTCTCACGCGGTATTTAAACCAAAAATTTTTTTTTTTTATTGTTGTGCTATTTAAATTTGCTTTTAAATCGTCACAGCAAAGGGGTAGTTTACCTGCCACCTTTTATGTTTTAACAAGAGTAATTGTTTCTATGACGAACAATAACTGCCGCACATTCAAACAGAATCAAATAATGTTTTGAATGCATCCCTCAATTGTAGAGGACTCAAGACCTGTTGATTTTGGAGAAGATCAGTTAAGAGAAAGGGGTAGTTTAAGGGCAACGTTTTATGTGATAACAAGGTTAATTTTTCTATGACGAATGATAACTGTCGTAAATTCAAAGAGAATCAAATAAAGTTTTTGCATAAGTCCCTAAATTGTAGAGAACTTAAAGGCTTTTGATTTTGGTGAAGATCAGTTAAGGGAAAGGGGTAGTTTACCTGCAACATTTTATGTTATAACAAGAGAAATTTTTTCATGACGAACGATAACTGCCGTAAATTCAAACAGAATCAAATAATTTTTTACATATATGCCTGTGTTGTAGAAGACTCAAGGCCTATTGATTTTGGGGAAGATCGGTTACGGGGAAAGGGTAGTTTACCTGAAATATTTTTTGTTGTAACAAGAGTAAAGTACTTAATTTTGATAAATAAAGTATGCTGATAAGATGATAAGAAGATCTTAATAATCCACTGTAGAAACGTAAATGAAATATCTATAAATGAAGAGGCTAGTTGAATGGGGTGGGGGTAATTTACTATAATTGAAAATTATAGTTGAAGCGGGAGGGAATAATGTTTATATGTGTACTACGTTATCGACAACGAAGTAGTAGTTTTTTGTTACAATTCCTTCGCGGTCTGTTTGGTCGTAGTGCAATGTTTTCCGCAAAACCAGACGTTTCGGCAGTGCCATTGACTGCTATCATCAGTGAAAATCGAGTGCGATAACATGAGGTGGTATACATTAGTGACCACCGTACTGTGGTTAAAGGCTGAAGCAATAAGTGGACAGAAGTAGTTTCTATGGAAACATTTCATTTCGTAAATGCTTTTAAATATAAATCTTATAACATGGAAGTTATGTATGGTTCTTCATACCGATATTTTTTTTAATCAAGGGTAATTTTTTTCTATGGCAAACGATAACAGCCGCAAATTCAAACAGAATTAAGTAATGTTTTGGATACTGCCCTGAATTGTAGAGTTCTCAAGACCTATTGGTTTTGGTGAAGATCGGTTAAGGGAAAGGGGTAGTTTACCTGCAACATTTTATGTTTTATCAAGGGTAGTTTTTCTATGACGAACGATAACTGCCATAAATTCAAACAGAATCAATTACTTTTTTGCACACTTTTTTGAATTATACAGAACTCAAGGTCTGTTGATTTTGTTGAAGATCGGTTAAGGGAAAGGGGTAGTTCACCTGCAACGTTTTATGTTTTAACAAGGGTAATTTTTTCTATGACGAACGATAACTGCCGTAAATTCAAAGAGAATCAAATAATGTTGTGCATACAGCCCTGAATTGTAGAGTACTCATGACCTGTTGTGTTTGGTGAAGATCGGTTAAGGGAAAGGGGTAGTTTACCAGCAAAGTTTTTTTTTATCAAGGGTAATTTTTTTTCTATGGCAAATGATAACAGCTGCAAATTCAAACAGAATCATATAATGTTGTGCATACAGACCTGAATTGTAGAGTTCTCAAGACCTGTTGGTGTTGGTGAAGATCGGTTAAGGGAAAGGGATAGTTTACCAGCAACATTTTATGTTTTAACAAGGGTAATTTTTTCTATGACGAACGATAACTGCCGTAAATTCAAAGAGAATCAAATACCTTTTTGCATGCGGTCCTGAATTGTAAAGAAGTGAAGGCCTGTTGATTTTGGTGAAGATCGGTTAACGGAAAGGGGTAGTTTACCTGCCACTTTTCATGTTTTAACCAGAGTAATTGTTTCTATGACGAACGATAACTGCCGCACATTCAAACAGAATCAAATAACACTTGATAAGTTTCACAAATTTTTTAATTAACTCTGACAGCTGTTTCGACTAACTAAGCCATTGTCAAAGAGGCGAGTGAATGAAATTACTGAACACAGAATGTTAGTGGAGTGTAGGTGGTGAACATCTGTTTAGGGCGTATCTGGAACATGTGTTGTGTGGGTGAGGGGGGTGCAAGAGACAAGGGAAGGTCAGGTGTCTTTAAAAACTAAATACAATCATGAATGCAAAATATAAAATTAAGTGAACTAAATATAAACTGAATGCAAAATTTAAAATAATGATGAACATTCAAAATAATATAAAATAAACTAAACTAAACAGATTTTAATAAAGGGGATACACAAAATTCAGTCTGTTCATTGGTTAAATTTTTGTTATTTTTTTTGCTTTTTTAAAGCAATGGCTTCTTTGACAATGGCTTAGTTAGTCGAAATAGCTGTCAGAGTTAATTAAAAAATTTGTGAAACTTACCAAGTGTTTTTATATATTTTACAAAACCTTTGTATTAATATGTTTCACCAAGTGCCCAGCGAGTCATCAATTAATATCAAGAATCAAATAATGTTTTGCATGCTTGCCTCAATTGTAGAGTCAAGGCCTGTTGATTTTGGTGAAGACCGGTTAATGGAAAGGGGTAGTTTACCTCCCAACATTTTATGTTGTAACAAGAGAAATGTATTCATGACGAACGATAACTGCCGCACATTCAAACAATCAAATATTTTTTTGCATGCATCCCTGAATTGTAGAGGACTGAAGGCCTATTGATTTTGGTGAAGATCGGTTAAGAGAAAGAGGTAGTTTACCTGCAACGTTTTATGTTTTAACAAGAGTGAAGTACTTAATTTTGATAAATAAAATATCCTGATAAGAAGCTCATAATAATCCACTGTAGAAACATACATGAAATATCTATAAATGAAGAGGCTAGTTGAACGGGGTTAGGGTAATTTTCTATTAATGAAAATTATAGTTGAAGAGGGAGGGGAGAATTTTTTAAATGAGTACTACGTTATCGGCAAGAAAGAAGTAGTTTTTTGTTAAAATTCCTTCCCGGGCTGTTTAGCCGTAGTCCAATGTTTTCTGCAAAACCAGACGTTTCGGCAGTGCCATCGACTGCCATGATCAGTGAAAATCGAGTGCGAAAACGTGAGGTGGTATACGTTAGTGACCACAGTACTGTGGTTAAGTCTGAAGCAACAGAAAGAAGTAGTTTGTATGGAAATATTTCATTTTGAATATGATTTTAAATATTGTAACGATCCGTTGTGTATGCCTCTTTTAAGCCACACTTTGTTGCATCAGTTTGTAACGATCCGACTCTGTCGTCTTTGTAAAAGTGTGTTTCGTGTGTTTGCCTCACACGTGTAGCCGTTACTTTATGTTTATGCTGACGATGTCCGTCGCGATCTCACGAATTACCAGTACTTGCGAGTGTGAGCCTTACCTGTCCTTTAATATGTGATTGTAATTCCCGGGTGGCGCCAAATTGTTTTAACTGAAAACAATTAAAAAATAGGACTATCGAGCGTTCGTTCTAGACGGTATGGTGGATTCAAATTACTCCCGCCACTTGCAGGTTTATTAATCTCGCTGGTAGTTCGCTGAGTTTCCAACGTCTAGCGCTTACCGTCACTTTCGCTTGTCGCTAAAATACACAAATCATATAATGCAATTTCCTATGAAATAAAGAACAGTGGTTACTACTCTGTACTAGTTTATTAACTTGAAATTATTTGTTCTTTAATATTATACAAAATTATATATTGTTATTAAACAAAGTTGCTCCGACAATAAAAAGACATTTAATTCCCAAGGTTGGCGAAAAGTTGATTCAGAACGATTTTAGTTAGACATGGCGTCAACAAATGTTTATTTTAATTTCATTCAAATAATCTGAGTTCTTGTGGTTACGAAAAAATATTGATATGATTACAATAAAGTACACTACCTTACATTGATGGTATTTATATACTATAAGGTTTAATTACAATTCGTTCCTGAAGTTTTAAAAAGTGTGTGTTAAAAGTTAGTAATTTTTATCCAGGTTATTTTCTGGTTTCGTACAAGTTGAGTGTTTTATTTTTAATTGATCCTTGAAAGATATTTGATTATCAGTTCGTAGTGAGAGTTAATAGTGTTGTGAGAAAAAGTTAATAAGAATTTATTCCATAAATTCGGGTAATTCAGCAATACTTATCAAATCGGTTGAATTAGGGTGAAGAGTTACTCAGTTCGAAATAGGTTGGGTCCTCTTTGTAATCAATCTTCCATCATTTATGAATTTAATTACGCCTGGCGTCTTTTTCGGATAAGTTGGTCTAAATTATTAATTTGTAATTTATTAATCTGGACTGTGGCCTTGGTTGGATGGACTAATTCCTCATCAGACTTCTTGTTTCTTCATGTTATAACTTTTGATTACTTTTTTACTGTTTTAAATTAAAATTGAGTCGATTACGGTTTGGCGTCTATTCGTCTTGAGCTTCAATAATGAACTAACAGTTTGTAACGGAATAATAATAAATAACGTTCAGTTGTTATGGCAACTACCTGTCTCTCATTGGCTATTCATATTTTAAGCCCATTGTTATAATATTTGAATTTTAATTCAAAATGACTAAATATCTTCTGATTGCTATTATTCTTCTGTCTTCTTATCTATGTATGAGATATTATCACAACTGTTTATATTTTCTTTCAAAGATCATTTTGACATCCCACAAAGCTGGGTTTGTTTATGTATTAAAGTTTTGACAATAATGTTAATATTATGTAATTACATTTCTTTCTTATTTTGTGTTCTTAATTTAACTTTTACATCTTAATATGATTCACTAATGGGTGCTTTACTAGTTCCTTGCCCTGGATTTTCTAATACAATAATTGACTTCTTATAATTTGTTGATTTTAGATTTATACAGTTAGGCATTTTATAGGCCTAAGTAGTAATTGGCTATATTTTCTTATTTTACACAAATTAAAGATTAGTTTACCTTTACATATATTTTGCTTAGTGTCACTTATGACTTGTTTACTTTTTGAATTGATTTGGGTTGTTTTATAATAATTGTATGTTCTCATTACTTTACAAAATCATTGTTTGTCTATTATTTTCTAATTGCTTTTCCAGTATTATTAGGTTTGTAAGAATTTATCTCTTTACTTATCTATATTGCCATTTTTTATAACTTGTCTATTATTTTCTATTACTTATAAAACATAACATAAAATCTAGGTTTATGGTCTGTATACTTTTTTCAGCCATATTCCTTCTCATAAACTTAATTGAACAAATCTTTTAACAGTTACTATGCTAATCTTGTTTATATTCTGTTTATTCTTAACTATTTTGGTGACTAACATTATCACACCATTTATTTTATCTTACTAATTATCCCTTTGAACATAGGATATTTTACTTATTTTGCATTTATATTCCTTACTATATATTTTCTTTTTCTACCTAACCATGGTAGCACTAATATTTTGAATCATCATGGGATTTTTACCCTGAATACCATTGTATTCCTAATCTACAATCACTCTTAATTCTAATAACAATAATATTCTTACTCTCTGGCACTTTTCACCATTTAACTGTAGTGTTTATCACTGGTTTTTAGGTGTCTATACTTATCTGTATGGTTTTATATTTATTTCGGGTTTACACTGGCACTTTGCACTTTTTTATGGTATTTGAGTGTTACTAGTGGGTATTCCCTAACATTAAATTCTCTTTTCTCACTTAATTATGTTCACTCCCTACCTATCTCTCACTTCTGGGTTTTTTATTATTTTATTCACAATTGTTAGTTATACTGTTAACAAGTTTCATATTATTATAGAGTTATTCATAACATTTAATCTCTATTTCTTTGGTTAGTGTAAAGTTGTCATTACTTTATTTGATTTTAATATTTATCATTTACATTTATTATTTATTTGATTCTTTTTCATAATCATTTGAGTTTACTGTTTCTCATTTTCTTTTCTTTATTATTTGTTTGTGTCTTTTTATATCTTCTCATTTTATTTCATTTATTTTTTGTTTGTTTCCTTTTCATTTACCTTCTCATTTTATTTCATTTTATTGGGTCAGTCACTTGGGTTGGGTCATGGTCATTTGTCTCGTCATAATCATTTTATTTTCATTAGTTAAACATAGTTGATTCATAGTTTTTTCCTGGTATTGGGGTGGCTTTTTCTGTTGTAACAATATAAATCTTAGAACATGGAAGTCATGTATGGTTCTCCATACCGATATATTTATAACCTGCCGAAAATCTAGATTATTCCACTTACTATGTATTAGCTCTTCTACGATGTAATTAATTGCGGCCTTGACACAGTGCCGCCGCGGCCGCACGAATTCTGGCACAGTCTAGCAAATGCGCCGAGAATCACGTACGCCACACATAGTAGAGCGAGATTCTTCTGGAACATTCGACAAACACGTAGACTGTTCAGTAACGTCATAACACTGCTCCCTCCTTAAACCTGTTCATCCCGAACAGGCAAACCGTCTCTGAAGTAATACTTAGCCAGGCGATCTAATTGGACGACTTTGAACCGCTGTCCTTCCTGTTAAATCCGATACACATCGTTTATTCTTTTTTTCACAGGTAGGGTCCTTCCCAGTTAGTCTGAAGCTTAGGCGGATGACCACAATGGCTCTTTGTGTTGAACAACCAGAACTGATCTCCTTCTAGGAAACCCACACTATTGCTGTGAATGTCATACCGAGTTTTCATTTTATCACTGGCAATCTTCAGCTGTCCTCTTATCAAGCGATTCATTTCTCGCAATTTGTTTTCTAATTGCGAGGAATAGTTCTGTGGCTCTTGGGACTGAGTCTCAGGTGATCCGAACATCAAGTCCCCAGGAAGACGAATCTCCCGCCCAAACACCAATTTTGCTGGAGTCATGCTGGTTGTGTCATGTACTGATGACCTATACGCCATGAGGAATAGTGGTATACGTTGGTCCCAGTCTGTTTGGTTCTCGTCAACAATCTTCGAAAGATGCTGTTCAAGTGTCCTATTGAATCTCTCAACGATTCCATCCGACTGAGGATACAGAGGCATTGTCCTGGTCTTTCGAATTCCGAGTAGACGGGATAATTCTTTAAAAACTCCTGATTCAAAATTTCTCCCTTGATCCGTATGGATTTCCATAGGGGCTCCATAATGGGAACAGAAGTTATGATCTAACTGCTTTGCCACAGTGGTAACCTCCTGATTTGGAATTGCGTAGGCTTCCACCCACTTAGTAAAGTAGTCACCTACAACCATGATGTACCGGTTTCCATCGTCAGTAACTGGGAATGGTCCAGCAATGTCTATGGCAATGCTCTCGAAAGGCAGTCCAACGTTATACTGTCTCATTTTTCCCCTGCTTCTGGTTTGTGGGCCCTTGCTTGCAGGACTTATTTCACACGTCTGAACCCATTCATCTACGTCGTGGCGAAGATGAAGCCAATAGAATCGCTTCCGTATTTTGTCAAGGGTTTTGTTAACGCCAAGATGGCCTCCAGATGTTCCATCATGCATCTCCTTCAAAACAGACTGCACTTTACTTCTGGGAACTATCAACTGCATGACCATGTCTCGTCCATCTGCACTTTCCCAAGCCCTTTTCAGCAATCCGTTTTCTAAAGTAAGAGATTCCCATTGTGCCCAGTAGCCTTGCAGCACGTCGGAACCATGGCAGATATCTTGCCAATCCGGGCGGCGACCTTCCTCTTTTGCTGTCAGGATCGGTCCAGTGTCTTCATCAGTCATCTGTTCTTGTCGACAGTCTTGTGTTGTCCACCTGTCTGCCAGGAAACCTACAGTGATGGCTGAACATGTTCGCTTGAATTTTGTTCTTCCTTTCTGTGGCAGTGTCGGCAGTCTTCCGGGCACGGTCTTCGTGATAAGCCATCTGCATTAATAGACCTAATAATCCTATTATTAGGATCCAGAACATTCGCCACTCTAATAGGTACATTTCCGGTTTCGTCAGGTTTTACTAAACGTCTGGCAATTAGTATGCCCGGTATGCTGACTACCTGGGATTCGAATATAGAGCACTGGTTGCCCCTAGTATCTACCTCGGTTCTAACCATGATGATCTTTTCGGAGTTTGGCGGAACAGTTACGGCCACTTGGTTTATGATGTCCATCGATTTTTCTGATGTAGTCATTGTGGAGAGCATTACCTCTCCTCCTCCGATTCTCAAGACATTGTTTTTGAAGTCGACTATAAATCCGTATGCGTTCATAATGTCCACACCAATAATTGCTTCATCCACAATGTCTGCAACAAGTACTTGATGATTAAACTCAAGTCGAGTTTATTTATATGCTTGTATTTATAACCTGCCGAAAATCTAGATTATTCCACTTACTATGTATTAGCTCTTCTACGATGTAATTAATTATGGCCTTGACACAGTGCCACCGCGGCCGCACGAATTCTGGCACAGTCTAGCAAATGCGCCAAGAATCACGTACGCCACACATAGTAGAGCGAGATTCTTCTGGAACATTCATGAAACACATAGACTGTTCTGTAATGTCATAAAAATATATTATTATTAACTTGTCCCATTGATATGATAGTTGATAATTATGGTAGTTGATAGTTACTTCTGTGAGGGTCATTACTTTTTTTGACAACATAGATAGTGACATTCTAATTTGTCATGATTCTTAGCATTGCCCATAAAGCTCTTTGCTCTTTACTCTCGGGCCATAATCTACTACACTCTTTACATAATTCCGATAATCTACATGTAACATTGTTCTCAGAGTGTTTGATGGAATAGCAATTCCATTCTAATTAGAATTAATATTAGGCATTACCTGTATTAACTTTCCGTTTTGTGACTTATCTGTTTTAATTTCTAAAACAACGCGTTTCGAGGATAAATCCTCATCTTCAGGTTTTTAATATTATAAAAACATCAAATTCACCCGAACGGGGTCGTCAATTCCATTCTCTGTGTTGCCTTCTGTCTCTTGTTTCCCCATCACATAAGAAATTAATTAAAATCTAGGGAGAGATAGAATTGCCAGAAATAGTACTTTTCTACAGCTTAACAATATTGGTACTAGATACTGGTTCCTACAATAAACATTTTACGTTGCATCTTCACATATTTTGTCACTTGGTACCCATCTTTACTGTATTCTTTCCCCTTCTTGATCAGTTAACTTTGTGATGTAAAGGTTTTTGTATTAGAAAACCATTTCAGTGTTTCTTATGACGTTTAAAAAACGTTTTATAATCATTTTATTCCAGCTTATTATTAGTGATGATAAGTATAAACAGGTAGATTTATTTACTGTCAAGTTTCCTACATGAAGTAGAAGGCGTTATATGCATAGGCTTTATGTTGTACTTTATGATGTATAATATATTGATAAACTATTCATTTTTTGCGTGATATTGGAATGTGTGTGTGATCTTACCATCACAAAATAGCAATTTTTTAGGTTTCACCCCTTGTCTTATATAAATTTATTTGTATTAAATAAAAAATGAAGAAAAACTTATCTCTAAATGACACTATTATTTCAGATGTGTGTGTTTGTTTTAATATTCAGACTTTACAGAGTTTACTTGATCAGTGTATGGTATGATTTGTTTATAGAATGGTTGTTGGTGTGAACCACGACTGTTCACCATGTACATTCCTCCTCCAGAGCCAGATGAGTCTTGTCGCTTTCCACTTGGTGCTAAGGAAGATTGGTTAGAAAGAATTGGATCTTTTATAGAGGATTCAGAGTGGCTGTTAGAGCTACCATTTTTTAAGTGAGTTTCTTCTCTTTATCACACATTTTGTACTTACATAAAAAAATTGGCTACCGGACGGACTCTAAAACATTTTGTAAACAGTTTTTTTTAAATTGTGTTTATTTAGGAAACTAAATTATTTTATATCATATTTAGCAGTTGTGATGATCATATGTTTTTGTTGTTGTTAATGTAGCTAAAACATTTCAGATTTGCAAATGAAATAAAATCATTTGTATAGACTAAATGGTGAACATAATATATAATTTACTTGGTACATTTTAAAGGACAATTTTCTTACTGCTAAATACATAGTTGTAAAAACTTAGCCTAGACAATTAAACGAAACCTAGTAATTTTTATTTCATTTTCTTGTGTTAAAGCTTGTTTCCAGTTTTTAATAAGTTGTGGGACCTGTAATATCAAACATCCTATAAATTCATTATATTTGGTCTCCAGTCGCAGTGAAATTGAAATTAATAAATACCTTTTTCTTTATCCGTGCTGCGACTACATCTTTGATGTCTTACGACATGTTTCGGGAACACGTTCCCATCATCAGGTAAAATCGCTTTTTCTTCTAGTTCATAACGAATGTGTCAAGAGTATAATAATTAAATAATTGTGTATTGATGTGTTTTAATTATTATACTCTTGACACGTTCGTTATGAACTAGAAGAAAAAACGATTTTGCCTGATGATGGGAACGTGTTCCCGAAACATGTCGTAAGACATCAAAGACGTAGTCGCAGCACGGATAAAGAAAAAGGTATTTATTAATCCTATAAATACATCTGTAAAGAAATCTTTGTAATTATTTTTCAATAAAAATGCAAATAAGAGAAGAAATATTTCTTATGCGCTAAGCGAAACATATTTCTTAATTACTAGATTTGTTTTGTTAATATATATTTGTTGATTTTTCTTTCTACAGCCACATCATCAATTAAACAAATCAAGTAATCGTATAATGAAAATGGAATGTGACTGTCAGCATTTGGATAGACAATTAATAGGCCTATCTGTTAAGTATTACTCAAAAACTTTTTACTACAAATTTTTCAGTTGGAATATGTCTTTCTTAAGTGTTCCAGTTTACCACTGTTCTTCATACAAGGTTTATGGCTCTAGGTTCACCACTACTCTATATAGCAAGGTTTATGGACGGATGTGGAGTCCATGCATCCTCACCTGCTTCTTCTGATTACGTGTTTTTTTTATTACTTCTGTGCCATAATTCTTCACTTGATTATTTTAGTGTGTGTTGAATTTTATTTTGGGGGCTTATAAGATTTTAATACACCTTGCTAATTGTCTGCTTGGATACCATACGGTTTCTGTATTAAAGACATTCAGTATTTTTTTTTTTTTATGTAGTTAATGATTATACAAACAACACAGTTAGCTCCCAGAAATACTGGAAAAAGATCATAGTTTTGTAATAAAACCATTTACAGTAAAAGGTATTAAATTTATTGCGTGTGTACTGTATTTGTAGTTGTCTATTGCAAAAGTGTTATTTTTATGTCATTTTGAAATAAGAAATATGTGGAGCATAGTCAAAACAATTTCTAATTCTCACTAGATCAGAGAAGCGCTTGTGTTTACAGTTTTAATGATTATGAAACGTAATTAATACATATAACTCTCTCCCCCCTCTCTCTCCACTTGATGATAGTGTGTATTTGTCATTTCTAATGAATATTAATCTTTTTGTTATGTATCATTAATATAAAACAGGTGGTTTATGGGGTATAAATATTGAACATGAAGATAGAATAAGTTTTTTTTGTGGTCAATTGAAACCTTTGTGTTAGTGCATGAACCATGGTACAGATGTATGCTATAAAACAGAGTGTATTACTGCAGGCTGCTTAGAATGTACATAGTTGTTGTGGTCTCCAAGTTGTACGTACAGTTAAAATTACCTTGTGTATCCAGGTTCCCTTCCTTGCAACTTCTTTTTTTAATATTCACAATGGGTTTCGAGACTAATAGTCCCATCATCAGGTGATAAAATATGTTCACTCACATGGAGTGCATCAATTAATAGAAGTCAGACACATCACGTTATTTAAGCGACTCCCAACCCGCGTTATCTCATGATGCGCATCGCTACGGATCTCGTGAGTGACTAACGATTCTACATCATACTGTGCTGCACTTATCTGTCATATTGTTCAACACGCGTTGTAACTAAACGAGATTTATGAGTGTTGAAGGCCTCACGTTTGAGCGCCAATTTGTAAAGATACGACTTTAACTATGTTTTATTATGTTCCCCTCTTTATAACGCCTCACGTTGTAAGCGTCACTTTGTATATAAACTGGCTTTTCGTCTTTTATTAGTTATTATTTGTAATCCAATTTACTATCTCGTTACTATTAAATCGGTTTGCTATCTATTTTTGTAAATGAGTATAGCTGTTGGTGTTTATTCCTCGTGTACATGTTAATTATATTTATTTGTTGGTTTGTTTAGGTTTCTGATTTCTTTCATTGATTTTTCTATGATTTCGCTATCTGCCTCAGATGTTTGAATAACACGGTTGTAATGTAGAAACAACTCTTTAATGAGTATCTTCGATTACCATCTCAAACGTACCGATTGAGGTTATTTCTATTTTCGTAGTTATCTTCAGAATTACCACACGCTGACGTCTTCTTGGTCTTCGCTCGTTCAGCGTGAAACCTATTAACTTAATACCTTCGAGAAATAAAACACATGGAATTGTATTTGGTAATGATAATGTTCAGTATTTATTTTTATTTAAGTTAGTGGAAAATTATGCATTCGACATTAACAATAGCATAGATCGATTCTGTCTCAGGTTTCGATTTCTTAATTTTTTTAAATTAATATTATTATGTCAAGTTTTTTGGACTGCTATGCAAGGTTCATTTACATTAAAAGAAAAACAAGGAGTACATTACAGTACAAATATAGTAATACTTATCATCTAACATAACAGAAATTATGGTAATTAAAATTTAAAATACATTACTAGAAATCCCTTAATTTAGTCTAATGCCACAGAGCATCATGGGCTTGAAGAATTGACAAGGCAATATGGCGTCTATTTGGTCTGCTGTTAATCGTGTGAAATGTTTACCCACTGTTTTTATTAATAAAATAAATGTCACTCAGTGTTCACTATTTATTATTTATATTTTGTTTGTGCAATAATGTTTTTATCGGTTGCAAATGTTGTTGGGTTGTTCTTGGTGTTGATAGTGATAAATTGTAGATTGGATATTACCTGTAGGTTAGTTGAATGGTAGAGATATTTACTGTTTATTATTTAGTTTTATTTTATTCTTCCTTCTTGTTAGTCGTTCCATGCTTAGTTATATCTTCATTTTTAATATTATTTTTAATCAATTTTGGATATTATTTTCATTAATTCAGTAAATTTTCTTCCTTCTCAGATTAGATTCCTTTATATAAATTTTGTCATTTTGTATGTGCAGTGAACTCAACCGAACTCTCGAACTCTCTCGTGTCTAACAATAAATAGTCCGGGATCTACCGGAGAATTAAGCACGTGATAAGCAGCAGGTTTGACAATTTTGAACAGTAGACATGACATCCCTGGTGCCAAAAACCATCGAGTCAGATGGCTTACAGGAAGAGTTTGGCTGTGGCAGAATTTCAAAATTCGAAAAAAGTCCCAAAAATTACGTGATCAGCAGCATGCAAAAAACTGGGTGGAATCGTCTCAGACCACTTCCTAGGTGAATGATTTAATGAAATCTGTCAATTTTTTGGAAGCTTTTCATGAATCTGACGACTTAAAAATTTCAAAATGTGCCAAAAATTACGTGATGAGCAGCATGGGAAAAATTGGGATCCATTGATCCAGGTGCCTCCCCTGATGAACATTTCAAGCGAATCTGTCGGTTTTCTGGAAGATTTTGGTCAATCTGAGATACAAATTTGAAAATATCCCAAAAATTACGTGATCAGCAGCATGCAAAAAACTGGGTGGACTCGTCTCAGACCACTTCTTAGGTGAATGATTTAATGAAATCTGTCAATTTTTTGGAAGCTTTTCATGAATCTGACAACTTTAAATATGTCAAAATGTGCCAAAAATTACGTGATGAGCAGCATGGGAAAAATTGGGATCCGTTGATCCAGGTGCCTCCCCTGATGAACATTTCAATCGAATCTGTCGGTTTTCTGGAAGATTTTGGTCAATCTGACAGACAAAATTGAAAAATATCCCAAATTAGCGGCATGCAAAAACCGAGTTATATTGACTTAGTTCACTTCCTTGACGAATAATTCAGTAACATATGTAAATATTTCGGAAGTAGACCATGAATCTGAAATTTTAAGTATCTGAAAATGTGCCAAAAATAACCCATGTGATAAGCAAATTTAAAAAATTGGTTTGATAACGCTTAATAAAATACCTGGTATGTATTCCAAAATTGATTGATTAGCAGCATCCAAAAAACTGAATTTGTGTGCATGTACTCATACCTATAACCTACATATTATATAGGTGGTGAGGTATAAAATATTGAAGAAAGAAACACAATAGTACTGATTAGGTTTATATTAGCAAAAATAACACAAAACTTCTCTGTCGCATTTTCAATTTATTAATTTGCAAGAAATTTGTTACTGAAAATTACAAGAATAAACTAGAAAAAAACTCAGTCGTCCTCGTCGTCTGTAGTGTCAGAGTCTGTGTCTTGCTCAATTTCATATTCAGTGTCGTCCTCAGTTTCTATGTCGTCAATGTTGGTAATTTCCTCTGGCAATTGAGGCCCTTCAAACCAGAGTGGTGAGTAATCACCTTCTTCCGAAATAAACCATCCACTGTTATATGGTCGCATGCTGGTTAGTAGTTCTGGCCATGGTATGTCGGCGTGGTTCCATATAAAACCCATATAATTGCATCTTTTGAGCTTCTGGAGCAGTTCTCTCTTGCTTGGTAGGCAACTTAGAAAAATCGTTGCTGTCGTACCTAAATAGAAAAATAGCATGAACAGTACAAACATTTGATTTGCAATATGAATTATTACACAAACATGTTAAATGTACGATATAAATACCTGTTTAGGAAAATATTGGCCCTGGCTTTATTTATGTCGGCGCAACCTTTTTGGCCATACAGTAGGCATGTATATTTTTCGAATTCCATTATGTCCTTCTCAGGAATTGTGTCAAATAGTCCGAGTTTGGAAAATATGTCTATAAATTTTTGGTTCTTCCTCATCAATTGTAGTGGCCTAACCTTTCCTTTATGCCAAAAGGCAGATGTAAAATCGGACCCTGTAAACAGATGATACCCTGGCAGAGCTTTGGCTACGTTGTTGCCAATTTCTTGTAAAATATTGTTGATATTTACGTATCTCCGGGAAATCGATGTACTCATGTTTAACCACACGGGACATTTTGTAGTTGTATTGTCGGGCATCTTCGCCATGTTCCCCAAAAATATTACCATCACGTCCGTGTCGATAGTTCGCACCACAACATTTTTTGTTCGTGTTCTGCGTGTTTCAGCATCACAATATTTAGCGTAATGGAAGAACATACGTGTATCTGCCTCTTCGTGCGAGCATTCCATCCCAGTTTCGATGGTTACGGATCCATTTTTTAGAGAGTACCAGCATTCCTCATAAGCCACCACCAAATGTTGTAGCGGGTCACTTTTTGGGTGTTTTTATTTTTAACAGTTTGGAATAATTATATTTTTATTTCTTTCATTTTGGGCGGGCTTGTCAAAAGTTATGAAAATTATTGTGCAACGTTATGTCCATTACTACAGAACTCATGGCCAGTAGAACAGTTTGAAACAAACCAGTAAGACGCAGTTGTTGTCGAGGAATGCGGCAAAGAATTCGCGCCACCCTAAAAATTCGCAGAACTCTGTACATGTGTTTCGACGCCCGTACGCAACCCAGCCGGGCGGGGCTCGGGAGTGACGCCGTGAAAAACACCAAAGTTGAGGCAAACATGGCGATGGGACGAAAAGTTAGTAGCTCCAAGTGACCGGCTACCGGAAACGCAGTTAAACCACGCCTACTGCTAGTGACATTAATATCAAAGATGCCAATATCGTCCTCTGGTACCACACATATACCAGCTATAGTCCATGCATAAAGTGGTTACGCCACCACAATTAAGCACGAACGGCGACTAAAACCTGGTGGCATTGAATCACCGCTTCCGCCAGCTCAATCAAGCACATTGCCCAGTTCCACTATTGTTGCCGGCCGGCAATGAGCTGAGTAAGCTGTCTTCAAAGTTTTTTTTCAGTTTTCCCCGTAAAGAGTGTAATAACAGTAGAAAAAGTTGGTGACCGACATCAATCCAGAATGAAGCAATAAGTAAAGTATTTTAGGACATTGAGAAGTCAAACATTTACTAAAAACGATGAGTGCGCGCGCGAACACATGGCCGGGGGTTCAAGTTAAGGGCTGGGAATTTTATTCTAAATGTTAATGGGTTAAATAAATTTTGTGTGTGTTTGTATGGGTGAAATATTGCAGGCTGGGCAGTCTGAATGAAATAGATTAAGGTAAGCTAGTAGAATAAGATAAAATATGTAACGAATCACCAGACAAAGAAGAAATTATTACGAAGTTATTTTATATACAAAGCATGGTAAAATTTGTGGAAATTTAAATGATTTAAAAAATAAAATTAAAAGGTAAATTCTCTTCATTCAAAATTGTCAGAATAATTATTTCGTAACCTCGCACTGTTTCTGATCTCGCTTATAGAACTCTGGGGGGACCCTTAGGAATAACGGTGAGTACAAGTGAATTAAATTATATAAATAAGTAAGTTTTTATACAATGTAGATTACCCAAATATTGATGACGCTGTGGGGATTTCCAGTCTTCGGCAAGAAATTTCACAAACTCGGCTTTGAAATGATCGTTTCTTAATGAGTTTCTAAAATTGGATGGTCTCAACATTTGTGGTCCCTTAATAGTATAAATATCTGCTGTGGTCCCTCCAGGTCCACGTCTCATTCTTTCGCAGTGTTTCACGGATGGTGTTACATATTTATCAAAAATTATGTCAATACGGGATGATTTGAATGATCTCAACTTTTGAAGTATAAAAGCTGATAGATCACCGTATGTGAGGGGCAAATCTTGAGGGAGAGTATGCAGAAAAAACATACCATCAACAATTGTATAATCGACTGATGTTGGCTCAGTGTTACTGCCCAATTTCTCTAAATGGTGCATTAGTTGTGATTTGTCAGTCTTATTCATACTCCCATCTATATTAGCTAGCGACTGACTGACGGGCGTCAATGGGTAAGACAATGCTGTCTCAAGTTGTATATCTTTTTTCAAACATAGACAGCATAATTTGGCAAAAAGTGCTGCCGACAAAGACACTTCCTTCAATTTTTCACCAGCTCCCACCTTGAATTTCACCCATTCAGCTTCAAAAGTTGATAGATTTTGACGTTTAATGGGTTGTTCAACCATATCTGGATTCGCAATACATTCCTGCAGAAATGATGTCCTCAACTTTTCTCTTGTTTTCATGAAATTCAACAGGGAGTCCTTGGTCTCATCTTTTGCCGCTCTCCCAGTCTGAAGGTTGTACAGGTGTGAATCATTCAAGTCGTCTGTAAACGGATTGGCAGATCCTTTGATTAGAGCACATAGATTATCGATGTCCTGGTGGTCTTTAACAATTCTAGTTGGCCTTAGTTCTTGAGATACGTCTTCTTTATTATTCATTCCAACGTGTTCTTTAACAACAGTTACGATTTTAGATCTGGATGTTCTCGTTACTGTCCACTTCATTCTAGCTGCAGGAAGAGTATTAAATGCAGCTGTACCAGTTAGACGGCTTGCTGCATCTCTGTTGACTATTTGTTCAAGAGTTTGATCAACAGGAACTGCCGAAAATGGTATGCTAGTGCGTTTCACAGAAAGAAATCCACCATTATTTTCGATGTCATCTCTGAGCCCTGGGAATTGAGTGTCAAGGTTGAGTAAATTTCGGTGATACACTGTCATCCAGTGGGCATAATTGTGGTGGTTTGTGACAAAAAATAAGTTTGTCAGCTT
Source organism: Magicicada septendecula (assembly GCA_034769895.1). Classification (NCBI taxonomy): domain Eukaryota; kingdom Metazoa; phylum Arthropoda; class Insecta; order Hemiptera; family Cicadidae; genus Magicicada; species Magicicada septendecula. Next base: position 216,954,981 of record CM068372.1, read on the forward strand.
CAGTAGCATATTAACAAACAGTTCAACATCATTAAGCTTTACTGCTCTCGTAATTTTTAAGTATGTCGTAATCATATCTATGTATTGCATCCAGAACTGAGCAGTGGAACCGTGTTGACCGTTATGGGTTTCATCCGAATATATATGGTACAGGCTTATAACATTTTGTACCTCATTAGGCACATTTTCAAGAGTAAAAAGTTGGCATGGATCTTCAATAATAGATTCGAAGAAGTTCTGAACTTCATCAGAGATTGGACCATTCTTTTGGATAAACGAATCTAAATGACATTTTAGCAAAGATGACGTGAAAATAACGTGAATCCGTTTGCAACGATTATAATGGCGCCCAGAAAGAAATGTAAAGGTACTCGCCTTTTTACCCTTTAAATTTAAATACTACACTCATCATAATATAATAATACTCACCGCTGCCAGAATTTTACTTACCGTCATATTCCCCGTTAAACTTACCTTTAGAAACAGCCCAGGTCGCCAACATATTTTTAGATAAACATGTAAACTTAAAACACTCTTGCCCTTATAAAAATCCCGCTATCTGACTGTAATTTAAAATTTCAGAAAACCCCCGATTACGTTAGACGAGCTGTCAGCACAGAAAACTAGGAAGTGGTTATTGCGTAATAACTAGACTAACACATGGTTATATAAAACAAGACCTTTTAATTTCTCTATTATTAGTTAATCGTCTGAATAAAATTCTTACTCCATAATTTAGTTACTATCCATCTTTAACTCACATCTCACTGTCTTTTGTAAATAGGAATAACACAAAACATTTATTTCATATCTTATATCTATTTCAATATTTAGTTTCACCAACGTTTAAGCTAACCCAGTTTGCTACACTCTCGCATTCATTCTTTAAAACCCCATTTTTCGAGCTCTTTATTATTAAACTTTCATGAAATTATAAAATGTTAAGATTGTTTGTTTACTTATCCATCGTTGTGCAACACTGAATGTTTGTCCAAAGTTTTGGTTTTACGCTTTCATTTGCTTCACTTCACTGCACTAACTCCATTCTGATACACGTTTACTGGTTGTTACCGGTTTATTACTTTTTACATTTTTAAATAATTTATTTGGGACCACTGAGTCGAAGCGAGCATCCGGCCGCCGCCGCTACTGTATCTCGACTGACTCTACATGAGGCCGGACATTACTGCCATGCCTGAGAACGAATTTCGTCGTTGCACACAGCCTTCGCGGCTAAAGTTTCATTCATTGCACACACGACACACAGGATTTTTTGTGTGTTGGACGTCGACGATATTTAGGGTTCCCTGGTCGACATCACAAATGGGGGCAGGACTTGATCTCGTTTCCGTCGCCTCCGATACACGTGGCGAACAAAATTCATCTCCAAGCCATGTTGTTTTACTAACTTGGCGTCGGTCTGCGCTCCGCCGATGTTAGTGCGTTTGGGCGCAGATGTCACACAGCATCAAAGTTCCTAGAATCATCAACCCGCACATTCCATTGCAATTGTTTCATCACCGTTTCTTTGTTCGAACTATGCTTTATATTGCCATGAGACGGACCACACAGATGGAAATGAATTTGTTAATATTTAATAAAATGAGACCCAAAGTTAATAAAATAAAAACTCCCCCTTTTTGCCCCGTTACAATACCCCCCCAATGAGAGGTCTTCTGTCGAGACAGAAGAAATCTCATTGCTAAACCCCTAAGAGGATCGGTGAGGATATGGTGCCAACAAACCCCCATTAGTTCTTACACATCATGGGTAAACTACCCCCCTGGCTCGAAGACTATGGCCGCACCTGAACGAGATTACTGGACTTCTCTATACGAGATCCCAACACCATAAAATCGAACAGACACGCACCACAGCGCACCTAACCCTCTAACATGCCGCCCCAAAAATCCAAACCCCTGGTCTTATACCATGCCAGATCCTCAACCGATATGTGTCCCTTACCATGCACACTGGGCTGCCTTTAGCAGTTACTGGGCTCGTACATACTCTCATAATATCTTATCAACAAACTCATCATTTAATAGTCACAAAATATTTGTCTTTAAATTCACAATTCTTTTAAGTTCAAAATCAGATTGTTATATTATTATTATTTTCATCAAAACCAAAAAAATCTTTTATCTACGTTTATCAATTTTCTTCATTACTATTAATACTCAGAAATACAAACAAATTGAACATCCACTTAAAACATGAATTCATTTATCCTAACATGTGATTATACATACATACTAAACAATATAATTCAATAAAACCCTAGTAATACACATAAACAATAATACAATCAAAATTCAAAACATCAATTAGATGGCAGGCACAAAAATCAAAAATTAAGATTTTTTTTTCCAAAAAAAATTTAACTTTATTAAAATATGCTTTTCTCAATATTACGAAAATTTAAAATTATTTAAATTAGTTAAACAACCAAATTTGCATCACTTCATTGCCAAAACTGGTCTAGTTTCTAACATCAACCATCAGCTGATCAAACTGGGTCAAGTCAACAACCTTGACCTACACAGGTTATACATAGGCTACATCAGAAAATACATTAAACATCTTTTAAAATTTTACCTTCAAACATAATAAAACATAATAAAATATGACATTTAAAATTAACATAGTATTATTACAATTAACAATAAAATTTACATTTAAATTACTCAAAATTACACATTTTACAACTTTACTTTATTCTCAAATTCTATTAAAGTTTGTCATTTGTTTCCATTAAAATTTTATATTTTTACTATGACTCTCTTTCTTTACTATTCTCATTCTCCATTAGTTTGGGTGATTTAATTATTCATACTAACTTGATCTACCACTTGGCATGTATACCTTTATAATCTTTATCCCTCTGACTCTAATACCACTAACAGCTTTAACTAACATGACACCCATCTCTATCAAAACATCTATCAAACAATCTCTAAACCCAACTTACTACTCAACTCAATTCGCATCATTCTACCCTTATATAAAAAAATACTCTCTACCCCTTTGTACCCAGGATGTGTGTGTCCCCCCCAAAAGCTCATTCCCTTTTCTGGCCCCTGTATTCTACCTAGGCGACCCTTTCCGGCGCTAAACGGTCCCTTCCCGTCCCAACCCTTTTGTTGCGGACTCCCACCACACCACCCCCTCTTACAAAATTCCCAACAACTCTAATTACCATTCTCATTACATCACTTCAACTACAACAAAATATCTCCATTTACTTATTACATCAGTATATCAATCAATACTCTACATATTTTCCCCATATCTACTGTGTCACTATCAATACTTCTCAAACTCTACATTATATTAATTCACAACAATATTATTCTCTCTATTACCACTTTAAACTCAACTCGGACTGATCTACTTGTCCTAACAAAATATTAATCACCCAAAATCTACCTTTTACAAATCATTTAAAATTCTTAACTATATTAAATTACTTCCATCATTTTGTCATCATTTAAAATACACTCTTTAACACATTAAAATCATTATATTCAAACATTAGTTACCTTGGAAATTTACAAACAATTACATGACATTCTACAGCGGATCAGCTGATTTTCTAGGTACGGCGAATGACCTTATTATAAACACATTTCAAAATTATATCAAGTTTTACTTTACATATTGTATTAGGAAATTTATACTTACAGTATATTATTCACCTACTGACATAAACACAAAATATACACACCACACACATCAATACCTCCACGTAACCTCTGAAACATTTAACAACAGTGTTATTTCATACCAAACAATTTAACATTTATCTATTTATTACTATCAAATTCACATCTCCTAAAATAGTTTAAACTCATTAGAAAAATTCAATTATATAACATTTAAATCAATCAAAAATATTTAAACACCTCCAATTATTTTAATTAAATTAATTATTGAAAACACAACATTTTTAATTACATTACTTCCAAAACAATTTATCATTCATTAACTACCACCGTCGGAATCATTTATTTAATCTGACAAAATATTATTATTATTAAACAAATTCTACTACATACACACATCGTTTACCTAACATTTTACAATACACACAATTAATTTCACTAAACATTTATTTACAAACTTTTGTCATTAATTACTCAATTTATCACACTTCATTTCCAAAATCAGCCAGGTCAGAACCATAAACTAAAATGTTTAGAATGTCCATACCCTGAGTTTATATTCAACCCCCATCGTCAAAAATTAGCCTTGGTTTCACATCACATTTTTCAATTTTATTTACCCTCCATTTATTATTATTATTATAATAAACCATTACTTCTATGTCATTCATCTTCCCTTTTACTATGTCATAAAACCTGTCACTATTATTTATTTTTATCCAGTCTCCGTAAGTATTTGTTGTTACACCCAGGTAAATTATTTTCTCATCTCCATTTAGACTATCACTATACTCCCTTTCTAAATCATAAGCACTAACTAGCAATCCCTGATCAACTTCAACTCCCATTCTACTCTCATTTTCACTATTGTCTACTGTATCACTTTTTGATACCCCGTTTTCGGCTACATAATCATTATTCTTATTTACTGTTATTTCATCATTATAATTACTTGTATTACTACCACTTACCTTGTCTACTATTCCTTCGTTATTTTTTGTATATTACTACCACCACAAACACTTACCTGTTTTAATCCAATTTCTGTATTTTCCTTTAATTGACATCCATCTCCTCCCCACTTTTTGTCTATCTCGTTCAAATGTTTCTTCATCATATCAAAACCCTTATCCATTACTTCCTTTGTTTCATCTAATTCTGTGTGTAACTCGTCAAAACATTTATCCATCCTTTCAAAACCCTTGTTTATAACACCCCTTAGTTCATCAAAACCCTTATTCATATTATCAGCCCTGAACGCTGAGATATATCAAACAATTGATATTTAATAAAATATGATTGATTGATTTTATTTTATTCAACTAATACTGTCTCTGTTAAGCGCCATCTTGTATGGCCAACTACGTATAACAAAAAATAAAGGTATACTTACCATTTTTTGGGTTCTTTTTAGACGAACTCGGGAGCAGAATGATTTATTTGCAGTAATTAGTTTAACTCATATTTGCATTAAACGAAATATTTATTTATTCTGTAATGCACATAATAATAAAACATAAATCTTCCTTTCCTACAACTTAATTACTTTTGCAGGTTTAGCTACAACTCGTGAAAAGAAATTCATCAAGATTAATAGATACTTGTAAAATTCATTATAGATTATTAATAATTTATATTTCTTTGTTTTATATATGTACAAACCAGCACCTCTTTTATATTTTAGATTCACGCTCTCTCTCTCTCTCTCTCTCTCTCTCTCTCTCTCTCTCTCTCTCTCTCTCTCTCTCTCTCTCTCTCTCTCTCTCTCTCTCTCTCTCTCTCTCTCTCATTACGTTACTGTACCCCCCCATTTTATTTAGGTTATAATTTAGGTTGCCAGTTTCTTTGAATCAATTCCAAGTTTGAAAGTTTTAGAGTTACCCCTTGTTGGTTACTTATCCATTGTTGCTAAGATCTTGACGAGTCCGTTTTTACCACGTATTTTCCTCCCTTCGCACATTTTTCCCTATTTCACTCGTTTACCGGAACTGTAAATTTATTAAACTGTTTATTTGATGATTACTTTCACATTTTATATGTTACGGGCCCGCTTTTTACGTTTCGAAACTTTACGTGACCGGCCGGCTCACGGTGTAATTTTATACTGGAACTAGGCCACTGGCGCTATTTTATGAAGTCGCCGTTGTTGTGCGACCAACTCTTATTGTTTTAAAGTTTATATCACTCCGCCAGCAGACTACTTTCGTTACATGACCGCATTCCATAACAAGGATCGGCTCTGACGTATATACTTACGTCAGATGGTCTGACATGGTTATATAACTTGTTGACAAATTTGTTGTGTCATTTGTTGACCTTGGCACAGTTTGCTGTCTGTTTTCACCGGTTTATATAAAATATTATTGAAGAACCTTCACAGTCAGTGCTGCCACTGTTGTTTTCATCGCAACCACAGAATTTACCTTTCGGTCATAAATTTTGTCCCTATTATTTAAAAATGTTATTTGTTTATAAAAAAAAAATACAAATTGTGTTATTACCCCAGAATAGGCCCGTTACAATACCCCCTCAATGAGATATTTTATGCCGAAGCATAAAAAATCTCATTGACACACTCATACTTGCTAAAGGGATCAGCCAGGATATGTCGCCACAACCCCCTTTACGGTTTACAAAAAATATAATCAACTCACCCTTGGTCCGTTGACTGTGACTGCACCTGAATGACAATACTGGACTTCTCTCTCGAGATCCCAACACCGTAGAGTCAGACAGATACTTAACGCCCCTGCTCTGATGCGCTGGCCAGCTCAGGTCCGCCACCACAGCATCACCCAACACTGAAACAACCAATTAAAATATCAAATAGTGGCCTTATACAACACCATATCCCCAACTGATCTGTTTCCCCCTAGCGGTGCTGGTTTGCGCTAAGAAGCACTGGTTTTGTTTTTTACTTATTTCTAACATATGTATCAAAATATCTAAGAACAACATGATACCCACTTTAAAATTCCATACTCCCAGGCTATCTACTTTTTCGTATTAACTTTATCCCAAAATTCAAAATCATTGCCCTGATTCCCATCAGAATTTAAATAAACAGACGATAGACTCATAAACATTTCCCATTACCATATTACATTTCTCTCATCCCCAATTTAAAATGCATTTAAAATATTTAAATTCATAAAATTCTCTTACACTAACAAACACAATATAACATAAGAAAACATAGTACACTCATAATTCACATTGTTATCCTTATCTTAAAATAAACAATTTGTATTTAAAATTTACACACTTTACATCATTAAGTTTGCATTAATTCGTTTCTCAAAAACTTCTCTTTTTTTTTTTTTCAATCTTTGTTTTACCCATCATTTCATTTATTATTTCCTTTCATTAATTTGGGTGATTCTCAGTTATTCATTATAATTCACTTTATCAACTTGGCATTTACCCATAATCGGACCCCTTTTATTACTCTAACGCTCCCTTACAAAATCTTTAACTAGTATGACACCCCACTATCAAAATCTACTAACCCTTCTCTACCTCTAACTACTTACTACTTTAACTCAATTCGCCACCTTCTCTCTATATATAAAAAAAAATACTCTCTAACCCTTTGTACATAGGATACGTGTCCCCCCCCCCAAAAGCTCAATTCCCGTTCTCTGGTTCCTGGATTCTACCTAAGCAACCCCTTCCCACTAAAACTATACCAAATCCCGTCCCAACCCTTATGTTGCGGACTCCCACATTACACTGCCCCCTACTACAAAATTGCCATCCCCAAAAATCTCAATCTCCTTACCTTACTACAACTACAACAAAATAACATCAACAAAATAAACAACAATATATCACTCAAAACTCTACATAAATTCTCCAATTCTACTGTGTCTCCACTTTAACTTCTCAAAATTCTATAACATACATTAACTCAAAACAACATTACATTATTCTCATCTCTACTATTCCTTTAACTTTGACTTCAGTTTGGACAGATCTATATGCCCACAAAAATTCAACTTGGACTGATTCATACATTTTATTCAAACAATTACTAGATTACAACAAATTTTTAATACGTTATCCCCTGGATAACCTCCCAGCCACACACACTATGACCCCCCTGGACTGTGGCGTCCAGTTGCGTCCACAAGGACTGAGGTTTTGGAGGAATGTGACATCTCCGTGTCCTTGCTTCTGCGTTACATTTGAAAAGGTATAGATATCAACATATCTTTGCTTATAGTTATGCGCCCCTAATGCGGGTCTACCACCTGGCTCTGCTGTTCCTCCTCGAACAGAGTGGCAGCCGCTGTTCCATAGTTTCCGGGATTTCCCCTAGTTTCACCCCCCATTAATTTCTAATATGTACCAATTTCAAGTCAGCTATGGTCAAGGGACTTGATATGACCATAGCTAACCGCTCGCCAAAACCACGATTAGTGCTGGTAAGGCAGTAATCGCCCGAAAAGTTGGGGAAATCATCTCTTCCTTCAGGCATGTACACATCATCATTAATATGCACGACACGGTAATTTATCAAGGTACAATATAAAATTATACAAAAGGGTGTGCCGTGCATTTTCGCCATGTTGGCCTTCGATGGAGGTAACACTCTCGGTTACCCCCAACACTTTCCGCCATCTACTGGGGCACATGCCACCCCAGGAACAGCAACTTACTAACTAATTAATTAGAATTGACACTAAACTTTCTACCGTTGCAGTTCCACACTCCACTGTTCTATCACTTCTTTGAGCACCAATCTACCCCCCAAAATTATCCCCACATCTTGTATTAATAACAAGTTTTTATTTTACTACACATTTCTTCAAAACGTTCCTATACTCACTGATACTAAAATTTGACAATTATATTTGGTCACTTAATTCTAACATTTAATCAAATTTAAAATTCTAAACATCCAGCTTTACATTGAAAGCTGACTCTATCTTGACTTTCAACACGTAACTATAACCAATGGCTAATTTTAATTTTACCATTGGTTCTAAAACTTTTGAATTTGTACGCACTGCCTTATATTTAGGTGCAGCCTTCATTATATACCACACTCTAACGCAGTGCAGGCACGTGACAGGTACACCGGTCTTGTTGCACCTGGAGTGTATTATAAAAAATTTTAATTTGTGTCACGTACCTGTTGGGGTCCCCCTCCCCGTTCAAATATGTAGTTAAGTTTTCTAGTTTATACCAATTTTGGTGGAGCCGGACCATCGTTGTTTTCACCGCCCGAAGGAAGATCTGCCAACCATGGCCCGCCTCCGAGTTCCGAATTCCACGGCCAGGACTGGTAAGATCGTGACCGCCCGAAAATGGGGGAGGATCCCTTCTGTAAACATACAACAATATTTAAAACTTATTCATAAACATAACATAATTAAAGTGACCTATATAATTTTAAATTCGTCGCATTCTGAGTACCTACTATTTCCTGCGTCGCTGGGTTCCTCAGCACATACGCATTCTGCATTTTTATTCCTACAACTTCATAAGGTCCTTCATATAACAAGAAAAACTTTTTTATTTCCCTATCTTGAGCACTGGACAAATCATGTCTTTTTACTAGCACTAACTGACCTACCTCGTACTTGGTCCATTTACCCTTGGCATCATGTTTCTGTATCTTGAGCACTGGACAAATCATGTCTTTTTACTAGCACTAACTGACCTACCTCGTACTTGGTCCATTTACCCTTGGCATCATGTTTCTGTTTTCGTCGCTCTCCTCTCGTCAGTAAGTTCTCGTTGGCCAATCTAACTTTCATATTCCTGTCCAAAACCTGACCTTCAGGTGGGTATTCGAACAGTCGTTCCAATATCCTGGGCGGCCTTGTTCCCCTGATCAACTCATGCGGCGTAAATCCCGTGGACTCATGGGTGGTACAATTCAGCCACTCCTCTACTTTCTTTACGTAGGATGGCCATTCTGTGTGTCTGGCGTGACAGTACGCCCGAAATATCCTGCCAATCTCTCTCATCACCCGTTCTGCTTGGTTCGACTGAGGATGGTACACTGCCGTATGCTTGAGTATGATACCTTCCCATCCAAGTGTCTGCCGCCACTTGCCGCTTATAAACTGGGGACCGTGGTCAGATAATATAATTTTCGGTTTTCCAACATTAAGCATGTAGTCTTTTACTATTTTCTCACTGAGTACTTTACTCGTTGCTCTCTTAATGCTATATAACTTCACAAATTTTGAAAAAGTGTCTAAAACTACAAATACATACAACACACCACCTCTACCCCTGGGTAATGGTCCATATAAATCAACCGCAACTAGATCAAAAGGTTTATCTACTTTTATATAATTCATCTCCCCTTCCACTCTATAATTCACTACTTTCGATTTTTGACATAAATCACACACTCTCAACACTTTTCTCACTCTCCTCTCCATATTCTTAAATATACATGACTCTTTCAAAACATTTGCACACTTTCTCGCACCAAAATGACCATACCTTATATGACAATCCCAAACAATTTTATCTATCAACCCCTCGGGTATAACTAACCTCCAATCACGCTCCCCACCATCTACTTTTTTAAACAAAATACCTTGATATACTTGAAATCGCTCATTATATTCAGATCCCTCTACATCTGTTTCTAAACTAACAATTATTTTACCCAGTTTGCTATCAGATCTTTGCATGTTTTTAATATCACTTAATTCCTCACCAAAAATTCTATCTTCTCTAGTTAGTCTAAAGATTTCTATTTCTTTAAGATCCCTACCAGTTTTATTGTCTATAACATCTACTCTAGAAAGTGTATCTGGTACCTTATTATCTGACCCCTTTATGTATTCCCATGAAAAGTTATATTCTCGTAAGGCTAATACCCACCTGGTTAATCTGCTATGTGTTAGCTTACATGAATTAAGAAATGACAATGCCTTGTGGTCCGTCCGGATGATCGTGGTATTACCTAAGATGTAGGTCCGGAATTTACCCACGGCGAACACAATACTTAGAAGTTCTTTTTCAGTGGTGGTATAATTTTTCTCAGCCGACAACAGCGATCTACTGGCAAAGGCGATCGTCAGGTGTTCCTTGTCGCAGCTCTCCTGGTATAACTCCGCCCCTAGAGCTACATTGCTGGCGTCGGTCTGCAAATAAAAAGTCTTATTAAAATCGGGATGATTCATCATGATCATATGACTAAACTTTCTCTTAATTTCATTAAACGCAGTTCGTTCCGGATCGCCCCATCTCCACTGTTTATTCTTCTGCAGTACAGCACTCAGTTTGGATGTTGTGTGTGCGTAGTTCTCCTGAAATTTCCTGTAAAAATTGCATAGGCCTAAGAAACTCTGTAATTGCTTAATGTTTTTTGGTTCAGGGAATCGCATTATGGCTTCAACTTTGTCAGGGTTGGCTAATATTCCCTCCTGTGTAATAATAAATCCTAAAAAATGTATTTCTGTCTGCAAAAACTTAGACTTGTCCCAATTTACTGTTAAACCCCCTCTTTGCAGCTTATCTAATACATATTCTATGTGTTCTAAATGTTCAGTGAATGTTCTAGAGGCTATCAAGATATCATCGACATATACAGTTAAAAAGTCTAAATCCTTAGGTTGTAAAATATTATCTAAACATTTGATAAAACTGGCAACACTGGTGTTTAATCCAAAAGGTAAGCGTTTGAACTGGTAATTCTTACCGTTAAAAAGAAAAGCTGTGTATTTCCTGCTCTCTGTTGCTAATGGCACCTGCCAGTATCCAGCGGTCAGGTCTAAGGACGTCATGTATTTAACTCCGCTAAACTTCTGTAAAATCTCATTTATGGGTTCCGGAGATTCCCTGTCAGGTATAATAATTTGATTAATTTTCCGAGCATCTAAACATAACCTTACCTTGCCATCCTTCTTTATCACTACCACCAAAGGATTTGAGTAAGGTGATACTGAGCGTTCAATTATGCCTCCCTGCATCATCCGGTCTAGTTCCTCCTGTACAGCCCTCCTCTTCGAAAACGGCACCGGGTAGCTCCTCTGCATGTATGGTGCGTGGTCCCGAACTTTCAGCTCGCAGATGTAGTCCTTCGCTTTCCCCGGTGATTCATCAAACACCTCTCTGAACCGCTCCACAACTGCCCACAGCTCCTCTCGCTGAGTATTTCCTACAACTGTATTTTCATTGAAAAATTTGTCGGCTCTATTTGCCCACACACTCTCATTACGCTCATGCATCTCTCCCTCCTCATTTTCTATACTATTATTCTCTAGACATATATTTATTTTAGTTTCTATCTCTCTATCGCCTATCTGCTTATGTAACATTTTTATTCCAGTGACTTTACTTTCATTCACTACTTTCTTAAACTCTATTCTGACTGGTTTATTCCCCTTTTCAAATTTTACTATTTGTTTATTGAAATCTATTACTGCTCCGTTTCTTTCCAAAAAATCATTTCCCAATATTACATCTAGACTTAACCCTTTAACTACTAGGAAAGTGTTTTCAAATTCAACTTCATTTATTAAAATATTTAAGTGTACTTGTCTGGTTATTCTCTTACTTCTCACCCCAGTTACCCCCACTACTGTAACCCCTGCAACTGGTAATGACGGTATATTCTTGTTTAACTCCTTTAATTCACCCATGACATTTTCAGAAATTACTGAGATCTCACTACCGGTATCAATTAAAGTTTTATAATTCTTACCTTCAATGTTAATCGTCACCTCAGTCAATCCTGCTCTGCGTTCCATCACCTTGTTCTCCTCTTCTTCTAACAGTTCCTTCGCCATGTCCATCTTGATAACGTTGTTATGGTATCCGTTGATTATTTGGACCCTCCTGTTTTCCGTAGACAATGGTTGGGCCCGCTTCTCCATTGTCCTCCCTAGTTTTCCGTGGAGGGACCCGTCACAGCTGGAGGATTTCCCCCTCTACCTCTATTATAATGTCCTCCTCCTCTCGGCGCTCCTCTATGAAATTCTCCTCCTCTCGACTGTCGATTGGGTGGTGGGTTCGCTCGCTCGTTCCTTGCGCACTCCCTGTTTCGATGACATCTGAAACAATTTGTTCTATTAGCATAATTGTCGGTTTCACAGGCTCTACACCTCCAACTCTCGCCCCTATTATCAAAACTTCCTCCCCGCGCTCCTCTATGAAAATTCTGTGTACCCCTGTTCTGATGGTAATTATTATTATTATGGTGTGGTACTACTGGTGTGTTTGAACGTCGCCCTATGTCGCGTTCCCCTATATTCTGTAGCACGTCTAGCATGCTCTCTAACTCATTAATATTTGTAATCTCTAGTCATTAACGTGATTTGCACCTCTCTGGGCAGGTGTTTGCTAATATGTCTTACAGATGACCGGAATGGTAACGGTGGTTCTAGATACTTAGCTTCGTTATATATCATCATCACATATATGGTTAGGTGGTTATTACTCCTACCAAAATTCCCAGTACCCATTATTTTACTTCTTAAGATTTCTTGGTCTTCTTCTGACCAATATTTGTTTCGAAAAGCTACCTCAAAATCTTCATAACTACCCCATTCGGTATGGTGTACTTCCGACCATATCTCGGCACTACCTTTAAAACATTTGATAATCTTCAGCAATTTAACCTCCCAACTACTACTATTAAATCGATTAAATTCCCGCACTCGATTTAAAAATTGCATTGGATGCACTCTCCTATTTTCACTACTAAAAGTTTCTAATTCTATTTCATTATTTGGGTCTCGTGTCATAAATATTCGTTCAGTAACATTGTTTACATTTTGATTTTTTACTAAACTTAATTCATCTCTCATACTACTAATGTTTTGTTCAAGTGAATATAATTTTTTGTCATTACTATATTCAGACTGTACATTATTTTTTGATATTACTTCAATAGATTCATTTACTGCTTGTATTTCTGTCTTATAATTACTTTCAATTTCATTTATTTTAGAGTCTATCTTATTTTGGTGTTCATCAATATTTTGACTAATTTTTTCAACTGTCATTACTACGCTACTCAACTTACATTCAGTTTCAATATTACATTTATTAATTTTTGATTCTATGTCATTGTTATACTCATTCATTGAATTTATTAATATTTCATTATTTTCATTGATTTGCTTCTCAACTCTACTTATCTGACTATCGACTTCATTAAATTTAACATCTATCTGCTGTATGGACTTATCTAACTTGGTCTCTACTTGGTTGATTTTATCAGTAAACTCTACTTTAGTACTTTCACAATGTCTATTAATTTCTTGAATCTCATATTTCAACTCATTAATATCCCTACTTTGTCTATCAAATTTGTCATTCTGGATATTAAATTTAACGTCAGAATCACTCTTTATTTCATTAATTTGGGTTTTTAACACATCGAATTTCTCATTTATCTCGTTTTTCTGTTCATTAAAAAGCAATTTCATCATCTTGATCATATCATTATCTTCAACCTTTTTACTCGTGACTGGTGTTGAGTGAACACCTTCATTCATGATTTGTGATTCAGTTACGCTTATTTGGCTTTCATCTACACTGTCAGTGACGCTGACAGTTTCATGATTGTCTGCCATCTTTCTTAAAATCTTTTAAATATATTTCTTTGCAAAATAGTTTTATATGTAATATATAGTTATTATAAAACAAATATTCTACTCACCCATACTACAAAAACATGACAAAACCTTACTACTTATACATCTATTTTACGTACACACAAAAATTTTATTTTCTACTCCAAACAACCATCCTGCTCTCCACGTGGCCTATATTTATATAAATTTATTTATATAAATTGTCCCTACGTTCGGAAGCCATTGAGATATATCAAACAATTGATATTTAATAAAATATGATTGATTGATTTTATTTTATTCAACTAATACTGTCTCTGTTAAGCGCCATCTTGTATGGCCAACTACGTATAACAAAAAATAAAGGTATACTTACCATTTTTTGGGTTCTTTTTAGGCGAACTCGGGAGCAGAATGATTTATTTGCAGTAATTAGTTTAACTCATATTTGCATTAAACGAAATATTTATTTATTCTGTAATGCACATAATAATAAAACATAAATCTTCCTTTCCTACAACTTAATTACTTTTGCAGGTTTAGCTACAACTCATGAAAAGAAATTCATCAAGATTAATAGATACTTGTAAAATTCATTATAGATTATTAATAATTTATATTTCTTTGTTTTATATATGTACAAACCAGCACCTCTTTTATATTTTAGATTCACGCTCTCTCTCTCTCTCTCTCTCTCTCTCTCTCTCTCTCTCTCTCTCTCTCTCTCTCTCTCTCTCTCTCTCTCTCTCTCTCTCTCTCTCTCTCTCTCTCTCATTACGTTACTATACCCCCCATTTTATTTAGGTTATAATTTAGGTTGCCAGTTTCTTTGAATCAATTCCAAGTTTGAAAGTTTTAGAGTTACCCCTTGTTGGTTACTTATCCATTGTTGCTAAGATCTTGACGAGTCTGTTTTTACCACGTATTTTCCTCCCTTCGCACATTTTTCCCTATTTCACTCGTTTACCGGAACTGTAAATTTATTAAACTGTTTATTTGATGATTACTTTCACATTTTATATGTTACGGGCCCGCTTTTTACGTTTCGAAACTTTTTACGTGACCGGCCGGCTCACGGTGTAATTTTATACTGGAACTAGGCCACTGGCGCTATTTTATGAAGTCGCCGTTGTTGTGCGACCAACTCTTATTGTTTTAAAGTTTATATCACTCCGCCAGCAGACTACTTTCGTTACATGACCGCATTCCATAACAAGGTCGGCTCTGACGTATATACTTACGTCAGATGGTCCGACATGGTTATATAACTTGTTGACAAATTTGTTGTGTCATTTGTTGACCTTGGCACAGTTTGCTGTCTGTTTTCACCGGTTTATATAAAATATTATTGAAGAACCTTCACAGTCAGAGCTGCCACTGTTGTTTTCATCGCAACCACAGAATTTACCTTTCGGTTATAAATTTTGTCCCTATTATTTAAAAATTTTATTTGTTTATAAAAAAAAAATACAAATTGCGTTATTACCCCAGAATAGGCCCGTTACAACGCTCTTTTTCAATCACCCCCACACTGTCGTCATTATCAATAGGCCTATTCACTGTCTTATTTTCTACCACTATTACTTCAACTGTCTTACCTTTATCTTTCGTCATCTTACTACCAATATCATCACTGTGCTTTTTAATTTCTGCGAATATTCCCTCTTCTTGTTCTTCCATTCTTGTTAAACTATCATCCAAATTACCCCACTCCTCGTCTGTCATGTCACCTACAACCCCTCTAAATTCGCTTTCCCATTCATCCCACGCGAAACCAATATTCTCCATTACCTCGGTCATTCAAAATTTAATTATATAACCTCTTTATATATAAAAAAACTATTATTCAACTACAAACATAAAATCAAAACATCTAACACCCTTGTACACATCATACTCCTACCAAAACATAACCTTATTTTACGTAATTATATACGATAAAATCTTTACAAATACGCCGTTACCAATTCCTATTTTCTGTGCTTTAAAACAGGTCTAGTTCCTATAAATTTGATACGAACATCCTGGCAGGGTCGTCGCTGTAAAGGTACTCGCCTTTTTACCCTTTAAATTTAAATACTACACTCATCAAAATATAATAATACTCACCGCTGCCAGAATTTTACTTACCGTCATATTCCCCGTTAAACTTACCTTTAGAAACAGCCCAGGTCGCCAACATATTTTTAGATAAACATGTAAACTTAAAACACTCTTGCCCTTATAAAAATCCCGCTATCTGACTGTAATTTAAAATTTCAGAAAACCCCCGATTACGTTAGACGAGCTGTCAGCACAGAAAACTAGGAAGTGGTTATGGCGTAATAACTAGACTAACACATGGTTATATAAAACAAGACCTTTTAATTTCTCTATTATTAGTTAATCGTCTGAATAAAATTCTTACTCCATAATTTAGTTACTATCCATCTTTAACTCACATCTGACTGTCTTTTGTAAATAGGAATAACACAAAACATTTATTTCATATCTTATATCTATTTCAATATTTAGTTTTACCAACGTTTAAGCTAACCCAGTTTGCTACACTCTCGCATTCATTCTTTAAAACCCCATTTTTCGAGCTCTTTATTATTAAACTTTCATGAAATTATAAAATGTTAAGATTGTTTGTTTACTTATCCATCGTTGTGCAACACTGAATGTTTGTCCAAAGTTTTGGTTTTACGCTTTCATTTGCTTCACTTCACTGCACTAACTCCATTCTGATACACGTTTACTGGTTGTTACCGGTTTATTACTTTTTACATTTTTAAATAATTTATTTGGGACCACTGAGTCGAAGCGAGCATCCGGCCGCCGCCGCTACTGTATCTCGACTGACTCTACATGAGGCCGGACATTACTGCCATGCCTGAGAACGAATTTCGTCGTTGCACACAGCCTTCGCGGCTAAAGTTTCATTCATTGCACACACGACACACAGGATATTTTGTGTGTTGGACGTCGACGATATTTAGGGTTCCCTGGTCGACGTCACAAATGGGGGCAGGACGTGATCTCGTTTCCGTCGCCTCCGATACACGTGGCGAACAAAATTCATCTCCAAGCTATGTTGTTTTACTAACTTGGCGTCGGTCTGCGCTCCACCGATGTTAGTGCGTTTGGGGCACAGATGTCACACAGCATCAAAGTTCCAAGAATCATCAACCCGCACATTCCATTGCAATTGTTTCATCACCGTTTCTTTGTTCGAACTATGCTTTATATTGCCATGAGACGGACCACACAGATGGAAATGAATTGTTAATATTTAATAAAATGAGACCCAAAGTTAATAAAATAAAAACTCCCCCTTTTTGCCCCGTTACAATACCCCCCCAATGAGAGGTCTTCTGTCGAGACAGAAGAAATCTCATTGCTAAACCCCTAAGAGGATCGGTGAGGATATGGTGCCAACAAACCCCCATTAGTTCTTACACATCATGGGTAAACTACCCCCCTGGCTCGAAGACTATGGCCGCACCTGAACGAGATTACTGGACTTCTCTGTACGAGATCCCAACACCATAAAATCGAACAGACACGCACCACAGCACACCTAACCCTCTAACATGCCGCCCCAAAAATCCAAACCCCTGGTCTTATACCATGCCAGATCCTCAACCGATATGTTCCCCTTAAGGCCGGTATACACTTACAGGTATAAATGACAGGTCTACCCGTCGCAGGTAACCTGTCAGGTCAAACTTGGAATGTAGATGGACAATAACTGTCAGTTTTTGCAACTGTCAGGCGGCCTGTCACCCGTCCAAAAATTCGACAGGTGCAGGGTTCCCCCACCAGTCGACCTGCAAGTGTGTAGGAATTTCAGACCACCTGTCAGTTTCTCAAGGTTGTGATGAATGAATTTCTTCATACCGACTCCCCTGCGGCGTAAACAAGTTTTTTTTACTGTGATCTAATTTTTATTGCGTTGCTCATTTGTTTTGTGTAGTTTTATTTTATATCATTCGTGGTCGTCCGGTTTTCCAGCAGTGACATAATGGAAGCCAGGAAGAAGGAGGTTATGGAAGAATTTATACAGATTTATCGCAGTGAACCATGTATATGGAACGTGAAGAGCGCGGAATATAGTCATCGCCCTCGGAAAGGAGCAGCTTACGCAAAATTATTAGAAAATCTTAAAAAATAGAACCATGGGCTACCAGGGACACAGTATTAAAGAAAATTAACACGTTACGAAGTAACTTCTGCAAGGAATTGAAGAAAGTCAAAGCCTCGAAGAAAACAGGATCAGCAGCCGATGATACGTACAAACCAACGTTGTGGTACTATGACCTTCTCACCTTTTTAGACGATCAATGCACTCCTCGTCCCTCAGTAAATACCATTAGCAGTGACGACGACGAAAACAATGAAGAAGAGGAAGTGGAGAAAGAGGAAGAGGTAAGAGAAACAATTTTCAATACAATCAGTTATAACTCATTGTCAGTTTATTCAATAGCGAATAGAAGTCGGTAGGTTTACATAATAATAGGAGGTACCTACTGGAAATAAAAAATACAAGTTACAAGAGTGGATAATCAGTGGATAAAATTCAATTGCCGAGGTACTTGACCTTCATTAGCAAAATAGCGAACAAAATCGTCCCGTACGTTTTTTGCAGTGGTCGTAGAAATTGCTTGTAATCTGTTATCCAAACGAACTAAATTTGATCATCCGTTTGCATACCAGCATGGACTGTACCATTTTCTGTGTTTTCAATATCAAAGCATTCAGGGGGTGAGTAATAACTTAAGGACATTGCCATTAAAAAGTTGTGCAGAGCACATGCTGCCATAACAACAGAGGTTATGTTGTCTGGCTCTAAATTTATATGAGTTTGAAATATGCGAAATCGAGATGCCATAATGCCAAAACAATTTTCAACAATACGTCTTGCCCGTGACAATCTGTAATTATAAATTTTTCTTTCAACTGTTGTTAACTGTGACTGTCTGAATGGTTTCAACATGTCTGTTCTTAATGGAAATGCATCGTCTGCTACAATTACATATGGTAACTTAGCATTGCTGTTGTTGACATTCTCAGCACCTGGGATGTGTAGACGGTTTTCGTCCAGCTTCTCAAAAAACCTTGTGTGTTGCAAAACCCCGCCATCAGAAATCCTTCCATTTACACCAAAATCAGCCATTATCAAACGATAATTCGCGTCAACAAGCGCCAGCAAAACCATGCTGTGGTCTCCTTTGTAGTTGAAATAGTATGACCCGCTTCCACCAGGAGGAATGATGTTGACATGTTTTCCATCCAAAGCTACCAAACAGTGAGGAAAGTTCCATCTCGTTTCGAATTGATTGGCTATGTCTTTCCACTCCTGAGTCGTTTTGGGAAACTGAAAACATGAAAAAACTTGTAGGTACCTCAATAAAACAGTAGGTTAGATACTAAACGTATAAGCATACTAAAATGTAGAATAAAAATTAAATGAATAAAATGAATTGTTGGCAAATCCTGCCCAGTTACTATCATTTGAATAAACATTTTTATCCACGGTCGCAAGTCCGTGGCCACTAAACTCTTTCAGAGTCTGTCAGGAGATTTGACATTATTTATTTTTATTCATTTAACTGATTTCATTATTATTTATTTCTTTATTTTATATATATATATTTTTTTTCTTTTCTACTTTTGCGGGCACACTTAGCGTTGTGCTGGAGATTTAGCGGTTGTTGTTTACAACTGATCTTCAGTTCCAACATGCAGAAAACAGTGTATACGCAGTTGAAGGAGTTTAGGTTGGCAGAATAAAAATGTTTATTCAAATTTCTAGTAGTAGTTTTGCATTAAATACAAAATTTCAAATTTCGTGCAACAAGGTGTCTACCTCAGCACATTACAAATTGGTGACTTTTTCTTGCAGGTGATGGGTGACATTGCACGTGCTCGTGGATCTGGGACACAGCAAGACCCTCCTACCCCTCCATCACACAGGGAGAAAAGCTTTGCACGAACACCTGACCTCAAGCGACCACGAAACAAAAGCTCTTCTTCAAATGAAGAAGAATTGTTGAAAAGGGAGGTTTTGCAACATGTCAATGAGCATTTCAAGCAGCCAAAACCTCCAGAAGATCGATTTGACGTTTTGGTAAAAATGTTGCCATGAAACTGCGTGATTTACCTAGACAGCAAAGGGTGATAGCCGAAAAGCTGATTAATGATGCTTTAAGTGAGGGAGAAATGAACAATTTGAATATGACACACAGAATAACTTCTTTCACGCAACCTACTTACACATATCCTACTACATTCTCCCACATGCAACAACCCAACAATTCTCCCATGAATCATTCTTTTTCCACATCGCCCATCATTCCTGGGACACCCCATTCACTTTCTACTTCACCTGATGATACAGAATCAGTAAGGTCTTTCTTTTCGAACTACTCTACAAACAGCGATACCCTTGATGCTCAGTGACAAAAGCTGTTGTCCATAAACATCATTTTTTTACACAAACGTATATTCTTCGAAGCCCATTATTACAATCTTTTTATATTATAATAAAGGTACTTACATTGCTACTGTCATAATTCATAATAAATAAAATATTACTAGTACATTGTTTACTTGTTTAGATTTCCACCTACCTTTAAGAATTCTTTATGTAGAACTTTGTAAATTGCACGACACGTTTCAGGTATAATATTGCTGAGAGCTTGAGGTGAGATTATTGTTGAAAATTTCATATCTGCGTATGACCGTCCACTTGCAAGGTACCTCAGAGTTGCGGTCAACCTTTCGTGAGCAGAAATTGATGGCCTCAAAACTGTGTCTTTTTTCTGAATCAATGGCGTAACTTTTTCAAGGAGAATGAAATAAGTTTGTTCATTCATCCTCAAATAATTATGCCAATCTTTTGGAGCAAAACGCAATTCGTTTAGTAGGTTCACATGTGAAAACTTCGTTCTCTTTTTCAACCACTCTTTATACCACACACTTCGTGATTTACGTTTACGGTTTGAATCTATGGCAAATAATAAACCAACCACAGCAATAATAGCGTCATCTTCCGACATTTTTGAACCAACTGATGGACAGTAGACTGTACGTGTGGATCCCCCTGCATTTCATGGTGGACGGCAGGTGGACCTGCGACAGGTGCACCTGTCAATTCTACCTGTAGGTGTGTACCCGCCTTTACCATGCACACTGGGCTGCCTTTAGCAGTTACTGGGCTCGTACATACTCTCATAATATCTTATCAACAAACTCATCATTTAAAAGTCACAAAATATTTGTCTTTAAATTCACAATTCTTTTAAGTTCAAAATCAGATTGTTATATTATTATTATTTTCATCAAAACCAAAAAATCTTTTATCTACATTTATCAATTTTCTTCATTACTATTAATACTCAGAAAAACAAACAAATTGAACATCCACTTAAAACATGAATTCATTTATCCTATCATGTGATTATACATACATACTAAACAATATAATTCAATAAAACCCTAGTAATACACATAAACAATAATACAATCAAAATTCAAAACATCAATTAGATGGCAGGCACAAAAATCAAAAATGAAGATTTTTTTTTCCAAAAAAAATTTAACTTTATTAAAATATGCTTTTCTCAATATTAAGAAAATTTAAAATTATTTAAATTAGTTAAACAACCAAATTTGCATCACTTCATTGCCAAAACTGGTCTAGTTTCTATCATTAACCATCAGCTGATCAAACTGGGTCAAGTCAACAACCTTGACCTACACAGGTTATACATAGGCTACATCAGAAAATACATTAAACATGTTTTAAAATTTTTACCTTCAAACATAATAAAACATAATAAAATATGACATTTAAAAGTAACATAGTATTATTACAATTAACAATAAAATTTACATTTAAATTACTCAAAATTACACATTTTACAACTTTACTTTATTCTCAAATTCTATTAAAGTTTGTCATTTGTTTCCATTAAAATTTTATATTTTTACTATGACTCTCTTTCTTTACTATTCTCATTCTCCATTATTTTGGGTGATTTAATTATTCATACTAACTTGATCTATCACTTGGCATGTATACCTTTATAATCTTTATCCCTCTGACTCTAATACCACTAACAGCTTTAACTAACATGACACCCATCTCTATCAAAACATCTATCAAACAATCTCTAAACCCAACTTACTACTCAACTCAATTCGCATCATTCTACCCTTATATAAAAAAATACTCTCTACCCCTTTGTACTCAGGATGTGTCCCCCCCCCCCAAAAGCTCATTCCCTTATCTGGCCCCTGTATTCTACCTAGGCGACCCTTTCCGGCGCTAAACGGTCCCTTCCCGTCCCAACCCTTTTGTTGCGGACTCCCACCACACCACCCCCTTTTACAAAATTCCCAACAACTCTAATTACCATTCTCATTACATCACTTCAACTACAACAAAATATCTCCATTTACTTATTACATCAGTTTATCAATCAATACTCTACATATTTTTTCCCATATCTACTGTGTCACTATCAATACTTCTCAAACTCTACATTATATTAATTCACAACAATATTATTCTCTCTATTACCACTTTAAACTCAACTTGGACTGATCTACTTGTCCTAACAGAATATTAATCACCCAAAATCTACCTTTTACAAATACATTTAAAATTCTTAACTATATTAAATTACTTCCATCATTTTGTCATCATTTAAAATACACTCTTTAACACATTAAAATCATTATATTCAAACATTAGTTACCTTGGAAATTTACAAACAATTACATGACATTCTACAGCGGATCAGCTGATTTTCTAGGTACGGCGAATGACCTTATTATAAACACATTTCAAAATTATATCAAGTTTTACTTTACATATTGTATTAGGAAATTTATACTTACAGTATATTATTCACCTACTGACATAAACACAAAATATACACACCACACACATCAATACCTCCACGTAACCTCTGAAACATTTAACAACAGTGTTATTTCATACCAAACAATTTAACATTTATCTATTTATTACTATCAAATTCACATCTCCTAAAATAGCTTAAACTCATTAGAAAAATTCAATTATATAACATTTAAATCAATCAAAAATATTTAAACACCTCCAATTATTTTAATTAAATTAATTATTGAAAACACAACATTTTTAATTGCATTACTTCCAAAACAATTTATCATTCATTAACTACCACCGTCGGAATCATTTATTTAATCTGACAAAATATTATTATTATTAAACAAATTCTACTACATACACACATCGTTTACCTAACATTTTACAATACACACAATTAATTTCACTAAACATTTATTTACAAACTTTTGTCATTAATTACTCAATTTATCACACTTCATTTCCAAAATCAGCCAGGTCAGAACCATAAACTAAAATGTTTAGAATGTCCATACCCTGAGTTTATATTCAACCCCCATCGTCAAAAATTAGCCTTGGTTTCACATCACATTTTTCAATTTTATTTACCCTCCATTTATTATTATTATTATAATAAACCATTACTTCTTTGTCATTCATCTTCCCTTTTACTATGTCATAAAACCTGTCACTATTATTTATTTTTATCCAGTCTCCGTAAGTATTTGTTGTTACACCCAGGTAAATTATTTTCTCATCTCCATTTAGACTATCACTATACTCCCTTTCTAAATCATAAGCACTAACTAGCAATCCCTGATCAACCTCAACTCCCATTCTACTCTCATTTTCACTATTGTCTGCTGTATCACTTTTTGATACCCCGTTTTCGGCTACATAATCATTATTCTTATTTACTGTTATTTCATCATTATAATTACTTGTATTACTACCACTTACCTTGTCTACCATTCCTTCGTTATTTTTTGTTATATTACTACCACCACAAACACTTACCTGTTTTAATTCAATTTCTGTATTTTCCTTTAATTGACATCCATCTCCTCACCACTTTTTGTCTATCTCGTTCAAATGTTTCTTCATCATATCAAAACCCATATCCATTACTTCCTTTGTTTCATCTAATTCTGTGTGTAACTCGTCAAAACGTTTATCCATCCTTTCAAAACCCTTGTTTATAACACCCCGTAGTTCATCAAAACCCTTATTCATATTATCAGCCCTGAACGCTCTTTTTCTACCACCCCCACACTGTCGTCATTATCAATAGGCCTATTCACTGTCTTATTTTCTACCACTATTACTTCAACTGTCTTACCTTTATCGTTCGTCATCTTACTACCAATATCATCACTGTGCTTTTTAATTTCTGTGAATATTCCCTCTTCTTGTTCTTCCATTCTTGTTAAACTATCATCCAAATTACCCCACTCCTCGTCCGTCATGTCACCTACAACCCCTCTAAATTCGCTTTCCCATTCATCCCACGCGAAACCAATATTCTCCATTACCTCGGTCATTCAAAATTTAATTATATAACCACTTTATATATAAAAAAACTATTATTCAACTACAAACATAAAATCAAAACATCTAACACCCTTGTACACATCATACTCCTACCAAAACATAACCTTATTTTACGTAATTATATACGATAAAATCTTTACAAATACGCCGTTACCAATTCCTATTTTCTGTGCTTTAAAACAGGTCTAGTTCCTATAAATTTGATACAAACATCCTGGCAGGGTCGTCGCTGCAAAGGTACTCGCCTTTTAACCCTTTAAATTTAAATACTACACTCATCAAAATATAATAATACTCACCACTGCCAGAATTTTACTTACCGTCATATTCCCCGTTAAACTTACCTTTAGAAACAGCCCAGGTCGCCAACATATTTTTAGATAAACATGTAAACTTAAAACACTCTTGCCCTTATAAAAATCCCGCTATCTGACTGTAATTTAAAATTTCAGAAAACCCCCGATTACGTTAGACGAGCTGTCAGCACAGAAAATTAGGAAGTGGTTATGGCGTAATAACTAGACTAACACATGGTTATATAAAACAAGACCTTTTAATTTCTCTATTATTAGTTAATCGTCTGATTAAAGTTCTTACTCCATAATTTAGTTTCTATCCATCTTTAACTCACATCTGACTGTCTTTTGTAAATAGGAATAACACAAAACATTTATTTCATGTCTTTTATCTATTTCAATATTTAGTTTTACCAACGTTTAAGCTAACCCAGTTTGCTACACTCTCGCATTCATTCTTTAAAACCCCATTTTTCGAGCTCTTTATTATTAAACTTTCATGAAATTATAAAATGTTAAGATTGTTTGTTTACTTATCCATCGTTGTGCAACACTGAATGTTTGTCCAAAGTTTTGGTTTTACGCTTTCATTTGCTTCACTTCACTGCACTAACTCCATTCTGATACACGTTTACTGGTTGTTACCGGTTTATTACTTTTTACATTTTTAAATAATTTATTTGGGACCACTGAGTCGAAGCGAGCGTCCGGCCGCCACCACTACTGTATCTCGACTGACTCTACGTGAGGCCGGACATTACTGCCATGCCTGAGAACGAATTTCGTCGTTGCACACAGCCTTCGCGGCTAAAGTTTCATTCATTGCACACACGACACACAGGATATTTTGTGTGTTGGACGTCGACGATATTTAGGGTTCCCTGGTCGACGTCACAAATGGGGGCAGGACTTGATCTCGTTTCCGTCGCCTCCGATACACGTGGCGAACAAAATTCATCTCCAAGCCATGTTGTTTTACTAACTTGGCGTCGGTCTGCACTCCGCCGATGTTAGTGCGTTTGGGCGCAGATGTCACACAGCATCAAAGTTCCAAGAATCATCAACCCGCACATTCCATTGCAATTGTTTCATCACCGTTTCTTTGTTCGAACTATGCTTTATATTGCCATGAGACGGACCACACAGATGGAAATGAATTGTTAATATTTAATAAAATGAGACCCAAAGTTAATAAAATAAAAACTCCCCCTTTTTGCCCCGTTACAATACCCCCCCAATGAGAGGTCTTCTGTCGAGACAGAAGAAATCTCATTGCTAAACCCCTAAGAGGATCGGTGAGGATATGGTGCCAACAAACCCCCATTAGTTCTTACACATCATGGGTAAACTACCCCCCTGGCTCGAAGACTATGGCCGCACCTGAACGAGATTACTGGACTTCTCTGTACGAGATCCCAACACCATAAAATCGAACAGACACGCACCACAGCGCACCTAACCCTCTAACATGCCGCCCCAAAAATCCAAACCCCTGGTCTTATACCATGCCAGATCCTCAACCGATATGTTCCCCTTAAGGCCGGTATACACTTACAGGTATAAATGACAGGTCTACCCGTCGCAGGTAACCTGTCAGGTCAAACTTGGAATGTAGATGGACAATAACTGTCAGTTTTTGCAACTGTCAGGCGGCCTGTCACCCGTCCAAAAATTCGACAGGTGCAGGGTTCCCCCACCAGTCGACCTGCAAGTGTGTAGGAATTTCAGACCACCTGTCAGTTTCTCAAGGTTGTGATGAATGAATTTCTTCATACCGACTCCCCTGCGGCGTAAACAAGTTTTTTTTACTGTGATCTAATTTTTATTGTGTTGCTCATTTGTTTTGTGTAGTTTTATTTTATATCATTCGTGGTCGTCCGGTTTTTCGGCAGTGACATAATGGAAGCCAGGAAGAAGGAGGTTATGGAAGAATTTATACAGATTTATCGCAGTGAACCATGTATATGGAACGTGAAGAGCGCAGAATATAGTCATCGCCCTCGGAAAGGAGCTGCTTACGCAAAATTATTAGAAAATCTTAAAAAAATAGAACCATGGGCTACCAGGGACACAGTATTAAAGAAAATTAACACGTTATGAAGTAACTTCTGCAAGGAATTGAAGAAAGTCAAAGCCTCGAAGAAAACAGGATCAGCAGCCGATGATACGTACAATCCAACGTTGTGGTACTATGACCTTCTCACCTTTTTAGACGATCAATGCACTCCTCGTCCCTCAGTAAATACCATTAGCAGTGACGACGACGAAAACAATGAAGAAGAGGAAGTGGAGAAAGAGGAAGAGGTAAGAGAAACAATTTTCAATACAATCAGTTATAACTCATTGTCAGTTTATTCAATAGCGAATAGAAGTCGGTAGGTTTACATAATAATAGGAGGTACCTACTGGAAATAAAAAATACAAGTTACAAGAGTGATAATCAGTGGATAAAATTCAATTGCCGAGGTACTTGACCTTCATTAGCAAAATAGCGAACAAAATCGTCCCGTACGTTTTTTGCAGTGGTCATAGAAATTGCTTGTAATCTGTTATCCAAACGAACTAAATTTGAATCATCCGTTTGCATACCAGCATGGACTGTACCATTTTCTGTGTTTTCAATATCAAAGCATTCAGGGGGTGAGTAATAACTTAAGGACATTGCCATTAAAAAGTTGTGCAGAGCACATGCTGCCATAACAACAGAGGTTATGTTGTCTGGCTCTAAATTTATATGAGTTTGAAATATGCGAAATCGAGATGCCATAATGCCAAAACAATTTTCAACAATACGTCTTGCCCGTGACAATCTGTAATTATAAATTTTTCTTTCAACTGTTGTTAACTGTGACTGTCTGAATGGTTTCAACATGTCTGTTCTTAATGGAAATGCATCATCTGCTACAATTACATATGGTAACTTAGCATTGCTGTTGTTGACATTCTCAGCACCTGGGATGTGTAGACGGTTTTCGTCCAGCTTCTCAAAAAACCTCGTGTGTTGCAAAACCCCGCCATCAGAAATCCTTCCATTTACACCAAAATCAGCCATTATCAAACGATAATTCGCGTCAACAAGCGCCAGCAAAACCATGCTGTGGTCTCCTTTGTAGTTGAAATAGTATGACCCGCTTCCACCAGGAGGAATGATGATGACATGTTTTCCATCCAAAGCTCCCAAACAGTGAGGAAAGTTCCATCTTGTTTCGAATTGATTGGCTATGTCTTTCCACTCCTGAGTCGTTTTGGGAAACTGAAAACATGAAAAAACTTGTAGGTACCTCAATAAAACAGTAGGTTAGATACTAAACGTATAAGCATACTAAAATGTAGAATAAAAATTAAATGAATAAAATGAATTGTTGGCAAATCCGGCCCAGTTTACTATCATTTGAATAAACATTTTTATCCACGGTCGCAAGTCCGTGGCCACTAAACTCTTTCAGAGTCTGTCAGGAGATTTGACATTATTTATTTTTATTCATTCAACTGATTTCTTTATTATTTATTTCTTTATTTTATATATATATATTTTTTTTTCTTTTCTACTTTTGCGGGCACACTTAGCGTTGTGCTGGAGATTTAGCGGTTGTTGTTTACAACTGATCTTCAGTTCCAACATGCAGAAAACAGTGTATACGCAGTTGAAGGAGTTTAGGTTGGCAGAATAAAAATGTTTATTCAAATTTCTAGTAGTAGTTTTGCATTAAATACAAAATTTCAAATTTCGTGCAACAAGGTGTCTACCTCAGCACATTACAAATTGGTGACTTTTTCTTGCAGGTGATGGGTGACATTGCACGTGCTCGTGGATCTGGGACACAGCAAGACCCTCCTACCCCTCCATCACACAGGGAGAAAAGCTTTGCACGAACACCTGGCCTCAAGCGACCACGAAACAAAAGCTCTTCTTCAAATGAAGAAGAATTGTTGAAAAGGGAGGTTTTGCAACATGTCAATGAGCATTTCAAGCAGCCAAAACCTCCAGAAGATCGATTTGACGTTTTGGTAAAAATGTTGCCATGAAACTGCGTGATTTACCTAGACAGCAAAGGGTGATAGCCAAAAAGCTGATTAATGATGCTTTAAGTGAGGGAGAAATGAACAATTTGAATATGACACACAGAATAACTTCTTTCACGCAATCTACTTACACATATCCTACTACATTCTCCCACATGCAACAACCCAACAATTCTCCCATGAATCATTCTTTTGCCGCATCGCCCATCATTCCTGGGACACCCCTTTCACTTTCCACTTCACCTGATGATACAGAATGAGTAAGGTCTTTCTTTTCGAACTACTCTACAAACAGCGATACCCTTGATGCTCAGTGACAAAAGCTATTGTCCATAAACATCATTTTTTTACACAAATGTATATTCTTCGAAGCCCATTATTACAATCTTTTTATATTATAATAAAGGTACTTACATTGCTACTGTCATAATTCATAATAAATAAAATATTACTAGTACATTGTTTACTTGTTTAGATTTCCACCTACCTTTAAGAATTCTTTATGTAGAACTTTGTAAATTGCACGACACGTTTCAGGTATAATATTGCTGAGAGCTTGAGGTGAGATTATTGTTGAAAATTTCATATCTGCGTATGACCGTCCACTTGCAAGGTACCTCAGAGTTGCGGTCAACCTTTCGTGAGCAGAAATTGATGGCCTCAAAACTGTGTCTTTTCTGAATCAATGGCGTAAATTTTTCAAGGAGAATGAAATAAGTTTGTTCATTCATCCTCAAATAATTATGCCAATCTTTTGGAGCAAAACGCAATTCGTTTAGTAGGTTCACATGTGAAAACTTCGTTCTCTTTTTCAACCACTCTTTATACCACACACTTCGTGATTTACGTTTACGGTTTGAATCCATGGCAAATAATAAACCAACCACAGCAATAATAGCGTCATCTTCCGACATTTTTGAACCAACTGATGGACAGTAGACTGTACGTGTGGATCCCCCTGCATTTCATGGTGGACGGCAGGTGGACCTGCGACAGGTGCACCTGTCAATTCTACCTGTAGGTGTGTACCCGCCTTTACCATGCACACTGGGCTGCCTTTAGCAGTTACTGGGCTCGTACATACTCTCATAATATCTTATCAACAAACTCATCATTTAAAAGTCACAAAATATTTGTCTTTAAATTCACAATTCTTTTAAGTTCAAAATAAGATTGTTATATTATTATTATTTTCATCAAAACCAAAAAATCTTTTATCTACATTTATCAATTTTCTTCATTACTATTAATACTCAGAAAAACAAACAAATTGAACATCCACTTAAAACATGAATTCATTTATCCTAACATGTGATTATACATACATACTAAACAATATAATTCAATAAAACCCTAGTAATACACATAAACAATAATACAATCAAAATTCAAAACATCAATTAGATGGCAGGCACAAAAATCAAAAATTAAGATTTTTTTTTCCAAAAAAAATTTAACTTTATTAAAATATGCTTTTCTCAATATTAAGAAAATTTAAAATTATTTAAATTAGTTAAACAACCAAATTTGCATCACTTCATTGCCAAAACTGGTCTAGTTTCTAACATCAACCATCAGCTGATCAAACTGGGTCAAGTCAACAACCTTGACCTACACAGGTTATACATAGGCTACATCAGAAAATACATTAAACATCTTTTAAAATTTTTACCTTCAAACATAATAAAACATAATAAAATATGACATTTAAAATTAACATAGTATTATTACAATTAACAATAAAATTTACATTTAAATTACTCAAAATTACACATTTTACAACTTTACTTTATTCTCAAATTCTATTAAAGTTTGTCATTTGTTTCCATTAAAATTTTATATTTTTACTATGACTCTTTCTCTACTATTCTCATTCTCCATTAGTTTGGGTGATTTAATTATTCATACTAACTTGATCTACCACTTGGCATGTATACCTTTATAATCTTTATCCCTCTGACTCTAATACCACTAACAGCTTTAACTAACATGACACCCATCTCTATCAAAACATCTATCAAACAATCTCTAAACCCAACTTACTACTCAACTCAATTCGCATCATTCTACCCTTATATAAAAAAATACTCTCTACCCCTTTGTACTCAGGATGTGTCCCCCCCCAAAAGCTCATTCCCTTATCTGGCCCCTGTATTCTACCTAGGCGACCCTTTCCGGCGCTAAACGGTCCCTTCCCGTCCCAACCCTTTTGTTGCGGACTCCCACCACACCACCCCCTCTTACAAAATTCCCAACAACTCTAATTACCATTCTCAGTATATCAATCAATACTCTACATATTTTCCCCATATCTACTGTGTCACTATCAATACTTCGCAAACTCTACATTATATTAATTCACAACAATATTATTCTCTCTATTACCACTTTAAACTCAACTTGGACTGATCTACTTGTCCTAACAAAATATTAATCACCCAAAATCTACCTTTTACAAATCATTTAAAATTCTTAACTATATTAAATTACTTCCATCATTTTGTCATCATTTAAAATACACTCTTTAACACATTAAAATCATTATATTCAAACATTAGTTACCTTGGAAATTTACAATTACATGACATTCTACAGCGGATCAGCTGATTTTCTAGGTACGGCGAATGACCTTATTATAAACACATTTCAAAATTATATCAAGTTTTACTTTACATATTGTATTAGGAAATTTATACTTACAGTATATTATTCACCTACTGACATAAACACAAAATATACACACCACACACATCAATACCTCCACGTAACCTCTGAAACATTTAACAACAGTGTTATTTCATACCAAACAATTTAACATTTATCTATTTATTACTATCAAATTCACATCTCCTAAAATAGTTTAAACTCATTAGAAAAATTCAATTATATAACATTTAAATCAATCAAAAATATTTAAACACCTCCAATTATTTTAATTAAATTAATTATTGAAAACAACATTTTTAATTACATTACTTCCAAAACAATTTATCATTCATTAACTACCACCGTCGGAATCATTTATTTAATCTGACAAAATATTATTATTATTAAACAAATTCTACTACATACACACATCGTTTGCCTAACATTTTACAATACACACAATTAATTTCACTAAACATTTATTTACAAACTTTTGTCATTAATTACTCAATTTATCACACTTCATTTCCAAAATCAGCCAGGTCAGAACCATAAACTAAAATGTTTAGAATGTCCATACCCTGAGTTTATATTCAACCCCCATCGTCAAAAATTAGCCTTGGTTTCACATCACATTTTTCAATTTTATTTACCCTCCATTTATTATTATTATTATAATAAACCATTACTTCTATGTCATTCATCTTCCCTTTTACTATGTCATAAAACCTGTCACTATTATTTATTTTTATCCAGTCTCCGTAAGTATTTGTTGTTACACCCAGGTAAATTATTTTCTCATCTCCATTTAGACTATCACTATACTCCCTTTCTAAATCATAAGCACTAACTAGCAATCCCTGATCAACCTCAACTCCCATTCTACTCTCATTTTCACTATTGTCTACTGTATCACTTTTTGATACCCCGTTTTCGGCTACATAATCATTATTCTTATTTACTGTTATTTCATCATTATAATTACTTGTATTACTACCACTTACCTTGTCTACCATTCCTTCGTTATTTTTTGTTATATTACTACCACCACAAACACTTACCTGTTTTAATTCAATTTCTGTATTTTCCTTTAATTGACATCCATCTCCTCACCACTTTTTGTCTATCTCGTTCAAATGTTTCTTCATCATATCAAAACCCATATCCATTACTTCCTTTGTTTCATCTAATTCTGTGTGTAACTCGTCAAAACGTTTATCCATCCTTTCAAAACCCTTGTTTATAACACCCCGTAGTTCATCAAAACCCTTATTCATATTATCAGCCCTGAACGCTCTTTTTCTACCACCCCCACACTGTCGTCATTATCAATAGGCCTATTCACTGTCTTATTTTCTACCACTATTACTTCAACTGTCTTACCTTTATCGTTCGTCATCTTACTACCAATATCATCACTGTGCTTTTTAATTTCTGTGAATATTCCCTCTTCTTGTTCTTCCATTCTTGTTAAACTATCATCCAAATTACCCCACTCCTCGTCTGTCATGTCACCTACAACCCCTCTAAATTCGCTTTCCCATTCATCCCACGCGAAACCAATATTCTCCATTACCTCGGTCATTCAAAATTTAATTATATAACCACTTTATATATAAAAAAACTATTATTCAACTACAAACATAAAATCAAAACATCTAACACCCTTGTACACATCATACTCCTACCAAAACATAACCTTATTTTACGTAATTATATACGATAAAATCTTTACAAATACACCGTTACCAATTCCTATTTTCTGTGCTTTAAAACAGGTCTAGTTCCTATAAATTTGATACAAACATCCTGGCAGGGTCGTCGCTGCAAAGGTACTCGCCTTTTAACCATTTAAATTTAAATACTACACTCATCAAAATATAATAATACTCACCGCTGCCAGAATTTTACTTACCGTCATATTCCCCGTTAAACTTACCTTTAGAAACAGCCCAGGTCGCCAACATATTTTTAGATAAACATGTAAACTTAAAACACTCTTGCCCTTATAAAAATCCCGCTATCTGACTGTAATTTAAAATTTCAGAAAACCCCCGATTACGTTAGACGAGCTGTCAGCACAGAAAACTAGGAAGTGGTTATGGCGTAATAACTAGACTAACACATGGTTATATAAAACAAGACCTTTTAATTGCTCTATTATTAGTTAATCGTCTGAATAAAATTCTTACTCCATAATTTAGTTACTATCCATCTTTAACTCACATCTGACTGTCTTTTGTAAATAGGAATAACACAAAACATTTATTTCATATCTTATATCTATTTCAATATTTAGTTTTACCAACGTTTAAGCTAACCCAGTTTGCTACACTCTCGCATTCATTCTTTAAAACCCCATTTTTCGAGCTCTTTATTATTAAACTTTCATGAAATTATAAAATGTTAAGATTGTTTGTTTACTTATCCATCGCTGTGCAACACTGAATGTTTGTCCAAAGTTTTGGTTTTACGCTTTCATTTGCTTCACTTCACTGCACTATCTCCATTCTGATACACGTTTACTGGTTGTTACCGGTTTATTACTTTTTACTTTTTAAATAATTTATTTGGGACCACTGAGTCGAAGCGAGCGTCCGGCCGCCACTGCTACTGTATCTCGACTGACTCTACATGAGGCCGGACATTACTGCCATGCCTGAGAACGAATTTCGTCGTTGCACACAGCCTTCGCGGCTAAAGTTTCATTCATTGCACACACGACACACAGGATATTTTGTGTGTTGGACGTCGACGATATTTAGGGTTCCCTGGTCGACGTCACAAATGGGGGCAGGACTTGATCTCGTTTCCGTCGCCTCCGATACACGTGGCGAACAAAATTCATCTCCAAGCCATGTTGTTTTACTAACTTGGCGTCGGTCTGCGCTCCGCCGATGTTAGTGCGTTTGGGCGCAGATGTCACACAGCATCAAAGTTCCAAGAATCATCAACCCGCACATTCCATTGCAATTGTTTCATCACCGTTTCTTTGTTCGAACTATGCTTTATATTGCCATGAGACGGACCACACAGATGGAAATGAATTGTTAATATTTAATAAAATGAGACCCAAAGTTAATAAAATAAAAACTCCCCCTTTTTGCCCCGTTACAATACCCCCCCAATGAGAGGTCTTCTGTCGAGACAGAAGAAATCTCATTGCTAAACCCCTAAGAGGATCGGTGAGGATATGGTGCCAACAAACCCCCATTAGTTCTTACACATCATGGGTAAACTACCCCCCTGGCTCGGAGACTATGGCCGCACCTGAACGAGATTACTGGACTTCTCTATACGAGATCCCAACACCATAAAATCGAACAGACACGCACCACAGCGCACATAACCCTCTAACATGCCGCCCCAAAAATCCAAACCCCTGGTCTTATACCATGCCAGATCCTCAGCCGATATGTTCCCCTTAAGGCCGGTATACACTTACAGGTATAAATGACAGGTCTACCCGTCGCAGGTAACCTGTCAGGTCAAACTTGGAATGTAGATGGACAATTACTGTCAGTTTTTGCAACTGTCAGGCGGCCTGTCACCCGTCCAAAAATTCGACAGGTGCAGGGTTCCCCCACCAGTCGACCTGCAAGTGTGTAGGACTTTCAGACCACCTGTCAGTTTCTCAAGGTTGTGATGAATGAATTTCTTCATACCGACTCCCCTGCGGCGTAAACAAGTTTTTTTTACTGTGATCTAATTTTTATTGCGTTGCTCATTTGTTTTGTGTAGTTTTATTTTATATCATTTGTGGTCGTCCGGTTTTTCGGCAGTGACATAATGGAAGCCAGGAAGGAGGAGGTTATGGAAGAATTTATACAGATTTATCGCAGTGAACCATGTATATGGAACGTGAAGAGCGCAGAATATAGTCATCGCCCTCGGAAAGGAGCTGCTTATGCAAAATTATTAGAAAATCTTAAAAAAATAGAACCATGGGCTACCAGGGACACAGTATTAAAGAAAATTAACACGTTACGAAGTAACTTCCGCAAGGAATTGAAGAAAGTCAAAGCCTCGAAGAAAACAGGATCAGCAGCCGATGATACATACAAACCAACGTTGTGGTACTATGACCTTCTCACCTTTTTAGACGATCAATGCACTCCTCGTCCCTCAGTAAATACCAATAGCAGTGACGACGACAAAAACAATGAAGAAGAGGAAGTGGAGAAAGAGGAAGAGGTAAGAGAAACAATTTTCAATACAATCAGTTATAACTCATTGTCAGTTTATTCAATAGCGAATAGAAGTCGGTAGGTTTACATAATAATAGGAGGTACCTACTGGAAATAAAAAATACAAGTTACAAGAGTGGATAATCAGTGGATAAAATTCAATTGCCGAGGTACTTGACCTTCATTAGCAAAATAGCGAACAAAATCGTCCCGTACGTTTTTTGCAGTGGTCGTAGAAATTGCTTGTAATCTGTTATCCAAACGAACTAAATTTGAATCATCCGTTTGCATACCAGCATGGACTGTACCATTTTCTGTGTTTTCAATATCAAAGCATTCAGGGGGTGAGTAATAACTTAAGGACATTGCCATTAAAAAGTTGTGCAGAGCACATGCTGCCATAACAACAGAGGTTATGTTGTCTGGCTCTAAATTTATATGAGTTTGAAATATGCGAAATCGAGATGCCATAATGCCAAAACAATTTTCAACAATACGTCTTGCCCGTGACAATCTGTAATTATAAATTTTTCTTTCAACTGTTGTTAACTGTGACTGTCTGAATGGTTTCAACATGTCTGTTCTTAATGGAAATGCATCGTCTGCTACAATTACATATGGTAACTTAGCATTGCTGTTGTTGACATTCTCAGCACCTGGGATGTGTAGACGGTTTTCGTCCAGCTTCTCAAAAAACCTCGTGTGTTGCAAAACCCCGCCATCAGAAATCCTTCCATTTACACCAAAATCAGCCATTATCAAACGATAATTCGCGTCAACAAGCGCCAGCAAAACCATGCTGTGGTCTCCTTTGTAGTTGAAATAGTATGACCCGCTTCCACCAGGAGGAATGATGTTGACATGTTTTCCATCCAAAGCTACCAAACAGTGAGGAAAGTTCCATCTCGTTTCGAATTGATTGGCTATGTCTTTCCACTCCTGAGTCGTTTTGGGAAACTGAAAACATGAAAAAACTTGTAGGTACCTCAATAAAACAGTAGGTTAGATACTAAACGTATAAGCATACTAAAATGTAGAATAAAAATTAAATGAATAAAATGAATTGTTGGCAAATCCTGCCCAGTTTACTATCATTTGAATAAACATTTTTATCCACGGTCGCAAGTCCGTGGCCACTAAACTCTTTCAGAGTCTGTCAGGAGATTTGACATTATTTATTTTTATTCATTTAACTGATTTCATTATTATTTATTTCTTTATTTTATATATATATATTTTTTTTCTTTTCTACTTTTGCGGGCACACTTAGCGTTGTGCTGGAGATTTAGCGGTTGTTGTTTACAACTGATCTTCAGTTCCAACATGGAGAAAACAGTGTATATGCAGTTGAAGGAGTTTAGGTTGGCAGAATAAAAATGTTTATTCAAATTTCTAGTAGTAGTTTTGCATTAAATACAAAATTTCAAATTTCGTGCAACAAGGTGTCTACCTCAGCACATTACAAATTGGTGACTTTTTCTTGCAGGTGATGGGTGACATTGCACGTGCTCGTGGATCTGGGACACAGCAAGAACCTCCTACCCCTCCATCACACAGGGAGAAAAGCTTTGCACGAACACCTGGCCTCAAGCGACCACGAAACAAAAGCTCTTCTTCAAATGAAGAAGAATTGTTGAAAAGGGAGGTTTTGCAACATGTCAATGAGCATTTCAAGCAGCCAAAACCTCCAGAAGATCGATTTGACGTTTTGGTAAAAATGTTGCCATGAAACTGCGTGATTTACCTAGACAGCAAAGGGTGATAGCCGAAAAGCTGATTAATGATGCTTTAAGTGAGGGAGAAATGAACAATTTGAATATGACACACAGAATAACTTCTTTCACGCAACCTACGTACACATATCCTACTACATTCTCCCACATGCAACAACCCAACAATTCTCCCATGAATCATTCTTTTTCCGCATCGCCCATCATTCCTGGGACACCCCATTCACTTTCCACTTCACCTGATGATACAGAATCAGTAAGGTCTTTCTTTTCGAACTACTCTACAAACAGCGATACCCTTGATGCTCAGTGACAAAAGCTATTGTCCATAAACATCATTTTTTTATACAAACGTATATTCTTCGGAGCCCATTATTACAATCTTTTTATATTATAATAAAGGTACTTACATTGCTACTGTCATAATTCATAATAAATAAAATATTACTAGTACATTGTTTACTTGTTTAGATTTCCACCTACCTTTAAGAATTCTTTATGTAGAACTTTGTAAATTGCACGACACGTTTCAGGTATAATATTGCTGAGAGCTTGAGGTGAGATTATTGTTGAAAATTTCATATCTGCATATGACCGTCCACTTGCAAGGTACCTCAGAGTTGCGGTCAACCTTTCGTGAGCAGAAATTGATGGCCTCAAAACTGTGTCTTTTTTCTGAATCAATGGCGTAACTTTTTCAAGGAGAATGAAATAAGTTTGTTCATTCATCCTCAAATAATTATGCCAATCTTATTAATCACCCAAAATCTACCTTTTACAAATCATTTAAAATTCTTAACTATATTAAATTACTTCCATCATTTTGTCATCATTTAAAATACACTCTTTAACACATTAAAATCATTATATTCAAACATTAGTTACCTTGGAAATTTACAAACAATTACATGACATTCTACAGCGGATCAGCTGATTTTATAGGTACGGCGAATGACCTTATTATAAACACATTTCAAAATTATATCAAGTTTTACTTTACATATTGTATTAGGAAATTTATACTTACAGTATATTATTCACCTACTGACATAAACACAAAATATACACACCACACACATCAATACCTCTACGTAACCTCTGAAACATTTAACAACAGTGTTATTTCATACCAAACAATTTAACATTTATCTATTTATCACTATCAAATTCACATCTCCTAAAATAGTTTAAACTCATTAGAAAAATTCAATTATATAACATTTAAATCAATCAAAAATATTTAAACACCTCCAATTACTTTAATTAAATTAATTATTGAAAACACAACATTTTTAATTACATTACTTCCAAAACAATTTATCATTCATTAACTACCACCGTCGGAATCATTTATTTAATCTGACAAAATATTATTATTATTAAACAAATTCTACTACATACACACATCGTTCACCTAACATTTTACAATACACACAATTAATTTCACTAAACATTTATTTACAAACTTTTGTCATTAATTACTCAATTTATCACACTTCATTTCCAAAATCAGCCAGGTCAGAACCATAAACTAAAATGTTTAGAATGTCCATACCCTGAGTTTATATTCAACCCCCATCGTCAAAAATTAGCCTTGGTTTCACATCACATTTTTCAATTTTATTTACCCTCCATTTATTATTATTATTATAATAAACCATTACTTCTATGTCATTCATCTTCCCTTTTACTATGTCATAAAACCTGTCACTATTATTTATTTTTATCCAGTCTCCGTAAGTATTTGTTGTTACACCCAGGTAAATTATTTTCTCATCTCCATTTAGACTATCACTATACTCCCTTTCTAAATCATAAGCACTAACTAGCAATCCCTGATCAACCTCAACTCCCATTCTACTCTCATTTTCACTATTGTCTACTGTATCACTTTTTGATACCCCGTTTTCGGCTACATAATCATTATTCTTATTTACTGTTATTTCATCATTATAATTACTTGTATTACTACCACTTACCTTGTCTACTATTCCTTCGTTATTTTTTGTTATATTACTACCACCACAAACACTTACCTGTTTTAATTCAATTTCTGTATTTTCCTTTAATTGACATCCATCTCCTCCCCACTTTTTGTCTATCTCGTTCAAATGTTTCTTCATCATATCAAAACCCTTATCCATTACTTTTTTGTTTCATCTAATTCTGTGTGTAACTCGTCAAAACGTTTATCCATCCTTTCAAAACCCTTGTTTATAACACCCCTTAGTTCATCAAAACCCTTATTCATATTATCAGCCCTGAACGCTCTTTTTCTATCACCCCCACACTGTCGTCATTATCAATAGGCCTATTCACTGTCTTATTTTCTACCACTATTACTTC
This sequence comes from Magicicada septendecula, assembly GCA_034769895.1. Lineage (NCBI taxonomy): Eukaryota > Metazoa > Arthropoda > Insecta > Hemiptera > Cicadidae > Magicicada > Magicicada septendecula. Next base: position 216,994,859 of record CM068372.1, read on the forward strand.
AACTGTCTTACCTTTATCATTCGTCATCTTACTACCAATATCATCACTGTGCTTTTTAATTTCTGTGAATATTCCCTCTTCTTGTTCTTCCATTCTTGTTAAACTATCATCCAAATTACCCCACTCCTCGTCTGTCATGTCACCTACAACCCCTCTAAATTCGCTTTCCCATTCATCCCACGCGAAACCAATATTCTCCATTACCTCGGTCATTCAAAATTTAATTATATAACCACTTTATATATAAAAAAAACTATTATTCAACTGCAAACATAAAATCAAAACATCTAACACCCTTGTACACATCATACTCCTACCAAAACATAACCTTATTTTACGTAATTATATACGATAAAATCTTTACAAATACACCGTTACCAATTCCTATTTTCTGTGCTTTAAAACAGGTCTAGTTCCTATAAATTTGATACGAACATCCTGGCAGGGTCATCGCTGTAAAGGTACTCGCCTTTTTACCCTTTAAATTTAAATACTACACTCATCATAATATAATAATACTCACCGCTGCCAGAATTTCACTTACCGTCATATTCCCCGTTAAACTTACCTTTAGAAACAGCCCAGGTCGCCAACATATTTTTAGATAAACATGTAAACTTAAAACACTCTTGCCCTTATAAAAATCCCGCTATCTGACTGTAATTTAAAATTTCAGAAAACCCCCGATTACGTTAGACGAGCTGTCAGCACAGAAAACTAGGAAGTGGTTATGGCGTAATAACTAGACTAACACATGGTTATATAACACAAGACCTTTTAATTTCTCTATTATTAGTTAATCGTCTGAATAAAGTTCTTACTCCATAATTTAGTTTCTATCCATCTTTAACTCACATCTGACTGTCTTTTGTAAGTAGGAATAACACAAAACATTTATTTCATGTCTTTTATCTATTTCAATATTTAGTTTTACCAACGTTTAAGTTAACCCAGTTTGCTACACTCTCGCATTCATTCTTTAAAACCCCATTTTTCGAGCTCTTTATTATTAAACTTTCATGAAATTATAAAATGTTAAGATTGTTTGTTTACTTATCCATCGTTGTGCAACACTGAATGTTTGTCCAAAGTTTTGGTTTTACGCTTTCATTTGCTTCACCTCACTGCACTAACTCCATTCTGATACACGTTTACTGGTTGTTACCGGTTTATTACTTTTTACATTTTTAAATAATTTATTTGGGACCACTGAGTCGAAGCGAGCATCCGGCCGCCGCCGCTACTGTATCTCGACTGACTCTACATGAGGCCGGACATTACTGCCATGCCTGAGAACGAATTTCGTCGTTGCACACAGCCTTCGTGGCTAAAGTTTCATTCATTGCACACACGACACACAGGATTTTTTGTGTGTTGGACGTCGACGATATTTAGGGTTCCCTGGTCGACATCACAAATGGGGGCAGGACTTGATCTCGTTTCCGTCGCCTCCGATACACGTGGCGAACAAAATTCATCTCCAAGCCATGTTGTTTTACTAACTTGGCGTCGGTCTGCGCTCCGCCGATGTTAGTGCGTTTGGGCGCAGATGTCACACAGCATCAAAGTTCCAAGAATCATCAACCCGCACATTCCATTGCAATTGTTTCATCACCGTTTCTTTGTTCGAACTATGCTTTATATTGCCATGAGACGGACCACACAGATGGAAATGAATTGTTAATATTTAATAAAATGAGACCCAAAGTTAATAAAATAAAAACTCCCCCTTTTTGCCCCGTTACAGAAAGCCTTTCAGTGATCCATGGCCAATGACCTTGCTTTCGGCTAGTAACTGCGGCCCACCTGATTCAGCAATGATTTTGCCAATAGCAGCGAAAAAAGCCATAAAAAGGTGAAAAGATCCTAAATTAATAAAAACTCTGTCAAATCTGGGAGACTGCTCAAAACGGATCTGCACTGCTGGCTTGGCCATATTCAAATCATATGTAACAACTGCATAGTTTTGGTTGCATTCATCTGCAACGGCTAGAGACTCTTTCAATGTCTCCAACAACATTGATGGGTTGGTTGTAGGCGTTGCATAATTTTTCATGTATGAAACAGTGTGAAACGGGGTGTTATCGTTCACAGTGAGGGCATTGAATCCTCTCCACATTGGACATTTATTACCACATAATTTCACTGAAAATACCCATAGTGTATCCCTCATTTCTGCCTCAGTAAAGGAGTTCGGTATGAACGTGTGAATAGGGACACAACCAGTCAAGGATAATTTAGGCTTTTTAAAATATGGTTGCAATTCCTTTTCTCGAAACTCAAATTTTCTCTGTCTTTCAGATTTGGGAGCGGCTATAAGTACTTGATCCTCATTGTTTGGCTGTGTTTCCTCCAAGGTTGTGTAGTTATCCAACTGAGTACAAATTCCCACAGTTTCGTGGAGGGATCCATGACCACTTAGTGTTTCACAATTTTCGTCAAAATTGTCAAATGCCAAGTAAGTTGACAAATTTGGGATGGCTTTAATAGAATCTGGCAAATTAGAGGCTTTGGAAGAAATAGAATTTGCAATTTCCGTTTCAATCTCCTCGACCCTGCAGTAGTTGATAACATGTCCCAAACGATTTAATATCTGCACTATCTGTTTACTTCCAGTCATGCTTTTCATTGCAAGGCCTAACGCTACATGTTTTTTAGGCATCACAACACCATTTGTTACGGAAAAAACCGCATCTTGTGAAATAGAGGTTATTCTTCTAGCAACCTTGGGTGACCGAATCTTAAATTGTGGACCACCTACTAAGGCATCAAAAAAGTTGGTAACAAGTTCAGGTATATGGTCATCGCTTGTTGCAAGCTTGTCAACATTGAAAGGCTCACCATACTTATTAGTCTTATCCATTTTCAAAATTTCTTGTCTTAGCATATAGCCAACTCATTGTACCATTCATTTGGGATCGGCAGAAGAGGCTTCATAACGGGTTCTAATAGCGTCATCTACTTCTACATTCTTGCTGAAAACAAGTGTGCCCTTGCGATTTGGTGATTTACTAAATATGACTTGGTCTTTGAAATGAGTAGCCAATTTTTCCTCCAAATGTTGTGGAGTGTACGTACTCAGGTTGTCTATTTCGACACCAAACTCGGCACACAATGCCAAGTACCTTTCGTGTAGTTCCGTCAAAAGAACTATTTGATTTTCCAAAATTACATGTTTTTTAACAAAATCTGCAAGTGATACAAAAGCTGCGCTGTGACCTTCACGAATTGCATGCCAAGATGTGTTACGATTCTTGCCAGTTTCTAACTTTGATATTGCTCTCTGTCTATAACATTTCCTGCAAGAATTGTGGTAACGCACTTCAGCTGCGACAAAATCCTTGTCTCCTACAGATATAAGTAACTGGTCATCTTCTAATATTCTCACGTCATTTCGTATGTTGGTTTCAATTTCCACTGTTTGGCACTGTACTAGGCGTTCCTTTTGGTGATTCAAAACTTTAGTCTCTTTCTTACAGAAGATACACTTTTTGGACAGAACACCAGTCCCCCCTTTAGTAAGAATTGTTGATGTACACGACCTGAGGTATTTTCGTTTAACAGGCAAATCAGGAGAAAGTGTATGTTGTGTTGGGGGTAGAGTAGAACTACTGGATTCTTCAAGCTCAGGAGTTTCTTTAATCGCGGTAAAGTACCTGTAACAATTTTGGTGATATCCGTGATGCCCCTCAAGCTGAGGAAAGTTGTCAATAACGGTTTTGTACTTTGACGTCTTCATCTTTTTACGCCAAAGCATGCATTGCTTAATTTTTGTGAGAGTATGTTCAGTGAATCGGGACCTTTTACCCTCTCGTGCTCCATCACCAATATGCAAGACGCAAAGTACTTCTTCCATTACTACCAGCTTTCAGTAAATTACTCTGTAATCAGAATATACCAAGTTTCTAAATATTTCCTAAAACAGATTTTTGGGCTAACAATTTTCGTCTGTTCAATCATGCTGTTAAACAAAAGTATGATTGAACAGACGAAAATTGTTAAAAAAAAATTGTTTTTGGAAATAATTAAACTAAAAAATGAGTATCCTGTAAATTATGGTAGGAACAAACATTGAATGGATGATGAAAAATGAAATTAAAAAATTGTGTAGTAAGTGGATCATAACATTTAAGAAGAACAAAAAATAACAGTACAGTATAGCGTCGATTATCCGGACTAATCCATACCAGCCATAGTCCGGATACTGAAATAGTTTGGATAAACGAAAAAATTATTGGAACTAAGAACAAATATTTACACAGGATATAAATGGGGCAATAGCATTTTCTCCTTTTTTTAACCTTTATATAATTTTCACTTTATCTTCAAGGGAAAGGACAGCACGCTTTCTTTGTGGCATTGTTCATAAAAATTAATTCACAACACGCGAAATCACAAAATCTCGTAGGTAACACAAAATCACTTTTTGATTTAAAAATAACTGGAATAATAAAACAAAAAGTTTAAACACAGCTGAGAAAATAAAACAGGTGAGTAGAAAGAAAAATTTTCTGAGAACGTCAAAGGATAGCGGGAAACAATTACGCATAGACCCCCCACCTTTTAAATATAAAACAGAAAAACAGAAACAATAAAAATAGAAAAAGAAATTTTTTTAAAATAAAGGTTATTAAAATAAAATAGAAAGGTTTTATAGAAAATTAGAATAAGTTTTTAATAGATTAGATTTTTATTGATTGTTATTTTGAAAAAAATAAATTAATTTTCAAAAAGTCATGTTGTTTTAAATTAAAATTTTTTTTAATAAAATTAGTTGCCTGAATAACCATAAATTGGTGATGCTCATCACAATTATTTTCAAATTTCTGAATAAATCTTTTCAAATGTTGATAAAACTACGTTCAGTTTCCAAATAAGGTAGGTAGGTATTTACGTGATAAATGCTACGGCTCAAAAGTAGATTTCTTCAAGACTTCACTGACACTACAACTGAACTACAAATTTGTCAAACTAACTATTTGAAATATTACTTATAAGCTGCAAAACAAGAAACCAACTATCACTCCTTTGAACCAACTATCACTGCTTTGAACCAAGCAGTATGTAACCAACATGAACAAAAACCCCTCCCCTTCCACGGCCACTCAATCCCCACTCCTTCTCTACGAAAACGTCTCCAACGCAGTTCCAGGAAGCTCCCATTAATAATTATTCGTGTTATTTTTGCTAATATAAACCTAATCAGTACTATTGTGTTTCTTTCTTCAATATTTTATACCTCACCACCAATATAATATGTAGGTTATAGGTATGAGTATATGTGCACAAGGGTCATTCCACATCAAATCAACACAGTGATTTACCTCACCATCTCAGATTTCAATGAAATTTGGCACATATGTACCTTCCATATAGACTAAGAAAAATACCAAATTTCAACTTAATATCTCAACCGGTTTCTAAAATATGGCTATGTAAAGTTTTCAAAAAAACCCGAAAAACGACTGGTGACACATTTTTAAACTGCAATTGCAGCTCTCCTAATTGAGATAGAAAGATGGGAGGGGTGTCACTTTGTAGCATGTTTCATGTTCTTTTCATTGATATATGACACAATAGGGGTTATGATAAAAAAATATTTTTTTATTTCAAAGTCAAAATTTTGATTTTGAATTTTTCAAAATGCGCCGCTTTAAAAAATTTGAAAAAAATCTAAAACAATCTTTATATGATGGCTAAATAATAGTACAAGTCCCATCATGGGATCATTATGAGTTCAAATAGAAAACTACATTTAAAATCAGCAATACACAGCAGTTTGGTGGCTACGTACCCTTTATTCTCAAAATTCGCATCTACATAACGTACTAATTTTTCAAAATGTAACATAGCCTAATCAATAAAAGAAATTGTAAAATTCAAAACTTACAGAATTGTTTTGGAGTATTACAGTCCTTAACTTTACTGAACATCTTTGCTAAAGTCTTTAAAAGCTTCGGTAGTTTGATGTAGTTCTTTTTCCAGTTGGAGTCACTGGATTTACTTTACATAACACATGTGTCACAGGAAGCCAAAGTATATCTTGCAATCTAGGATGGGAGAAGTTTGTTGATGGACCAGCTGGATGTAAGAAAGAAACATTTACTTCTTCCTTGCTTTCTTTTTTTTCCAGTACATACGCTAACCACCAATTGTTATCATAGACGATGGTTATGTACCCACAAACTTCATTAATTTTCAATCTGTCCTGTAAAGCTTTATTTTTTTCAGTAGTTGATACATTTGAATCTGAGAAGATTTTCACTTTTATTTGACTGTTACTTAATGGAATGGGAATAAAAGCATGAAGTTTCTGGGTACCTTTTATTCTTACAGACTTGCTTAGACGATCTTCCAAAAGTTTATTGGTTTGTATGTATTCTTCTTGACTCACATATTCAAAATTTGCCACAAAAATATTCTGAATTGCCCACTCATACAACTGAAATGGTGTCTGGATTTGATTCTCATATGGGCGTTGTAAGCTGGCTCTAGCAGCTAATCTTTTCACGGTACCTCCAACGCCATCACATGGGCCCTTCCCATGTGCGGTTGCTGAGAAATGCCACTCAGCATCAATATCAAAATCATCTTTATGAAAGCACAGGTTAGTGAAATTCTTCCTGTTTTTGTACTGTGCTGCTGACCCATCAGAGAAACAATAAATCTTCTTCACATTGTCACCAAATTTACTTTTCATGAATTCTTTTAGTTTTTTTTGGAAGCAATACACTGTAACAGTGTTGTGCTGCAAGCAGTCTGAACTTATTACAAAACTCACATGCTCTGTCTTTTGTCTCTTGTAATAGATGACAAATGGGTGGACTGTGGCTTGCCCACGGTTCCAATGGTAGCTCTGCGCCTCATCTTGTAGAACAAAACTGTAATTTTCAGAAAAATCACATATGACAGGAACTTCTGAGTCCTTTAGATTTTCCTTAACATGATTCATGAAGGAGCTTTGCTGCTTGGCAATGAAATCATGTGTGACTAAAGCAGAGAGATTCTCAGTAAACAAATCAACGAATTCTGAAGTTGATTTTCAATTGTCTCCAAGTTGCATCTGTCAACTGATATCCATTGGCGAAAAGTTACTTTTTCAATTGAATTATCTTAAAAACTCTCATCTAATATAGTTTTGACTTCCTCAGTCCCTGGACAAGACGAACATTTCCCCAAAGGACACTCTATGGAAGCAGGGTTGCACAGTACTCTTGCAATGCAATGTTTGTATGTGGGTAGTTTCCCATTGGTTAGTGAGTCAGTTTTGGCATTTTCTATCATAAGCTTTATGTTTTGATGGGTAGACACATACAGAATGAGTACCACTGGAACCTGCCAGCACACAGTTTTTTGGCTGAAACTCTGCAAATTTTGAAAAGCTAATTTTCATCTCATTAGATTTGTCTTTAAATGACCTATACGCTTCCATCAGATTGCACAAAATTAGTCTCTTTGACAATTTAACTCTATCTCCATTCTCATTCTTAACAGAAACACAATCCTTCATACCAGGTAACACTCTGCTAATTTCATCACTTTCATAATATGATCTAACTGCTGCAACTACTTCTGGAGAGAGGCTCTTGCCTGGTTTTTGATTAGGACTGTCTAACATTCCTTTATCTTTAAGTATTTTTTTGGATTGACGTACCATGTAATTTGGGGCATTAAATTCTCGCATGATTTTCCTCACGCTCTATGACTCTGGCAAACATGTCAAAATCATCAACTTTTTTACTCTAGAAGTACAGTTTGAAAAATTAAGTTTAAGTTTGTTCAAAATTGAGTCTTCGAGTAATTCTGTGTCTTCATCGGAGGATTCTTCAACAGCTGTGAAAAGCTTACGTTTCATAGCAGAATTGATCTTTTGAATTTTATTTGAGGCATAAGTCATAGAATTTATCTTTTTACTATCAAGAGGCGATTCACCTAATTCATGAAGAGAAGCATTAAGTGTTTCAACTACCTCTGGCTTTGAGTGAAAGTTGGGGTCTTTTTCAGAAACAGAGTCACTCGAAACTGTAGTAAGTTCTTGAGCAATGCATTGATCAGCAATGGCCTGGTTCAGTTCTTGATTATTTTTTAAAGTTGATAACTCTTTTCTACATGAGTCACGTACTTTAGCCTCTTTAGGTAAATCATTGAAATTTTTACGCATCCACTCTGTTACAGTTCGAAGTTTGTTCTTGATTCTTATTCTATGACCACTTTTTGAAAAAGGATTGAAACATTGCAATGTTGTATACCGTTTGCTTTCCATTTTTTTTTTCAATAATTAGGAATGAATATGAAAAAGTTATCTCAAAATGTCAAGTTGTTATTTACACAGCAAAGTAATTTTAATTCATGTGAAATTCTAGTTCATCAATTAGCTATTTATAATCTAATTTTAAAATCACTGTACTTTTCACAGAGTATTTAAGACTTGTTCGCTTGAATTCTTATATGTAGTTTTCTGAAATATTCCTAAATATTTAAGTTAGCTACTAAAAAAACTAAATAGAAACACTAGAAATCCACTCACTTTTTAAAAATCTATGAATTCACTTTTATTTATATTGATACGCGGCCTTGTTCGAATAATATAAATTAAACAAAACTATACAGACCTATGTAGAATTCAGATAAAAAAAAAACACTTTTAAATTAAACCAATAAAATATATTCACTTAAAAATTGTAATTGTTATGAAACACATATCTAACCACCACCAAGCCCTGCAGAAGACTGAGGCCTGTAAGGCTGTTCTGAGGACTGCAGGTTGCTACAGGCTTCTTGCTTCTGAGCGCATGATTCAACATGTTACTTTTAAACACAACAGATCCACTTTTCAAGTGAGAACATGCAGAGCATCTATTAAAGCAATATGTAGGCTATTTCTTCTCTTGATTTAAATTTTGTTTTTAGTTGTAGGTTTTCATTAATACATTCATGGCATAAGTAGGCTACCACCTGGTTAAAAAGAAAAAATATATATATGATATAAACTTATGTATACTGTACACTAGCTTTAAAAACAAATCAATTTGCAAATATGTACTTAATAAATAAAATTTCTCATTCAACAAAAATTATAAATTGTATTAAAAAACTGACATAATTAGTTTCAAGATTAACATAAAATTTATTGGAAGTGAAACAGAATATGTACTTAATCATAAAAACCTGGCGCAAGGCAAGTTTTGAATGTTGCTTTCCATTTGAACCCATAATGATCCCATGATGGGACTTGTACTATTATTAAGCCATCGTATAAAGTTTGTTTTAGAATTTTTTCAAATTTTTTGAAGCGGCGCATTTTGAAAAATTCAATTTTGACTTTGAAATAAAAAAATATTTTTTTATCATAACCCCTATTGTGTCATATATCAGTGAAAAGAACATGAAACATGCTACAAAATGACACCCCTCCCATCTTTCTATCTCAATTAGGAGAGCTGCAATTGCAGTTTAAAAATGTGTCGACCGGTCATTTTTTGGGTTTTTTTGAAAACTTTACATAGCCGTATTTTAGAAACCGGTTGAGATATTAAGTTGAAATTTGGCATTTTTCTTAGCCTATATGGAAGGTACATATGTGCCAAATTTGATTAAAATCTGAGATGGTGAGGTTAAAAATGTAATTAAACTGTGTTGAGGTGATACGGAATGACCCACAAACTCAGTTTTTTTGGATGCTGCTAATCAATTAATTTTGGAATACATACCAGGTATTTTATTAAGCGTTATCAAACCAATTTTTTAAATTTGCCTATCACATGGGTTATTTTTGGCACATTTTCAGATATTTAAAATGTCAGATTCATGGGCTACTTCCGAAATGTTTAAATATTTTACTGAATTATTCGTCAAGGAAGTGAACTAAGTCAATATAACTCGGTTTTCGCATGCCGCTAATTTGGGATATTTTTCAATTTTGTCTGTCAGATTGACCAAAATCTTCCAGAAAACTGACAGATTCGATTGAAATGTTCATCAGGGGAGGCACCTGGATCAACGAATCCCAATTTTTCCCATGCTGCTCATCACGTAATTTTTGGCACATTTTGACATATTTAAAGTTGTCAGATTCATGAAAAGCTTCCAAAAAATTGACAGATTTCATTAAATCATTCATCTAGGAAGTGGTCTGAGACGATTCCACCCTGTTTTTTGTATGCTGCTGATCACGTAATTTTTGGGATATTTTCAAATTTGTATCTCAGATTGACCAAAATCTTCCAGAAAACCAACAGATTCGCTTGAAATGTTCAACAGGGGAGGCACCTGGATCAACGGATCCCAATTTTTCCCATGCTGCTCATCACGTAATTTTTGGCACATTTTGAAATTTTTAAAGTCGTCAGATTCATGAAAAGCTTCCAAAAATTTGACAGATTTCATTAAATCATTCACCTAAGATGTGGTCTGAAACGAGTCCACCCAGTTTTTTGCATGCTGCTGATCACGTAATTTTTGGGACTTTTTTCGAATTTTGAAATTCTGCCACAGCCAAACTCTTCCTGTTAGCCATCTGACTCGATGGTTTTTGGCACCAGGGATGTCATGTCTACTGTTCAAAATTGTCAAACCTTCTGCTGCTTATCACGTGCTTAATTCTCTGGTAGATCCCGGACTAAAAGTGTTTTTAATTTCTTCGTATTTCACTGAGTTGACCAGAAATTACTATGATCCTTATTGGTCCATTTTGTGAGATTTAGGTATCACATGACACCGGTTATAAAAAATACATTATTTTTATATTTTACACCCAAATTACTACTTAATTATTACACAATAAGACAATATAATTTACATGTTGTTTTTTCTGGTAAAATTATGAGCAATTTGGTACCACTCATGACCTGTATTTGTAACTTAACTAGTTTTGGGGATTTTACTTTTACAAAACAGAACATTTTAGAATTATGTATGGCTGATTGATATGACATTTTGGGAAAATATTAATTGAACTTATTTATTCCTTGCTATCTAGTAATATTAACTCCTTCAAAACTAAACAAAACTCTTAACTAAAAATCATGTCTTAATGACTACAACTTCACCTAATGCTAAATAACAACACACTTTTAAACAATTGTCTGTCTGATTAACAAATAACAATGTTATATCTGTGTTTACAGTCCATTTTGGATCTGTCCTTATTCGTTTTTGATCTTCATCCTTATTATATTGTCTGTTGGATGGTTATTGATTATTTTCACTGTTTTTCATTTTGACACTGTTGTATTTTTATTTTATTTTTTTTACCTTGAATCCCTTTACATCTTATTCTTAATTACATTTAGTGAACTAGTTACTATACATTTGTTACATATTTTATTTACTCCAAAGTTGTATTGTACTCTTTGTTTTATTATTATTTTCTTTATTTACTGCTCCTAATCTATCTGGGTATTGTCTAACTAGTATAGTTGTTGGTCATAGTCATGTCAGTTATTGGGTTTGGTGTGTTAATTTGGTCTACACCTTCTTTTCTATTTGGGACTTCAATTTTACGTGATAGTAATAATACTGCTTGTTTCTATATCGGTGCTACTCTTCATGGTTTATTATTTGTCTTTAAAAGTACAGATTTTGGTCTTGTTACAGTGTATAGCTGTATCATATAGCTCGTTGGATTTGAAAGAAAGTTTTTCATTCAGAAGCTGATCACCCTGAGTTTTGGAGGTTCTGTAAATTTCAAATTCTTCCAGTGCGTCCTTGAATTCTGCAGAAATGCAATGGTTTCACACTGTTTTGGAGGCTCGCGTTAGTCTCGAAACGCATTGTGACTATTAAAAAAAGAAGTTGCAAGGAAGGGAACCTGGATATACAAGATACGAGGCGTGTCCAGAAAGTAAGGTCCAGTGAGCAATTAAATAAACACAAATGAAAGTAAAAAATGTTTATTTTGGCCAACAATATCTACATACGTACATTATTTTTCAACATAGTCACCACCGACTTCCACGCACTTTTTATACCATTGCACTAGATTTTTTAAACCTGCATCAAAAAATCTGCCGCCAGTGACTTCAACCAATTTTCACTTCTGTCATAAGTTTGTCATTGTTTTCAAAGCACTGAGACTGCAGCCACTGCTTTAAGTGAAGGAACAGGTGGTAGTCACTTGGTGTGAGGTCTGGGCTGTAGGGTGGATGGACAAAAACATCACATCCAAATTTCTCAATAAGATGAACAATTGATCGAGCAGTGTGAGGGCGAGCATTGTCATGCAAAAACACAATTCCAGATGACAGCATTCCATGATTTTGTTCTGAATGGCACCCTCTAAGTTTCGTTAAGGTTTTCAATATGCATTGGCATTAATTGTGACTCCACGTTTGAGAAACTCTACAAGCAGCACACCTTTTGGTCCCAGAAAACTGTAGCTATCATTTTTCTTACTGAGAGTGCTTGTTTGAACTTTGTGGTTTTGGGGATGATAAGTGGCGCCAGAGCATAGATTTTTGCTTTGATTCAACATTTGTATAGGAAATCCAAGTTTCATCTCCAGTCACTAAATGAGAGAAAAATTCCTCTCCTTCATTTTCAAAACGTTGCAAAATGTTTTGTCCTGCTTCCACACATTGCTGTTTGTGGATATCTGTAAGCATTTTGGGTACCCATCTTGCATACAGTTTCTTATAGCCCAGATTTTCAGTTAAAATTTTTTATGAATAAGTGAAACTTCAGGAAACTGAATTGAAAGTTTAGAAATTTCAAATCGATCGGCGATTCTCATGAACCTTTGCATTCACTTTTTCCACTGTCATCTGTCACTACACTTGGCTGGCCACTGCATTTGTCATCATACACTACATCTGCATTCGCTCTTCTTTAAACAAACGACACCAAAGTCGAACCTTAATGCCACTCATTATATTGGGACCATAAATTTCAGAGAGTTGTGTGCAATTTCTGTAGCAGTATTATTTGTTGCAAGCAAAAATTGTATTACACCACGAACCTCACAACTGGCGGGATTTTTTATTACGGCACTCATTATAAATCACACGTATTCAGCAAAAAACAACAGCATGACCAAGACACAGCAATGAACTGCAAGCGTGTGAGTGACATTACACTACAGCGCATGCGCGTCCCCACTCTTCTATCCCACCCTGGGTAATAACGAAACGGACCTTACTTTCTGGACACGCCTCGTAATTTTAACAATTTAATTACTTAGAATGTGTTGTATGCTTTGTAAACATAGAAATGTTTGTTTATGAAGAATAGGAACTGTCAACAGTTTCAGGTTTCTGAACACAGCGCAATAAACAGTAGCCATGACAGTCAAATGTCTCTTGTTAAAAAGAGTTCAGTGTCTAACATCTCATGTAATGAGACCAACAAAAGGTAAAAAGGAATACTGAATAAACATTATAATATTATATAGGTTTGAACATTTTCGTTGTTACAAAATTTTTATGTTTAATTGTTGCTTATCTGCAAATATTTCAGTTTCAGTGTACATAATTTAAAAATATAGAAGGTAATTTGCCTGTGGTAAGCTGCAATCAGTAAGGGCTTTCAGTTTTTAAGTTATCAGATTATTAATACACTTAGGAATATAGTGTGAAAACTTAATGAGTCAAATAAATCAAATAGTTTGGCACCAGAACATCCATTGTTGGCGTTTTGAATCATATGGTATATACATTCTTGTCTCTTGTCACCATATTTGTTATAAGATTTTCACCCTTTTTGTAGCAGTCATTTTAATGTTGTCTTCCGTACAGGCTGGGCTCTTACCATGTGCTGCATTCCTTCCACATTTTATTTCAAACTTTCTAGTTATTTTGTTGTGTTTGTCTGTACCATTTGCCACATTGCTGGATTTGTTCCTATGCTTCAACTCTACTTTTTTCTTCTTAGTGGTTCCAATGTTGGCTCTTTCTGAACACTTCGCAGTTATGCTGCTAACAATGTCTTGTTATTTATTTTTCAAGTTCATTTTTAGTTTATGAAATATAATGAAAGTAATATGTGCAGAATATTGGCGCTTACACTATTTAATGAGTGTCCGCACATTAGATATTATTACAAATTTTCTTTTGTTGCAGATTTTGGTCTCAAGTTGTGTACAATGATGGCACTTTAAATGGGATGATGTCATTTTTACAACATGCGCTTCCATTTTATCGGTTGAGTAAACTGCCTACTGATTCAGCAATTCAAGATGCATACCATACTGTTCATCACTTGGTGTTTCTAGTGATTAGCAGGATAACTGCATCCAGGGAGTCTGAGGTACATAATACTAGACTTTTAGAATGGCGCACGCGTACATGCACGGGCTCACACTCACAATCACAAGTGTAGAAGTCCTTAACCACTGAACCACTGAGACTGCAATGATCACAAGACTCCAAGTATCAGGTTTTGAATGCATAACTTGTGCATATGATACTTGAATTTGCAAGTAGAGTCTCCATGCGTTGACAAAATGACTACTATATGATTAGGTTATAAAAGTAGTTTTTTTTTTTAATACAGGATTTAACAGTGTAGTCTAACATGTGTTTTGTGAAACAATGTTCAATACCATCAGTGCTTAATGTTTTTTTGAGCATGATTCAATAAAGTATTCACTGGTAGTGTAATAGAATATTTGAATAGTTGCATAAGAAAATCATTTACGATATAATTTACCTTATAATTTCCGTCAAGTGACTTCTAGCATAATTTGAGCTGGGTTATGCGTTTCAGGCCATATGACCCATCTTCAGACCTTCATTCCAAAGGAGCTCGTTATAAATTAAAATCCATATTAAAACAAACACACAATAAATAAATACGTAAAATACAATGAATGAACATATTATAAGCGTACTAGTAACCGACACGGTGCACCGCGTGTAGCATGTCAAGACTGTGTCGATGGGCACTATTATGTAGTTTTATCTTTAAGCGATCGTAGCGCGGTATCATACAGTGGGTTGGACCTGAAGTTGAGTTTATCATTGAGTATGTCATCACATATATCGGGGTTATTATGACCTCTATATATCTCGAATTCTTCGAGTGCATCCATGTAACGGCCCATACTACAATAATGTAGAGGTATAAGGTTAGCGTTGAAATTGGTATATGAATGATTGCTTGAAATTAGATGCCGTGTAAAACTAGATTTAATATTTTCTAGGGAAAAATCACCCCTGTTAAAGTGGCTGTGAGGTGTGTGTTCACTGAATCGTTTGATAAAAGGTCTACCCGTTTGGCCGATATAAAAACGGTCAGAATCGTCGCATATAAGCTTATAAACACCGGTTTTGGATTCAGTGTTGGTCTGAACAACTGGGCGAACCAAGTTCCATAGACGGTTATTTGTTTTAAAGGTAACGGTGTAACCTATTTTACTTAAGGTGGATGTTAGGATCTTAGGCATCAGCTCTGTGTATGTTGTTGAGATGAATTTGTTATTAGGTGTATTATCTTGTGTCTGTCTGGAACGACGGGCTTTGTGTTTTTTAAGGATGTTGTCAGTCATTTGGCACTCATAGCCGTTGGCCATAGCTATGTGTTTAATTATGTTGAGTTCACTCACAAAATCGTCATTATTTAGGGGGATCATCAAAAGCCTGTGAATGAAACTGTTGCTAATTTTTGAGAGCAAGGGTGGTGTGAGTCTGCATGTATGGTCACGTCTGTGGTGGTAGGCTTTCTGTTAAATTTTAAAATTTAAGTTGTTAAGTCGCCTAGTGACGGTAAGATCAAGAAAGTTGAGTTCATTGTTGGTTTCAGTTTCCATAGTAAACTGAATATTGTGAGTAACAGTATTCATATGGTTTTTAAGATTACTGATTTGGCGTAGAGTACCATTAAAAATCAGGAAAGTGTCATCAACATATCGGCCATAGAAGATAATATTATTGGCAAAGATGTTATTATTAAGGATGTAGTTGTTTTCATAAAAATCAAGATATATCAGCCAATAGGCCGGATAACGGTGAACCCATAGCCAGGCCATCTGTTTGAATATAGTAATTCCCGTTGAAAGTAAAATAGTTTTGTTGAAGGATGAACCTTAGTATGGTAATTAGTTCTTTAAATCATTTACCATTATTATATTATAACTGTAAGAAACTTATCAAGTTACAGCCAACACACACACACACACACACACACACACACACACACACACACACACACACACACACACACACACACACACACACACACACACACACACACACACACACACACACACACACACACACACACACACACACACACACACACACACACACACACACACTAGTGTCATTGTACAGTGAAACCTTATGAACCTCAGTGTTATTTAAGATGGTAAACAAAATTTGTAGATGACATGCCTTTGAACTTAAGTCCATTGATAAATTTGTTAAATGCCAACATCTATGGATGATGGATGTAGCTAACTGAATTAAGAAAGCTAGTGTGATAAAGAGATTGAATATGCTGAAGTGTTGGAAGAAAGTTTAACAGGTGAAAGTCAGCTCAAAAACTGGAATAAACTTGCTTCTATACCATTTTATGTGGACAACGATGTAATACAGCCAGCCATTTTCTGTGTTGTTATGGACGATGATGTAGTCATTAGCAGCAGGATAGGCAAAGATGACATTGTTACTGAGGTTCAATGCAAGAAGTGATGATAAATGGTAACTGCGAATGGAGAAGACGGTGACGACAAAGAAGATAGCAAACGATCACCCACCTCCAACAGCAATGAGGCTTTAAAAATGCTATATGGTCTACAGTTTTAAGGGATTGATTGGAGGATAAATTTTTAGTTGCACTGGAAGACTGGAAAGTGTGCATGAAAAGTATATCATTTCAAGAGGCAGACAATAATATCTTTCTTTTCTTCTCACCAATAATACACTGTAGAGTAGGGCTACTGTATATAATTTACATTTTAAAAAAGAAGACTGTAACATATTTAGTTTAAAGTTATTTTAAGAAACTGAAATGATTTTGTTCTAGTGCTTGTTAACACATAAATGTAATGCATTGTTAAAAATTCTTAAATACTTCAGTAAGCTTCATTTTTAGTTTAAAAGTAAGTCAGGTGAACAATGTGGATAATAGTACACACAAATCTGAATTGGAAATTTTTTGTGGTCCCTTGAATTTCGGATTAGCGAGGTTAGCTGTATTGTAGGGAAAGTCATGGACTTACTAAATTCACTTAAAAAAAAATTACACATTTAAGAATACAAGAAAAATCAATACTGGTATGAAATATTTCAGCATCATAAAGATCTTTATGAGTCAGGGAGAAATATACAGGACAGAAAAATGAGTGTTTTTTTTCCTTCAGCTGTATGACTAGTAAACCCGTTTGCTGTTTGTGATAGTGTAATATCTTAAGCTAGTGTTGTCCATTCTTACATGTGTGTTTAATACACTAAGAAACAGTGGGTTAGGTAAGTTTCCAAATTTTCTAATAATAATTTTTCAGTATTGATGGAAACAGTTTCTGTTCAAATTACTTGTATTTTATACTAAAATATTCTGTTACTTGATTTTGTTCTTTTCAGTGTACTGATATTAATACGGATTAAATAATATTTTGTATGTGAACATTGTTTGTTAGACAGAATGGATGCATGAGAAGACATTAGGAATGATTCTCTATGATAATTATTTAATAACAGTACCAGTATTACTCGACATGTTTATCGTATATGGCAAGGATAATCATTTTCAAATGAGTGAGATTGTGAAAAAAATATTCAGGGTTCAACCATTGTACCAAGAAGATCTAAACAAGGCGATTGACTTCATGCCAAAGGTGAGTGTTTCATTATTTTCTTAAGCTGATTAGGAAATGTACAGGGGTATCGGGAATCAGGGCATTAGAACAGACAGTAACATTTATTTAACAAAGTAAAATGTTTTAAGGACTTCTTCCCTACGCATAAGTTGCTTTTATGGCATGAGTGCTCTCTTGGTGGCATGAAGTGGTAATCTACTGTTTGATCCACAGTACACTCAGAAGCAGCCTCAGTAGTTGAAACATTACAACTTTATTTTTGTACAATCATTGTTTAATACGAACTTTTTAATTGTAATTTTAATTTTGAAATAACATTCTTTTAAGTATTGTGCTTAAATGTAATTTTTTAAGCACACTGCATAAGTGAAAAAGTGTTAAAAAAACTGATTTTTAACTATTTGTTAATTATTTATTTATAATGTGATTCACTAATTTTTCAAGAAAATCTTAATTCTTTAAAAGCTTCACTTTCAAACCTGTTTTATACAAATATATCAATTTAAACAACTTCCTAGCAACTAGTCGTCACATACACAATGGACAAAATTAGTTACTTCCCTTTCGTAAGTGACTATTAAAACCATGTTTGTCAAAAATAATCATGTCAGTTACGTATTATGAAATAAGTGTTTTAGGTACGTGCTGTGTCCATGGTATGCTTAAACCATTTCCATTTCTCAACTTAATGTGAAATTAGCTATTATGGAGTTTTATTTTGTTTCTGTTCAATAGTTTTAATTCTTGTTAGATCAGATTAATGTAGGCTGTCTTTTGTGAACACTAGATTTGTGTCTTTTGTTGTACTGTATATTTAACGATTTTTAAGTCAATATTTTTATGTTAAAAATTTTTATTTTTTGGTAAGCTACTTGACGTATTAATTAAATTTGTCTGTTTTGAAATTCTACTGTGAAGAAACAAACAAATTTCTTAAGTAAATTTATACTGGCAGACTCTTACCTTGCGATGTTTTCTCACTCTCATAACTTACCTTTTACACAATCAGAGGTTCAAGGTCACCAACATATTTTTTAAGTTAAAATATGTAAAACTTTAGTCCTCTTCCCATTAATTAATTAATCCCTTAATAATTTCAAAGCAATCTAACTCTCCTTCAGAAGATTTCCAGTATCGTGAGACGAATTTGTGTGGACACAGAAATATAGGAGAAGGTTAACAGTGAAATTAGTTATTCTAACACATGGTTATATTGTGTTAAAACAAATCTTACTCATTTATTCAAATTTCATTACTTCTTTCTTTTTCTTATTTTTATACTTCTTTCTACTTACATCTATTACATAATATCTTATTGTAATAACCCCTACTTATAAACCAGTACTATTACGTTATATTTTCCCTTGTTATTTCTTTTTTACGTGCACACGCTCTCTCACTTTGATTACTCAATTTTAACCCCCATTTTATTTATGAGCTCATTAATGATTTATAATGTTTTGGCCAAATGAATCTGCCTTTATACTTGTTACCTATTTGCGTAATATCCAAATGTTGTCCGGAACTGTTTTCACTAAACACTCTCGACTCTGACCAAAGTTTAACATCACTTAATCGTCACTTCATTATTTAACACTGGTTGTACATTTTATACTACTTGGTAGGCCTACTTTAATACTTTTTCGGCCTACCAAGAACTCATCCAAGACTATGGTTGAATTAACGACTGTACAGGTTGAAGACTGGTTTTTCAATAATCCAGCGTCAAGCGAAGCGTGGGTCCGCTCGGCAGCCCGTCTCGCTGGCCACGTGGTCGTAAATTCGACCACTGATTGGCTCTTTCCATCGTATGTATGACTATGGAATGTATGTATGTGTCTCTCACGCTGGGAAAGTTGGCCCACACGTGTGGGCATACGCATGAATACGCACCCTTTCAGATAATTTGCATTCCCAGACTCTTTAATTGCTTTTGTGCCTTGCACGGCTTGGTACCGCACTGACTGCAAGGTGTTCAAAAATGTCAAGCGTTTGTGATCAAAACGTTGTTCAGCTTGAATTGCTACTACTTTTTACAATTATTAAAGAATAAAATAAATCCCAATAGTTTGTCCTGTTACAATACCCCCCAATGAGAGGTTTTCTGTTGAAACAGAAAAACTCTCATTGGCTAAAAACATAAGAGGATCAGCTAGGATATGGCGCCAACAACCCCCCCTTAAATCCTTATTACAATCATGGGTAACTTATCCCCCTAGTCTGGCGACTGCAGCTGCACCTGAATGACATTACTGGACTTCTTGTTAAGATCCCAACACCGCAGAGTCAGACAGGCACCCGCCACAGTATCACCAAACTCTGTAACAATTAAGAAAAAATATCAATAACTGGCTTTTTCACCATACCATATCCTCAACTGACTTGTTTCCCCTTAGTCATACTGGTTTGCCTTTATCAAAGTACTGGTTCTATATCTCAATGAACTACTTAAATAAACAATATTTCTTAACACATGTATCCTTAACCTGAACATATTACATTTTCCTGTATTATATATTACATATTATTTTTACTTCTGTAACCTATACAATACACATTTACCATTTAGGTTAGACACAACAAACAAAATGATAAAAAAATTCAAACTCCAAAATAATTCAACTTCATTTACCAACTCCAATTAAAATTCCATTTAGATTTTAGTCACCAAGGTATATTACTATTACCATCTATACACAATACATGTTTAAAATTCCTACACTCTAACATAATACAACATAAACATTCATATTTAACCTTGCTATCATTACATCGAGACAAATACTTCAAATTTAAGTTTAGTTTCAAATTCTATTAACTCTTTAACTTATTACATTTATTATTACATTTCAATTATGGACTTCTGTTAAGTATTTTCATTATCAATTGGTTTGGGTGATTCTGTCATTCACAATGATTTGATTTATATAATGGGCATTTAAATATAACCTTACCCACCTTCGTCCTTCTAACAACCACTAATGGATTTACATAGAGTGACACCGATCTCTCAATAATATTTACCTCATCTAAATTCCCTAACTCCACTTAAATTATTCTCCTCTTATTACAAAATACCTGATACCCTCTTTGTACCTAGGATGTGTGTTCCCTTCCTTCATACTCATTCCCTTATTAGTTCCTGGCCTCTCCCAGGTAACTCCGCCAAACCTCATTTAAAACTATTCACCCCCCACCACAATGCCTTGCGTTGAGGACTCCTTACCACACCACCCTCACTACAAAATTTCACCACCACCTATTTACTCTCCATTTACATTACTCTCGCTTTCTCTACATATATGCACTCTCACTACTGTGTCCCTACTACTGACCCATTTCTGCATTATTTTGATTCCAAAAATTTTATTTTGTCTAATACCCATTTAAAATTAACTTTGACTGACTTAAATGCCTTATTGAAATAATTATCACCCAAACTCCATCTTTTACAACGTTTTACATTAATATGATCATTGAAAATTACCTTAGAAACTTCATAATTACCTCAAATTAATTTACTTACCTAATTTAAAACCTTTAAAACTCATTTAATTTCACCCTTAAATCGTTAAAACATTTTACTTTACTTCCATTGCATTATAAAATTCATACTCACATTACATCATTCGATTGAATAAAGACATGATTACTGTCATAAACTCAAAAACATAAACATTTATCACAACAAATATAATGTACATAACCCTATGTACTTTCTGATACATCATAATAACCATATAACCCATGTACAAGTACTTACCTTTATATAAATTAATGAATAGATTTTATTTGTTTACTAATTTTATACTCTTACAGCCGCCATGTTGTCTATTACCAACTTAAAGTTTTACTCACAGGGTCCAGGTTTCGAATCAGCGAATGGGAAGTTCAGAACTGGTTATTTGAAATTAAACATATTGGTTACTCTCATATACATCTTATTCTTTTATTTTCTCAAAACAATTCAATTGCATTTTAATCAAACAACAGAAAAACTTAGATTCTTTTACCATCCCATCATAAATAAAATCTCCCTTCTCTCTCGTAATTTTGATATTATCCTTCACGGTAAAATTACAATGATTCCTTATTCATAAAATTGGGAAACAATAGACACATTTAAAATAACATAGAAATAGTTATACCCCATTAACTCATAAACCAGCGCCTCTTACTTTTATTACATGATTATTACATACGCCCATCTGCTCTCTCACAATACATATTTAAATTTCCCCTATGAGCTCATTTAAATTTTTAAAAGGGTTTTAATTTTGAATGGTTTAGAGATATCTCCCCGTTTTGTCACTTATCTGGCAATTTTAGTCCCAAACTGTCCGGTCTCCTCCTCCGGTATTCCTCGTCACTTCGCACATGTTATTTGCTGTCGACGTTTTGTTTTAAATAAAATAATAGTTGTTCCAAATTAGTTGATATACAACTTTTTACTTCACCTTTTACATTTTAGATTTGCGGGCCCGCATTTTGGTTTAGTAACTTTTGTTCGTGACCAGCCAGCACAAGGAGTAATTTCAAACTGGCTGAGATGAACTGCTACAAAATCTGAGAGAAGGGGGGGTCACGTGACCACTTTGCATTGTTTTATTATCACTATGCCAATTTCTGAGGCTAGACTGGCTGCGCCTCACATTCCAAGTGACGTATTTACAGGCTTGGCCGTTATGTAACTGGTGACTTCATCGGTCAAAGTTCGTTTGGCTAAATATAACTGTTGTTTTGCGTCTGCAATGTTGACCTTGACTCCCTTTCAATCGCTGGCTTACTACGTCTTATAAAATTTCACAGTTATTATTTATACTTTTTATTTCCTATTTTTTCTAATTATCCCGGGTATACCCAAATTGTCCCGTTACAATACCCTCTCAATGAGAGGTTTTGTGCCAAAGCATAAAAACTCTCATTGACACTCTCATACTTACTAAAGGGATCAGTCAGGATATGTCGCCATGACCCCCTTTATGTTTTATTATAAAATCATGGTTAACTTACCCCTTGGTCCAGTGACTGTGACCGCACCTGAATGACCTTACTGGACTTCTCTCTCGAGATCTCAACACTGCAAGGCCAGACAGGCACTTGACACTCCTGCTCTGACACGCTGGACAGCACAGGACCACCACCACCACATCACCAGACACTGAAACATCAAATCAAAAAATCAAATCGTGGCCTAGTATAATAACATATCCCTAACTGATCTGCTTCCCCTTAGCTGTGTGCTGGTTTGCATTAAGAAGCACTGGTTTTCTTGACCTAGTAATATACGAGGGCTATCCAGAAAGTAACAGACGTTTTGACCGACCGCGGTGGTGGGTGGGGATAGAGCCGCCATCTTGGTGTCAGAACGTTCCTACACTCAGTACGCATCCAGCTGTGGTAGCGTGCGGTCTGTGCCCCTCTTACTTTGCTCTCTGTGACGTGTTAAAATGTGCGCTGCAATAGAAAATCCCGCCACTTGTGAGGTGCGTTCTGTGATTAGGTTTTTGTTGGCAAAAAATCACAAACCAATTGAAATTTATCGCCAACTTTGTGATGTGTGCGGAAAAGGAATAATGAGTGAAAGCCGAGTGAGGCAATGGTGCATTGATTTTAAAAATGGCCGTACCAATGTTCACGATGAGGACCGCAGTGGTAGACCTTGTTATACTACAAATGACTGCCAATATAACTTACTTAATAATTACTGAATAATTTTTTAAATATCGGGCGCCATCTTGTGATATACCTTTAAACTTACCTTAGACCAGAATTCGGTTAAGCGAACGATATGATAGCGGAACGTGTTATCTGAAATAATTACTATTACTTGAAATGGTTACCAATGTTTACCTTTTATTTACATCTTTAAATACACAAGTGATTCTATAGTGCAAAATGCGCACGCTACTATATTGCGCCATGAAACGCAGTTCCTCTATACAAGTTAAAAATTATTATTGTATTTTAGAAATACATAATATGAAAATGTTTACATACATAACAATGTTATACATATCTATATATGCATAAATGTTATTGAAAAATTGTTAATATTATTTCAGAACCCAGCACTTGTTAATATTATTTTGTTCACGCTCTCTCTCTCTCTCACATTCTCTGGTACAAATTTTTAGTTGTTTTTTATGAGCTCATTTTGTTTATTTAATGAATAATTTTGGGTATATAAAATTTTGTACTTTAGTTATGAATTTACTGAATGATATAAATATTGGACAGCTGATACTTAGCTTCCGTTTGTTGGGTAAATGTCACCGCACTACTTGAATCCGGTCACCGTGCAAAATCTGTGTTTTTTTTATATTGTCTTAGGGCCCACACCGTAGTGTCCCCCCTCGAATAACACTTTGGCAGATTTAGCTGCACGTAGTTGCAGATCCCTCGGCCGATGACACCTACTCAAGTCCAGTTACTTCACCAACATTTCCGATATTTCGACAATAGTTATTAAACCACTTTTGGTGGTGTAAAATTTAAAGATTCACACTCAGTGAATATGCCGGCCGCGTGAACTGCCGACCGGCCCTATTCACAGTCCAGGCGAAAATGACGAAAAGTCTTTGGTAAACATTGCGTAGGTGGGGCAAAACTACGTCACCAGTCTTTTGTTTGTACGGCCAAGTCTCGGTTGTTTACAAAAGTATGCATTCCTTTGGCTGACATCATCATGGGCTAGGCTTGTTTACCGCTATCTGTGACACATAGTTTTTTGCGATATTTGCAGCTTTTCAATGAATTCGATCGAAATCCTGTTAATTCCAATATGCGTTGTATAAAATATTATATAGTTTATTCACCAAAACGTTATAGGGATTATGAATTATTACAAAATTTATTACAAAATAAATAGTTAGGGAATAAAATACAATAATTATGGTTTTTAGGACCATATTTTTATAAAAGTATGATTGTACCAGAATTGTACCATCACAAAACCCCCTCAATGAAAGATTTTGTGCCGAAGCATTAAAACTTTCATTGACGCATTCGTACTTCCTAAAGGGATCAGCCAGGATATGTCGCCACAACCCCCTTACAATTTATATAAAAAGAAATACAATAACTCACCCGTGGTCCGATGATGATGACAGTACCTGCATGACCTTACTGGACTTCTCCTTTGAGATCCCAACACCATAAGGCCAATCAGGCGCGTAACGTTCCTGCTCTGATGCGCTGGCCAGCTCAGGACCGCCGTCATAACATCACCAAACACTGAAACAATTAATTAAAAATATCAAAATAGTGGCTTGGTATATTACTCTATCCTTAACTGATCTGTTTCCCCTTAGCTATGTGCTGGTTTGCGTTAAGAAGCACT
Organism: Magicicada septendecula; assembly: GCA_034769895.1. Taxonomy (NCBI): domain Eukaryota; kingdom Metazoa; phylum Arthropoda; class Insecta; order Hemiptera; family Cicadidae; genus Magicicada; species Magicicada septendecula. Next base: position 217,019,953 of record CM068372.1, read on the forward strand.
GGGTTTGCTTGAAATACAAGAAATACAAATACAAAAAATATAATCAACAAGAATTATATAGAAGTGCCATTCTCTTCATGGACTAGCCTTTAATTGTAAAAATCGTTTCGATTCCCATCGATAATAATTAACTCTTTCTGTTTCATAATTAATGTAATTATAAAAGAAACAAATAAACAAATTATCCCTAAGTAATAATTATATATAAACCCCAAATTTATGGATATAATCTCCCTTTAAATTAATTACTCAAACAGGGAGGAAAACATTTTATAAAAAAAAATAAAATCTTACTATTTATAATAATATTATTATTATTATTATTAACAGTTAATAACTGGCGCTGTTAATAATATTTACCCCTCTTTCTCCTCCACACACTCTATTTCCTATACATCATGTTAAAATTTCCATGTTAATACATAATACATGATACATCATAATCCACATTGATACATTAATACAGTTAATACGGTTAATAACCAATTCACATTTAATCTTAATTAAAATTTCTTTAACTTTGCTTTAAACATTATTTTTAATTAATTAATTAATTAACTCTTAATTATTTGACTTTTATTAATTAGTCATCAATTATTTATCACTGATTATTAATTTATTTCAAATTTATTATAATATTCATATTATATTATTATTATTTTATCTCTTATTACCTCTCTACTCTGAACTTTCTACCTACCTAACCTTTCACATTCTAATCATTGTTTAGTCTGGGTGGCTCCTGTATTCTCTATGCTTTTACTTATTATATAGGCACTAACATGTATAATCTTACTCACCTTTCTTCTAATTAACCATCAAATTTACCTATCATGACACCAATCTCTCAATTATAAACACCTTTCACTAATTTCATTCCGACGATAAATCCTATGGCACCACGCATCTTTGTATAGAGATGGGTGTTCCCTACCTGGCTATATACATTCATAATATTTTGCCCTTCAAAAAAATTCGGCAAACACTCCCTTAAACTATGCTATTACCTGCCACAACGCTATACGTTGGTCACTCCTTATCACCTCACCCCCACTACAAAATATCATCAGCAACAATATATGTCTAACCTTTACTTTACTCACCTCTACAAATAATCACTAACTACTGTGTCCCTAAATATCTAGTACTCTCTTTGTTTTATTTACTTCAAAATTCTTATCTATCTAACTCCATTTACACTAATTAAATAACTCACCTGCCTTTATCTATACCCAGGCTCTATCCCCTTTTTCAACATTCTACCTTACTGTAATAATTGACAATTGCATTATAAAATATATCTCTCACCTACTCATAACAATACATCTCAATATTCAAATATATATTGTGATGGTACATCTCATCACATATGTATAAGATATATTATAACGATAAGATATAAATAACAAATACTAGCACTAGCCATAAAAAAAAAAACTTATTAAAAAGTATGTAACTAACATTAAAGTATCAATTCCAACATCCAACAAAAGTAACCAAAGAAGATTATATTAATATTATATAAGAAACAGTAGTTATAAAAGGAGATTCAGAAAAGAACAAACAAAGAAAAATTTCTAATAACGTGACAAAACCCAATAGTTATGGTAGGTGAGGGGCATGAACATTAACACGGACAATATGAACTATATGAACAATAACACGAACTACAAATGGACTGATAATAAAAGAAAAATGAAACGGGCGACTATGAATATCACGAGAAAAATCAACATTGAATAGAAGAAATGAGAAGAGGCAAAGAACCAGATTTAGAACTGAGAAACAGAAGTTTGTACCAAAAAACATGACAAATTGACCCAATCTAATGAGTAAACTAATCCCATTCTTTTAATAAACAATACAATTGATAGGAGTACCCAATAAAGATAATATAAAATTAAGAATGCAATGCAGTAGAGTAAATAATAACAAAACATGTAATAATTTAAGAAACCAGTGTAAATCTATGAGTTAAAACAAGTGAAAATAGTGAGAGCCCAAAATAATTAAATGATGATCAAAAGATCATAATATAAACCAGTGGGGAAGTGAAAGCCAGTGGGGGTTATCATTAAAGTGATAGAGGTCTTATGAACCACATATATGGAAATAAGAACCAAAATATAGTGACAAAGTGTTTTTTTATTAAGTGTTTTGGTAAACTCCAATGTACTATGTTATGTATAATTATTTATTCATAAGGGTTGAACACTTATTCATTTTTAAATAATAAGATATAGTGACATATAAAAGAGTTAGGGTAATAAACACCCATGTTCAGTTATATTAGAAATAGTTAATATGGGAGCCTGTGTGCACCATTAATTTATATGTTATAAAAAGTTTTGTTAAAAAAAAATGATAGTTATTTAGTGAACAGAATGTTCATAAACTGTTCAGAATGTTAATCAGGTAATTGGGAAAGATCTAATATTATAAAAAGGATATTGTGCAGAAATAACTAACTGTTAGACATGTAGGCCTAAGGAATTGAGCCAGACCCAAGCAACATTGAAATAGTCAGATAAACACTACTAAATTAAATAAAACTAAAAACAAAAGCTTGGTTTTGATAAAATATGAAGATGTCAATGGAGGGAGATGTATAAACCATCCATTGCTATCTTAATATAGATAATGAACATAATTATAAAGTGTTTAGTAAGCCACTAAGCTGACATGGCTTCAGTATTATTGTTATTGTCAGAAAAATAGGTGTAGATATTTTAATTAATGATATTGTATGTAAAGTAGGAATACTCAGAATTATATTTGGTAGTAAGAATAACAATATTAGAAGATATTAGATCTGTAAGACATACAACAAAAATGTCAAACAAGATTAGGTCAATGCCTCAAAACACAAAAGTATAAACCTGCCAAAACAGTAGATGAGAGGCCAAAATGGGGCGAGATTAGTATCAAAACTATTTAATTTTAATGGACAATAAAATGGTACTAATTAAAAATAAATTTAAATCAAAATAAATAAAACGTAATCTGAGGTGACAAAATTAAAAACGCCAATTTTCAAAAACAACTTAGTCACGTGACGTGGGGTCAAGGCTCTAGACCAATCAAAAAAACCAAAAGCTAGGTCACCAAGGAGATTTAAATGTTTTTAGAGAGACAGTTGAATTGTTAGATATAAAACTGAAAACTTCAACAGCATATTGCTGGCAGTAAAAAGTTAATATTAAAAGAGTGAAAACTTACTCCAGGAGAGGCGATTCCGATAAAAATAATACCGAAAAGATCTACAACACATGACACGACACCAGAACCAAGATAAACCAACACACTAACGAGAATCTGAGAAAATAGATACCACTCAAAAGCGTCCATCCCGTATATACACAGCAACGGTGAGAAATTTTGGTTAATTCCAGCAGAATACTACATAACATCACAACACAATTTCCACTAAAAACAGCTGTTTCCAGATAAAGGAGGCTATATACCAACTATTATTATAAACTGCTATAACTAAGACTTTATTTAAAACACTTTAATTGGAATTTAAAGAACGTATTTTTCTGAGGCGAGAACTCTATAGTACGCCATGTTGTGTTACTGTAGGCACTGTTGCAAACTGTAAGCGAACAACTTTGAAAAACATTATTATATACATTTTGTTAGTCGATAAGAAGTAATTATATTTTGTAATGCATTGTATTTTTAAATAGAACCATATTTCCCATCTTTCCTAGCAACTCCAAGTACCCATTACCTGAGAAACATAAAATATATATTGTAAATTTTTTTGTTACCACGAACTATTTGTTACGGCGGACGAACTCGTCCAATTGTAAATCCTCGAATAATGAAACGGTAATTTGACCAATGTTTCAAGGAAATTACGAATAAAAGAGATAATTTGTCAATCGTACCAGTCCTAGTTTATTTCAATAAAGTAATTGTAAAGACTATTAATTATAGGAACCAGAAGAGAAAATTTGAGGAGGGCGCAAGGACATCCAGACACGAAAGTAGATCCAGTGGGCTGCTTACACGATCTATTTGACCATTACTAAACAAATATTATTCACGCGCCGATTTCGAACGACGGTGACACACTAAATTCTCGTTCCAATAAAATCGTTGCTAACCAACGAATACTGAACGACAACACAGTAAACGACAACAAAATAACTAATATAATTAATAGTCACAACATAAGGACATTTACGAGCCGATTAACAAGTACAACCAAGTTTTGAAGGGTAACTTATTCCGTTATCCGCAGTTCGTAAAATACACCTCTGCACTATTTTTATTGTTACAATATTCTTACACAATCATTTATTATTCATTAGAAACTTCTTATTCATTACATAATTTAACTTCATTAGAGACTTTCTATTACAATTAATAATCTACAACTTCAGTTACAAAGTTAGTACAACTTTCTTTTGTACCATATTAATTCAGTAATTACTCTTTAATTACTATTCAATTATTTAAACTTTTCACTTGTTTAGTTAAACAAAAACATGTTAATTGTTAATTATTAAAACAATTACTAAAACATACATGGTGTACATAAAATTTACCTGTAATACACAACATCAAAATACATAAATACATTGACATTAACACATATAAAACAATGAAAAATATACAATCCAACTTCATTATTTTGTCATTAATCAAAATCAGTCCATATGCAGTCCAATTCAAAACCACTGTTCACATATATTAAATGTTCATTACACAATTAAAACAATCTATCCTCCATCATTGAATAGCATTCTAATCTTAGGTCTATTTATCTTACTGTTTAGTAAATGAATTATATAATTATACTCATTATAATATTCATCCAACGTTTTATATTCATTCACAATTTCGTTTACATTAATACATGTACTCCCTATTAATTTATCATATGCCATGTCACGATAGGGTATAGTTCTGTCTACATCAGTATGATATGTCATAATCTTGTTAGTCATATAGTCATCACAATTATCATAATTTTCTACTACTACACCTGTTACTTCCCAAGGTAAGTGATTGTTATCATTTTTCTCATCATCTATTGTTATTACTATCTCAATTTTACTACAAGGTAAGTATTCATTATTTTCATCCACCATCTCTACTCCTAACCTTTCTACCAATTCTCTATACTTTCTATTTACTTTAAAAATCTCTATTACTCTCTTTCTCTCACCATATCTCTCACAATACCTCTCTACACTTTCTCTCTTAATATATTTCTCATCATAACACCAAGTTACAGTCTCTCTCTCTCTCTCTCTCTCTCTCTCTCTCTCTCTCTCTCTCTCTCTCTCCAAATATGCAGGGGTCACTAACTCATAATTGCTGCACCACCTATGAGGTACACAAAAACACCAAGGAACTCTATTTGTAGACCTTTCGTCTCCCAAATATAAATTTAAGGAACTCTCGTCCTTATTAAAAATACGTGAAGACTTGACTTCACCCCCTACCACAACATCAAAGGAAAATTCTACCCCCTGCATCTCTTTTACAAATGTACTTTCTCTCAGCTCTCTCTCTGACTCAAACACCTCATTATCATTTTCTAATATCATATCATTCTTACTACCTGTAAACTCATTATTCAAATTATCACTGTTACTCACCTTCTGATTCTCTATTTGGATTAACTTCTCATCCAACCTTTTAATTACTTTGTCACATTGTTTAACAAGATTGTCATTACGTCTTTTAATTTCGGTCTTTATTTCGTCAAACTTCTCATTAAAATCACTTTTAATTTGAACGTTTTGTGTTGTAATTTCATTTTTTATTTCAGTTTTGAAATTATTAAAATTTTCATTTTGTTCATCAAACTTCTCGTCTAACTTTAACAGTAATTGCATCATTGCCATTATGTTATCACCTTTATTGGTATTCATTTTACTTATTTTAATATTACTTTATAACACAACCTCGTGGAAGTTGGGTTATGTTTACGTATTTAAAATTATATTTATTACCTCAGATAACTTTTCCGCTCTCTTCCTAGGCTTACCCCACATAAAATTTTTATGTTAAGTCCCTGTTCGGCGCCAATTGTTATACTACAAATTACTGCCAATATAACTTGCTTAATAATTACTGAATAATTTTTTAAATATCGGGCGCCATCTTGTGATATACCTTTAAACTTACCTTAGGCCAGAATTCGGTTAAGCGAACGATATGATAGCGGAAAGTGTTATCTGAAATAATTACTGTTACTTGAAATGGTTACCAATGTTTACCTTTTATTTACATCTTTAAATACACAACAAGTGATTCTATAGTGCGAAATGCGCACGCTACTATATTGCGCCATGAAACGCAGTTCCTCTATACAAGTTAAAAATTATTATTGTATTTTAGAAATACATAATATGAAAATGTTTACATACATAACAATGTTATACATATCTATATATGCATAAATGTTATTGAAAAATTGTTAATATTATTTCAGAACCCAGCACTTGTTAATATTATTTTGTTCACGCTCTCTCTCTCTCTCTCCCCCTCTCTCTCTCTCTCTCTCTCTCTCTCTCTCTCTCTCTCTCTCTCTCTCTCTCTCTCTCTCTCTCTCTCTCTCTCTCTCTCTCTCTCTCACATTCTCTGGTACAAATTTTTAGTTGTTTTTTATGAGCTCATTTTGTTTATTTAATGAATAATTTTGGGTATATAAAATTTTGTACTTTAGTTATGAATTTACTGAATGATATAAATATTGGACAGCTGATACTTAGCTTCCGTTTGTTGGGTAAATGTCACCGCACTACTTGAATCCGGTCACCGTGCAAAATCTGTTTTTTTTTTTTTACATTGTCTTAGGGCCCACACCGTAGTGTCCCCCCTCGAATAACACTTTGGCAGATTTAGCTGCACGTAGTTGCAGATCCCTCGGCCGATGACACCTACTCAAGTCCAGTTACTTCACCAACATTTCCGATATTTCGACAATAGTTATTAAACCACTTTTGGTGGTGTAAAATTTAAATATTCACACTCAGTGAATATGCCGGCCGCGTGAACTGCCGACCGGCCCTATTCACGGTCCAGGCGAAAATGACGAAAAGTCTTTGTTAAACATTGCGTAGGTGGGGCAAAACTACGTCACCAGTCTTTTGTTTGTACGGCCAAGCCTCGGTTGTTTACAAAAGTATGCATTCCTTTGGCTGACATCATCATGGGCTAGGCTTGTTTACCGCTATCTGTGACACATAGTTTTTTGCGATATTTGCAGCTTTTCAACGAATTCGATCGAATTCCTGTTAATTCCAATATGCGTTGTATAAAATATTATATAGTTTATTCACCAAAACTTTATAGGGATTATGAAATATTACAAAATTTATTACAAAATAAATAGTTAGGGAATAAAATACAATAATTATGGTTTTTAGGACCATATTTTTATAAAAGTATGATTGTACCAGAATTGTACCATCACAACCTAGCCTTGTGACTGATGAACTGGTGATGAAAATCAACGACAAAATTCGTGAAGATCGTCGTTTCACGATTACGGAACTTTCAAAACATTTTCCCCAAATTTCACGGAGTTTGGTGCATGAAATTGTGGCGGAAAAGCTTGGTTACCACAAATTTTGTGCTAGGTGGATTCTGAAAATCCTAACGGAAGACCACAAAAAACAGACTGGCTGCAGCACTAACTTTCCTCGAAGATTACGACAAAAATGGTAACAAAGTTATCGATCGTATCGTAACTGGGGACGAGACTTGGGTGAAGCATGTCAATAGTGAAACAAAAAGGCAGTCGATGGAATGGGGACACACAAATTCTCCCAAGAAACCAAGGAAGTGTTTGCAAACGCTGTCAGCAAGAAAGATCATGGCTACTGTGTTTTGGGACTCTGAAGGAGTGATTCTCGTTGATTTTCTTGAACGTGGCACAACAATTAACTCAGAGAGGTATTGTGAAACACTGAGAAAGTTAAGGCGCACGATACAAAACAAGCGTCGGGGAAAACTTAGTGCGAAGGTTTTGTTTTTTCACGACAACGCACGTCCACACACAGCCAATCGTACCCGAGAGCTCTTCGATGGTTTTGGATGGGAGGTGTTCGATCATCCACCATACAGCCCGGATTTGGCACCAAGCGACTATCACCGCTTCCCAGCGATGAAGACATGGCTCACTACACAACGCTTTGATACTGACGCCGAACTGCATGCCGGTGTAAACCAGTGGTTGAAATCGCAGGCGGCAGATTTCTACAGAGATGGTATTGAAAAACTTGTGCCACGGTATGATAAGTGCCTTAATTTGCAATGGCGATTATATAGAAAAATAGCTTAAGAGTGTACCTTTCAAATGTATATATAATAAAATTTTGTTTTTTCATTTTGTAAATTTTTTATTTCAAAACATCTGTTACTTTCTGGATAGCCCTCGTATAATCTTATATGTACTACATAGACTTTTCATTCTCTTAATTCGTTCCACATTTCATAAAAATTTTCGATTCCAATCGACAATAATTAAGCCTTTCCCATTTTACAAGAAGAAGTATAAATCCTTACATTAACACAATAATATTTCAAAATATTTAAACACATTATCAAAAGATTAATCAAATACAATTTATCTATATCTCCCTTCTTCTACAATTCTTAACCATTTCCCATTTATATCTAAAACAATTCAAAATCATTTAATGCATTATAAAATATTATTATTAACAAAAATTCTATTTATCGGGTGCTGTTAATAATAATCATCCCCTTTTCTACTCCACACACACTATTGTCCCCCCGGACTGTTGTGTCCAGTTGCCTCCACAAGGACTGAGGCGGAAGGAGTGAGCACTTTTTTCTTTTCTCTCACTCCCATCCTTGCTTCAGCGTTACAAGAAACTTCAGGGTAAGTGCCCCTACTCATTACTTTACTATATGCCCCTAAGGTCTACCACCCCTATTTGGGTGAAAATAGCCTGTGTTCAAAATAATCTTAGATTCCCTTTTTATTCCCCGTTAAATTTCTATGTTAAACCAATTTCAAAGGCAACCAACTATGGTCAGTTTTACATTAATGCTGCCCACAGCTGATTGTCATCCATAACCACGATCTGGGTTGGTAAGGCCGAGATCGCCCAAAATGTAGGGAATCGCATTTAAAACATGTTATACACAATACAGTTACATGTTTAGATTCCTACACACTAACATAATACAACATAATAAAACATTGTACGCTCATAATTAACATTGCGATTATTACATTAAAATAAACAATTCACATTTAAGTTTGACCAAAAATTACACACCTTACAGCTTTACTTTAGTTTCAAAATCTATTAAATCTTTCACTTGTTTCATTTATTGTTACCTTTCAACTATGATTTTCTATTTAACACTTTCATCATTAATTGGTTTGGGTGATTCTCCGTCATTCACAATGATTTGATTTATTGAATGGGCATTTGTATTTATAACATTACTCACCTTCTTCCTTCTAACAACCACTACTTACTCATATAGGGTGACACCAATCTCTCAATAATATTTATCTCCACTAATTTCCCTAATCTTACTTGATTTATTCTCTTCTTATAACAAAGTACCTGATACCCTTTTTGTACATAGGATGTGTGTCCTTACCTTATACTCATGCCCTTTTAGTTCCTGGCTTCTTCCAGGTAACTCCGCAAACCTCATTTAAAACTATTCACCCCCCGCCACAACGCCTTGCGTTGAGGACTCCTTACACCTCCACCCTCACTACAAAATTTATGTACCCTGCTCTCACCTATTTACTCTCCATTTACCTCACTCTCGCTTTCTCTACATACATGCACTCTCACTATTGTGTCCCTACTACTGACCCGTTTCTGTATTACTTTTCTTCCAAAATTCTTATTTTGTCTAACACCCATTAAAGTCAACTCTGACTGCCTCAATGCCTTATTGAAACAATCATCACCCAAACTCCATCTCTTACCACTTTACATTAAGTTAATCGTTGAAAATTATATTAGAAAATTCCTTACTTACCTCATAATAACAATATAACTCAACACCTAAACATATTGTATGTTTAATCATTTACTATTCATTATAGAATCTAAATTTCAGAAAATCAATTAAATTCATCACCAAAATTCCTCTGTACAACATTTTAAATTAATAAATTAATCTCCAATTATTTAATTCAATCAGTTTTTTTTACACTAAGGTATTTTAATTACATTTTAGAATTTCACAATTACTCTCATCATTTATTTAGTCTGAAAAAATGTTATAATTATTATTAAATCAATTCCTATTACCTACATACATTGTTTACATAAAATACAGAGTACACCATAATGTAATACACAAATACATTTGACATCATGTTAACTTAACTTATTACTACATACATTTATTTATATTTATATATGTATAAATATTACCATAATATGGTACATATGTGTACTTACCGATTTTAATTACTTGAGAGCACGTGCTTTTCTTTTTATGATACTTTCTTCCTAAGGGGCCAGGGTTCATTCTCAGCGAGATTTAGATTCACAAAGAAAGGTGACAGAAATGATAACACTGGTTCTTGATTGAATATAATTATTAGTTTTAATTTCAGGAACAAAATAGACATACATTCACTGATGCCCAAAATGGCGTCACGTGTTATTACTAAAAACAAAATTGTGGCTATATTTTTTCCAAACTTATTCAATCATTTGACTGTATATTAATTGTGAATCTTGTTACCAGCTCTTGATATATATATATATATATATTCTTTTGTTTTCTAGCTGCAGCACTTATCATGTAATTAGTTATAGGATCATATAATTCACAAACCAATGCCCTCTATGTATAGAAGCATGGCCATGCGTTCGTTCGATCGCACACTCATTCACACTCACTGTTACAATTACATTTTATACAATTTAGGGGTTTCCTTAATGAGCTCATTAATACGAAAATAAGTGATATGGTTGACTTCTCTGAAAACGGGGTAGCGTCGCTCCCTCGCTGGGTATCAGATGTTCCCCAGGAGTATGGCCGGTGTTCGCCTCATCATTATGGTTCTTAAATCATCTTGCACTGACTCTACATTTAATGTCTTTATATTGTTACTTAATTATTCTCTGACTTTATTCTCACATTTCTTTAATTTTGAATAAAACTTTTTACAACTTTTCTATGAAAACTGGGTCGACAGCGATACATCGCTGTGGCCTCTTTGGTGTGCTGTGCTGAACTGAGACCGATGAATATGTAAATTTATGCTTGTGTTAGTGCATTTTTACGTCATCAGGCTTTGTTAAACGGGACAACGCCTAGTTACATGCGTTGTGGTTCATGCGTCATTGTCTTTTGTTATGACGAAACAGCTTTATCAACCAATCACAATGAATATTTGTAGTCAGTCGTCATAAACACCGCCATTGCCTCGACCGGCTCTTGCGCGTCCAACGGTGACCTTGGCACGGTACTCTTACTGAATCTGCGTTTTTCCTTCGTATATAGGGACAATGGACCTAACCCTTCTGCATTTGACAATTATACAATAAAACATTGGAAAAATAACCCTCAGATCCCATAATTACAGTATTGGGTCTTTATGTACTGTTACAAAACCCCTCAATGAAAGATTTTGTGTCGAGACACAAAAACTTTCATTGACTCATTCACACTTTTCTAAAAGGATCAGTCTAGATATGTCACCACAACCCCTGTAACGTTACTGTATAAAATTTGTCATGACTTACCCTTGGTCCAATGATGCTGCTCGCACCCTCTGACCTTACTGGACTTCTCCGGAGAGATCCCTACACCATAAGGCCATGAGGCACTCTACGCTCCTGTTCTGATGCTCCAGCCAGCCCAGGACCGCGGTCACAACACCACAAAACTCTGAAACATTGAATACAAAATTTAAAATAGTGGTCTAGTACACTTCCATATCTACAACTGATATGTTTCCTTTTAGATGCATTGGTTTGTTCTAATTTAAAAGTTTCAACCTAACAACAACAAGATTTCAACATATACTGATTTTTACCACCACCAAACTCAATCTCTTCCTTGTAAGAAAAAAATTATATATACCTACAAATAACACAATACATAAACAATTCTTTAATATTCCCCAAAACACCATCACCTGTCTATTACTATCAAACTCAACCTACAACTACTATGGCAGACAAGTTTATTATTCAAATTTTATTACTCACTTATAATCATTTATCTCTTTTGTAACTGGTATCATACTATATTTTGCTCAACTTCATTTGTACCTTTAGACTTCCAACCTTTAAAAGCTACTATTCTTTGACATTTGTTACCGTCATTAGTAATAACAATAAAACATCATAAAACATTAAACATTACACATTAACATTGTTACATTTACACTAAACAATTTACATTTGAACAACTGGTATCGAAACTTTATAACATCATTACTATCAACAATTCTCTATTAACTTTTAATTATCTAACATTCATCAGATTCTATACAATTTCAAATTTATCCTTACCTTTCTGTTACAATTACCTTCCTACCATGAATTTTCCTTTTTCTAACCCTTTTATCCTTACTAGTTTGGGTGACTCTCTATTATTCACTATTTTCTATTTCTTATTTTGGCATTTATCAATCTAACCTTACTCCCCCCTTTTTTACACTAACCGCTTCTAACCATTAACATATTATGACACCAATATCTCTATAATAACCCCCTTCACAAATCCCATTTAAAACCTCTGGCACCGCTCATTTTTTGTACTAGTATGTGTGTTCCCTATCTATGCTCATTCCTTTATTGGTTCCTGACCCTTTCAGATAACCCTTTCCGGCACACAACGGTCCTTTCCTGTCCCAACGCCTTTCGTTGCGGACTCCCTACACCAATACCCTTACTACAAAATATCACCATCAACAAATATATATATATACCATTCACATTACTCAACTTTACATATAATCACTAACTACTGTGTCCCTAAAATATCTAACACCTCTTTATGTATTATCTGTATCTCAACACTCTATTTTCACTAACTCCAATGCCTCTACTTATCATTATTACCCAAACTCTATTACAACATTTCACCTTAATCTACCACTAGAAAATTCATCACTTACCTACTAACAACAATACCTTTCAATATCCAAATATATCATATGCGTAATCATTTACTAACCATTAGAATCTAAATCTCATAATATCATTTAAAATCATCAAACTTCCTTAAATTATTTAAAATTCTACCGTACCTGGTTTACATAAAAAATACATAAAATACACAACAGCAAAAATACACAAATACATTGACATTAATATACACAAAAATATACAATCCACATTATCATTATATCGTTTACCATAATCAGTCATAAACAGTCCATCCTGAAAAACACTGTTCACATAATTAAATGTTCATAAACACAATTAGAATAATTAGCCTCCATCGTCAAATAATAATCTTATCTTACGTATACATAACTCATTTTTAATTAAGTACATTATATCATCTTTTGTAATATAATAACTATTTAAATTTATTTTGTCCATTATACCATAGTAATACTCTGCAGGATTACTCCACATAACTATATCATAAAACTTGTCAACATTCGGTATGGTCCAGTCACCCTTAGTGTAATTAGTCATAATTCGGTAATTTATCTTATCATTGTTATCAACATCACCTCCTACTACCTCCGTTTCAATACAAGGTAAGTACTTGCTATTATTTTCACTTCTCTCTCCACCTAACCTTTTTGATAATATAAACTGATATAAATTGATAATATAAACTTACTATCTACTTACAGTTCAATCATATAAATTTCATACAAATGGAATAATGTTCACAACATTATTACTCCTCCAACATAACATTGATTATACGGAATACCAACCAATCATTATCCTTACTCATATATATATATATATTGTAAATTGACGAGTACGTGCGTCTTGTTCGAGCCCCGCGATGGAAGCTAATTTGTTACAGGACCGGTGTGTACGATTTAAGCCACACTGTAGAGTTTGTCAATTTATTATGTTTTTCTCGTATGTACCTCTCTTTGATTATTTTAATATTTTTCAATTTCTTATATATCTGGGGTTGCTGGATATAGTAAGATCGTTAATTATGATTATCTTATCTCTCTATTTAATATGCAAGTGTTAGTGTGAATGTAACTTAAACATGTAGGTTGTTATTCTAAAATTCCGTTCAGCCCTAGTCTGCCTTGCAGAGAATTATTGAAATTTCGTGTTTAATTATCTTCTCTTTGGTGTCGGAGAATTCCGCAACAAGCGCTGCAGTTCCGAAACAACGAAATTTATAGGTTAACCCACCGTGTACGGTGACTAGTTATTATACACTTAGTCTGTTCAATTCTTATTCCCAATTCATTAAATAATACCCAAATAATAAGATCCTGAAATTATACAAGGTTTCTTTATTAATTCAACTTGTTAACATTCAATAAGATTGGTTTTACTTGATATATAAGAAAGGCTATACGTTGCGTTAATCGATTATTGTTCGGTCCAATATTTTATTTTACATTCAGTTATATAAAATTTTTTTTTATAATTAATTTATTTCAGGGTGTGTAGGTTCTTTTAACTGCGGGGAAGATTAAAAATACATAGATAAGAATGCAAGATATTACAAAGTTAATGTGTGGTTGTGTTTGATATTAATTATACAATTGAAAATTACCATACGGATTACGAAGCGACTCTTGAAGGCGGTTGCTTTTAACCTCGTAAGGTGATGCCTTGTCTCAGTCAAAAAGGAGATGATTTTCTTTATTCTCGTCTTCAAGTGATAATAAAGTGGAATTCTTGGTCCTGGTTAAATTAGAAATACAGCTCCCTTGGTTTATTGACGGCCAAACTTGTGATTGTGTTCTTCGGTATACTCTGGATCCAAATACGTTTTCTATCTATCGTATGAAGTAAATTGTGATGTCCAATGTGGTTGAATGGTTATAATTTTCCCTTTTGGTTTGTAGTAGTAACTCTTTATACAGTTAGTTCTTTATATGTTATTAGTATTTCATTAAATTGTCATTATTCCTTGATCTGATATTGGACAATCTAAGTCATTCCTTGTGGAATTCAATTACTTATTATCATGAGATGATACCATTATACAATTTGGTTAAATGTTGCTGGCCTAATTAAGACAATTAATTATTCATATAAGGTGCCTTGTTATTGTATTTAACTAATTTAGAATATGTTAGTTTTATTAACCATTTCTCCGGGTTTTAATCTCATCACGTTCAGATCATAAATTGCAATAATACAAATCAACAAATTATATTAATTTTTGTTGTCCCTAGCAACAAATTTATTTTTATTCTTTTTCAATGTTTTGTTATATAGTGATAATTTCATATATTATTCTTTCATTCCTTATTAAACTTCCATTATATCGGAATATAACTTTATTTATAGCTTGTTTACTAATTTCTACATATATTCCGCTGGTTTTTCAATCTTAGTCTGTTTCTTTTCATAATTATTATTTTTTTCGATATCAAACGTTATCAATCGATATCATTACACTATGGCATTATCATAATTTGTTTATATTGAGTTGGTTTATTATTTATTATTAATTATCAAATGTTTTTTCTAACTCCCTGAACTATATTCATTAATTATTATTAACTTCTTTACCTAACCTTTATATTCTGAGTTGTTATATAGTGTTATTGGCTGTTAGGCCTTTTATTATATATGGACCTACCTTTGATTATAACTGGTTAACAACTATAGCCTTTTTACATAAGTTTACAGGCATAATCAACCCTTAACTATGTACATGTACACATATAATTATTCTTTTTATAACTAACAACAACTTTATCTTGATCTATGGATCACATATAAGAAAAATTGAGATCAATTAATACTAATTAACTGCTTTCCTTCACCCTTCTACAACAGTAAACAAATAATACATATTGGTTCATTACTTACTATTACATCAACAAGTAAGCTTCATAAGCTAACACAAATTATAACATAACATTTATGGTAACAACATAACCTTGTTCAATTCAGAATCATTACTTTCCCTTAACTAGTAATGTATATTATTGACTCATTTTTATCTATTTTCATTGTCATTTACTTTAACATTTTCGATATTGGTTTCTTTCTTATAATGCTTATCAGTATTTTTGATTTATTTACTTTTCACTGAACATTGATTTCTTACTATTGTCTATATTACAGGTTTGATTTTTATTGCTATTACTACCTTGCATCCTTATTCATTTCTACACAATGATAAAGGTATTTATTTGACCTTTGTATTAGTATGGGGTTTAAATATTTATTTATCTATTATATTTCTAATATTTCTATTTATGTAACGTTGATGACCGCATTTCTGTTGCGTTACATATGTTCCCCTCCTAAAGAAGTTTAATTTACCTGAATGTAATTTAAGTCAAGTAAACTTGTATTTTTTCACATGCCTTTTCTTCATATCAACATTAATGGTTAACGATGGGATTCTCAATGTAACTTTGTTAGACTAGTATTCACAATTCTTTATTTAATGACATTTCATTACTCCTATTAACATTCTTGGTCATATATAATTTTCTTTAAACCGTATTTGTCGATAGTTGGTTACAATATTCAATGATACTTTAGGTTCACTCCTCTTCTACTTCTAGTTACTGCAATCACTGTATTTCTCCATTATTCTTTTGTCAGCTATTTTCCTTCTGTTTTCTTCGTCATTCTTTTCTGGAATTTGATGTCATTCTTGCAACAATTCTAATATTCCTTAAATATTTAATTTCCCTAACAATCGCTTATATGTGCGTTGGTACAGTTCAGAGAGGTACTGTTTGGCTTCATACTCTGCTGTCCACACTGCACTTCAATATAGTACTGCTGGAATTCATCTACAGTCAGCTATAAAAATATAATAATCTCATAGTAATCTTCTTAATTAATTAATAATAAACATTTGGGAATTCTTTACATTGTTGCTTTTATATTTAATTATTCCTATCTTTTATACTTCGTGATTCCATTTTATTTTCCTTAAACATTTTCTGATAATAATTCTGACATTCATTATTTGTAATTAGTTTTGCTCTTCTTTCTTGTTGTGACAATAACTCTAAGTATCATTTCTTCATTTGTTCTTATAATTCCAAGACTTTCTAACTTGTAATTGTTTTGATTATTACTATTACTGAATTTCAGTGTATTTACAGTCATTAACTCAACCATTGTTTTTCTTATCTTATTTCATTACTTTGTCTGGTTACATTTCAATGAATGATGTTGATAAACATTTTTTCTTGTTCCCTTTAATATTATACTGGTCATAATCAATCGTTTATTGTGGTTGTTCATTTCACTTGGCAATGCGGTATGTATTTTAGGTCATATTATTTTTCTTTTACTATTTTGCATAGGTACTTTTTGATATAAAAATTTTTATCTTGGGGTTTCATTATTCCTTATTTATAATATTTCTTCGTAGACATATAGTAATATTTCTGGTATTCTTCTGTAATCTTGGGGTTTGTTATTAACTCTTCTTAATACCTTCTTCATAACTATATAGTAAGTCGTACTTACTTCCTTTTGAATGCTGTGTTCTCTATTTATATAATATTGTTCAATAAATTCTTTTTAATTCCAAGTGTTTTCTCTTCAAAATTGGAAATAAGTTGTTCTTATTTTATTTTAGGATTTAGTGGATTTTCTTCAAATTCAAATTCTTTTTAATTCCAAGTGTTTCCTTTTCAAAATTGGTAATAAGTTGTTCTTATTTTAATTTAGGATTTAGTGGATTTTCTTCAAATTCAAATTCTTTTTAATTCCAAGTGTTTCCTTTTCAAAATTGGTAATAAGTTGTTCTTATTTTAATTTAGGATTTAGTGGATTTATTAAATATTTCCGTTTTCTTTCCAATTGGTTGCCTGGTCAGTTTTCAGCAAATCAGTCCCATTTTTCTGGTTGACTACTTCTTCTTCTAACCATGGTCCATTAATTCGACTGCACTCGTCGTCCGGATTACTGCAGTGTTCATACCAATTTCTACACTTTTTACATATCTCTCGTGTATCTGGTATTGTAACTCGGCTGATGCAAAGTCTTCATTTAAGTCAGGGTGTTCAGTCATATTTAGCTCCTTTTGAATTATCAGGTATCATATCTCCTCTATTCTAACATAATCACTTGTATACTCTACCCTTCCATTCCCTTCGATATCTGGACTATTTACCAAATGTTTTACGGGTATCTTCCGTATTAACGATATAATTGATTTGGTCATATACTCTTTAATCGTTGATATTTTCAAATAATATTTAAATTTATTTAAGTTTTTTGTGATTGTTCTATGGTGGTTTATTTTGGTTATTTTCATAAAGTTTCTTCTATATTTCCTACCTTTACATAACTCCCTTCGTTCATTGATTGGGATGTTAAACGCACTAATTAACCCACCTTTCCTCATCTCCATTTCTTCTTTTGTATTTACTATTTTCTTTCTCCATATTTTCCTTATTTTCTGGATATTCTCTTCTATGGTCGGATTTACTATAATACCTTCGGAAGTGCTGTCTAGTGTTTTAGACATATTCTTTAAACACATCTCCATTTCTTTATTTGTCTCCTCCTTGTATTTATCCACTTCTGGGCTAAGTGTGTTATCATTTTCAAACTTCCCTTCGAAAGTTTCCATTATCTCATTATTGAACTGCTCCTTCTTATCCTCAATCCGCTTTAAACCTGCTTCGTTCATTTTCTCAATTCTTTCATCCATTCGCCTTAAATTCTCTTTGTTCATTTGTAGGATTTCTTCCTTCATTTGTTTGAAAAGTAGTTTTGAGGTTTCCTTAATTTCCTCAGTTATTTTGTCGAATTGCTCATCCTGTTTCCTAAAATTTTCATTCATTTTCTTGAAACCACTGTCCATTGTTTCCTTATTTTCCTTAATTTTCTCATTTATTTTCCTCAGATTTTCGTTAGTTAGTTTATTCAGGTCTGCCATAAATTTCATCATCTCCTGCTGGATCACCTTCTTTGGTTGTTCTGGCGTTTTCTTCTGTTCCTTCACTTTGACTATTTCTATTTCTTGTTGCTTATTTGATTGTTCTAAGTTTTTATGATTTGTCTTTTCTATAAATTCATCCATTTGATTGTGTTCTTTCCTCCAGTGACACATATCTTCTCGGGATAGTTCAAACATCACCCTGATCCATTCCCTTAATTCTTTGTTTTCTGTTTGTATTGGGTTTTCAGGTGGTCTTATTTCTTGTTTCCATTGTTCATAGTCTTCCTGAGTATATTGTTCTGTCACCTGGCCGTATACTCCTGTTCTTTCGTTTTTCATTTGTTCTTCATTATCGTACCATCTTTCCCAATCTTCTTCAGTCATCCTTTCCACCTTGTTATCATCTTTTTCATTAGTCGTCCCAATAGTCTTTTCTTTATTACACCTGACATCTAACTCCCACATTTCATCATAAATCTCTCTCAATGTCATTTTGTCGTCTGGTGTTCCCATTGCATTCGCGCGACTCATTTGCGCTCTTTCGTGATCATTGGTATTCTTTTTTATGTATCCCATCTCCTTGCTGAATTTCTTAAATAGCACTGTCGTCCATTCCGCGTAACTTAATCGTCTCTCTAGTCCTTGCATTTTCGTTTCCTTTTTTATCATATCTCTTTATTGCATTTCTAGTCTCCCACAGTTGCCTGCTCTGGTTAAGTAATATTAATATAATTATAGTTTTACTTAACCTAATCCCTACACTAGTTGAGCGCCAATTTGTAAATTGACGAGTACGTGCGTCTCGTTCGAGCCCCGCGATGGAAGCTAATTTGTTACAGGACCGGTGTGTATGATTTAAGCCACACTGTAGAGTTTGTCAATTTATTATGTTTTTCTCGTATGTACCTCTCTTTGACTATTTTAATATTTTTCAATTTCTTATATATCTGGGGTTGCTGGATATAGTAAGATCGTTAATTATGATTATCTTATCTCTCTATTTAATATACAAGCGTTAGTGTGAATGTAACTTAAACATGTAGGTTGTTATTCTAAAATTCCGTTCAGCCCTAGTCTGCCTTGCAGAGAATTATTGAAATTTCGTGTTTAATTCTCTTCTCTTTGGTGTCGGAGAATTCCGCAACAAGCGCTGCAGTTCCGAAACAATGAAATTTATAGGTTAACCCACCGTGTACGGTGACTAGTTATTATATACTTAGTCTGTTCAATTCTTATTCCCAATTCATTAAATAATACCCAAATAATAAGATCCTGAAATTATACAAGGTTTCTTTATTAATTCAACTTTTAACATTCAATAAGATTGGTTTTACTTGATATATAAGAAAGGCTATACGTTGCGTTAATCGATTATTGTTCGGTCCAATATTTTATTTTACATTCAGTTATATAAAATTTTTTTTTATAATTAATTTATTTCAGGGTGTGTAGGTTCTTTTAACTGCGGGGAAGATTAAAAATACATAGATAAGAATGCAAGATATTACAAAGTTAATGTGTGGTTGTGTTTGATATTAATTATACAATTGAAAATTACCATACGGATTACGAAGCGACTCTTGAAGGCAGTTGCTTTTAACCTCGTGAGGTGATGCCTTGTCTCAGTCAAAAAGGAGATGATTTTCTTTATTCTCATCTTCAAGTGATAATAAAGTGGAATTCTTGGTCCTGGTTAAATTAGAAATACAGCTCCCTTGGTTTATTGACGGCCAAACTTGTGATTGTGTTCTTCGGTATACTCTGGATCCAAATACGTTTTCTATCTATCGTATGAAGTAAATTGTGATGTCCAATGTGGTTGAATGGTTATAATTTTCCCTTTTGGTTTGTAGTAGTAACTCTTTATACAGTTAGTTCTTTATATGTTATTAGTATTTCATTAAATTGTCATTATTCCTTGATCTGATATTGGACAATCCAAGTCATTCCTTGTGGAATTCAATTACTTATTATCATGAGATGATACCATTATACAATTTGGTTAAATGTTGCTGGCCTAATTAAGACAATTAATTATTCATATAAGGTGCCTTGTTATTGTA
This sequence comes from Magicicada septendecula, assembly GCA_034769895.1. Lineage (NCBI taxonomy): Eukaryota > Metazoa > Arthropoda > Insecta > Hemiptera > Cicadidae > Magicicada > Magicicada septendecula. The sequence continues at coordinate 217,041,042 of CM068372.1, forward strand.
TTTAACTAATTTAGAATATGTTAGTTTTATTAACCATTTCTCCGGGTTTTAATCTCATCACGTTCAGATCATAAATTGCAATAATACAAATCAACAAATTATATTAATTTTTGTTGTCCCTAGCAACAAATTTATTTTTATTCTTTTTCAATGTTTTGTTATATAGTGATAATTTCATATATTATTCTTTCATTCCTTATTAAACTTCCATTATATCGGAATATAACTTTATTTATAGCTTGTTTACTAATTTCTACATATATTCCGCTGGTTTTTCAATCTTAGTCTGTTTCTTTTCATAATTATTATTTTTTCGATATCAAACGTTATCAATCGATATCATTACACTATGGCATTATCATAATTTGTTTATATTGAGTTGGTTTATTATTTATTATTAATTATCAAATGTTTTTTCTAACTCCCTGAACTATATTCATTAATTATTATTAACTTCTTTACCTAACCTTTATATTCTGAGTTGTTATATAATGTTATTGGCTGTTAGGCCTTTTATTATATATGGACCTACCTTTGATTATAACTGGTTAACAACTATAGCCTTTTTACATAAGTTTACAGACATAATCAACCCTTAACTATGAACATGTACACATATAATTATTCTTTTTATAACTAACAACAACTTTATCTTGATCTATGGATCACATATAAGAAAAATTGAGATCAATTAATACTAATTAACTGCTTTCCTTCACCCTTCTACAACAGTAAACAAATAATACATATTGGTTCATTACTTACTATTACATCAACAAGTAAGCTTCATAAGCTAACACAAATTTTAACATAACATTTATGGTAACAACATAACCTTGTTCAATTCAGAATCATTACTTTCCCTTAACTAGTAATGTATATTATTGATTCATTTTTATCTATTTTCATTGTCATTTACTTTAACATTTTCGATATTGGTTTCTTTCTTATAATGCTTATCAGTATTTTTGATTTATTTACTTTTCACTGAACATTGATTTCTTACTATTGTCTATATTACAGGTTTGATTTTTATTGCTATTACTACCTTGCATCCTTATTCATTTCTACACAATGATAAAGGTATTTATTTGACCTTTGTATTAGTATGGGGTTTAAATATTTATTTATCTATTATATTTCTAATATTTCTATTTATGTAATGTTGATGACCGCATTTCTGTTGCGTTACAATATATATATATATATTTTTTTTACTACCCCCTACATATCCCTTAACCCCTGATACCCGTTACATTCTACTGTGTTCAGCACTAGGCTTCTTGGCCCTTGCAGACCTCATCCTAGCTGTAATCACATCTCCCTCGTGACCTGTAACTGGGTCATCCCCTAATCCACACTCACTATTTCCCCCCCTGGACTGTAGCGCCCAGTTGCTTCCACAAGGACTGATGCGGAAGGGGTGGACATTTTTCTCTTTTATTCCACCCCCATCCTTGCTTCGGCGTTACAATAAAAATTCAGTATACTATACTTACTAATAGCAATTGATATGCCCCTAATGGACTACCACCCCTATCTGGGTGAAAATAGCCCTGTTCCAAAATTGGTTGATTCCCCTAAAAATAACCCCCCTACTAAATCTAACAAACCACCGGGTTAACAAAACAAAAGAAATCACAAGCCGGTTATATCAAGTGAAATTTATGATTTGTCACAATTAACTACTTTCACGGTCATGATCCGGTGAGGTCATGGCCGCACTTAGGTGGGGAATCTACAGTGAAAACATAAAACATAGATTGACATTGATAAAGGTTTACATTAACAGTTGTATGCACATCTTACTTTACAAACACTATCTTAGCCCTCACATTTCCTTCAGTTTTCAATTTTAAATGAACATCTTAAACATTGCTTTCCTCAATTATTATTTGATTTATCATTACAGTCAAAATTCAGGTCAAAATAAATTTAAATTCATTATTAAACTTCACCTTTTCAATAAATTAAATACCAATTTAATTTAATTTAATTCCTCAAATCCTAATTAAATCAATCTTATTTGTTCAAAACAATTTCATTTACTTTAATTACATTTTTCAAATGACCCTACATAAAAATATTACCTACATTCCATCACATCTGGTATTTCTTTTGTTTCATAATAGAATTTGCTACTGGCAATGATTCATCAAAACGCAACATTCTTGTTGTTGTCAACTACAACACATGACTATAAACATTAGCCAAAACATACACTATACCTGTTTACATCAACAATGGTCTGCAAGACTTGTTTTATAAACACGGTTATAAACACTGACTCAGTCTAAACATTCATGGTTACGACACCACCAACACATGTACTTCCTTCAATTTTTTAGCTTCTATAAATCTTTTTGTGTTGACGTATTAATAAAATTCACATTTTTAAATTGCCGTCATTTCAACCCAATACATTTTAAATACAGTAAATACATTATTTAAAACACTTTTAATTTAAACACACAATACAAAATAAAATTCATTATTACCTCTTGTTAATTATTATTGTTAATTAGCAAAATAAAATATTATTATTATTATTACTACATACACATGGTTTACATGAAACATTTTACAATACAAACACAATTAATTTCACTATCAATTTATTTACAGTCTTTTGTCATTATTTTTCAGTTTACCACACCTCATTTCCTAGATTAGCAAGGTCAGAACCATAAACTAAAATATTTAAAATGTCCATTCACCAATTTTTCAATCAACCTTCATCATCGTATAATAGTCTTATTTTTATATAACAATTATCATTCTTACTCACACTCAATTCATTATTATTATTTATATAATAATTCTCTAATATTTCAAATTGTTCCATAAAACCCACATAATAATTTACTGGATTATCCCACATTATTATCAAATCATAAAACCTGTCTACATTGATATTTTTTGTCAAGTCTCTGTAAGTATTTGTTATTACAATCACATCCTTTGATTTTTCATCGCTGTAGTCGTCAGCTGTTACTAATACGCTGACCCTCACTACAGGTAAGTGTATATTATTATCATCAATATAATCATTGTTTATCAAACAAGGTAAGTCTCTACTATTTTTAATATAATCATTTCTTTCAATATTTATTCCCCTTACAAACCCTTCATAATCTCTACTTAATCGAAACAATTCTATCACTCTATCTCTTTCATAATCACTTACAATACCACACCATTTCATATTCTCACTCGACACAGAGGGCAACACAAACTTACTATTTGTCTTGGCACTTCCAAGACCATCACAAAAAATAAAGGGACCATTTGAAGACACCTCGTCTTCCACACAACTACCGGAGGAAACTCTGTCCTCATACAACATTGGTGAAGCTTTTCCTTCACCTATACTACAAGAAAATTTTGCCCTCTGTTCATACTCTACATTTAAACTATCTCTCCATTCTTTCTTCAACTCATCAGTGCTTATTACTACTTCATTACTAACGTCAATTAACTTTCTACTCTCATTATCACTACAACTATTACTCAACATATCACCATTTATTTTGTTCAACAATATTTCACTCTTGTTTACGTCATCATGACTAACATTATTACTCACCTTGTTTTCAATATTTCTCCCAAGCTTATCTAACTGTTGTGTTACTGTAATATTTATTTTATTCAGTTTCTCATCAATACTATTCTTTTGTTCCTTAAATTTTCTATCAAAGTCATTGCTTAATTTGTCAAATTTATTGTTAAATTCACTTTTAATTTCATTCTTTTGTTCATCTAGCTTTACACTCTGTTTTTCTATCATTCCTTGTATCATTTTAAACATTTCATAACTATCGTCAGATTTTTTACCTTGGACTGGTATTGACTGACTTTCTGTTCTGTTGTCAGTGAAGCTGACATCATCGTCATTAATTTTACTTTCCCTACTCAATTTTGGGGTTATCTGAATCCCCGAATCATTTACAATAGCTGGCTCATTTAACTCTCTATTTTGTACTGAGATTGGAGTCGAATGGACCTCCAACCCACTCATGACCGTTGATTCGGTCAAACTATTATTTTCCATTTTTGTTTTATATTATTTTTTATATGTACAAATATGCCTGGTTTTGCTTTACCCCTTTTTCATCACAGTCTACAATTTACAACATCGCCCCCCACTCCCAAATAACCCGTTCTGCAGCTTAATTAGGTCTGGCGAATGTAATAAAAAATTACACTCGCCGTCCCAGTTCGGGCGCCAATGAAACTGCTCAATTTGTTTGAATTAATATTTATAATGTCTTATCTTACCTTCGGGTTCTCTTCCAAGGTTGTACACACGAAAATCAGCTGCAGACAAGGTTATTTGGGTTGGAGTTTCAAAATAATTGCGCTAACCCCAATTTTTGTATTCTAAAACAACTAGCTTTCTTTAATGCAATATTTGCTTTCACTTTATTTTTACATTACACTTTCAGTACAAAAAAACAATAAGGCATGAATACTTAATCAATTGATCTAAACTCACATGAAAATGACTTAGCAATAACGCAATATAAAAATAACAACCAGCACATTGCAACGCTCTCTAACTCATACTCTTTTATTTTTATTTTCTTTTAAAACCCCGTGATTAAAATTCTGCGTTTATATTTAATTTCTGTGTTTATGAAATAGTTCTGATAGTGTTATGTAGAGTACTTAACAATCCACAGCGTTAATAAGTTCCATCACCACCTCGTGTTGTTGGATGTTTCTGGTCACAAATGTTGTTTCCACAGTTCATGAACTTTCGCACTACCGCGACATACTCCGTCTTATTTAATTTACCATGGTTTACGATTTCTTTACACTTTTGCAAACTTTTTGGTCGGCCGACTTTTGTTTTAAACAGTTGCTTGAGCTCTTACATTTTTAATTATTTGACCGCGTGCCATAAGTTGCAGTGAAACACTTTTTACATTTTTATTAGATAGGCCCTTTTTGCTTTAGGCCTATCTTGCATGCCCGAGGCCACGGTTTTTGATTAGCGAACTGTATGCTACTCTTTACTGTCTGTTAATACTCTGGTGACCATCTGCATACTGTCATTTACGCACAAAGGCTGTTGCTGGGGCTATTACGTAATACGTCTAGTCTGGCTGTCTAGACATCATTGTTTATGCTAACATTGTATGTTGCACTGGGGCACTTCACAGGTGAATGCTGACAATTAAAAATTAAAACTGGATTGAAATTGAAACTATTGTAGCCCACAGTTCTGTACCGTTACATCCTATTAATTGCTGAGGTATTTCAATAATATTTTCACCAAACTGAGGGAATTGTGGGGCTTCATCATTACCAATTTTTTTTAAAGAATTCGACAAATTCTATTTCACTTGGTAAGGCTCTCATATTTTGAGTAAACGTTACTTTATGAAAATAAACAAATTTATGCCAACTCTGACACAATTTTCAATTAAAGTTGCATGTGATCCATGTGGGACAACTGGTAAGATTTGGTGAAAATCACCGCACAGAAGTATCATTTTCACTCCAAATGGTTTATGTTTATCATTTTCATCGCATAGATCCTGCAATAATCTATCTATGATTTTCAACACTTGCAGTGGGCACATAGAAATTTCATCAATAATTATCAATGATGATGAATTTATGTAACGTCCATAGCTACTATTTATGGTAATATTCGCTACAGAATTTTCCAAAATGGGTATAGGCAATTTAAACACATTGTGTAAAGTTCTACCTCCAAGTAATAGAGTTGAAGCTATGCCACTGAACGCTGTTGCAATGCAACTAAGATTAAGCAAATTTAATTTGTGAAGGATTGCTGTTTGTGTGAATGTTTTCCACAACCTGCATGAGCGGTTAAACAAAAAACATTAGATCCAGTATCATGGTGCAAAACTTCACGAATCACATGATCAATTAGATTACACTGTTCAATATTTGCAGTTTCATAATGCTCACAAAACAGAAACTCTTGTTCTATTGGATCAATAGCATTTGCTTCGTCTGTTCTCTGCGAATACGTGGGAACTGGTAAACCAAGTTTTTGACATGACAAATTATGAACATTCAAAATATCTTCAATTTCTAATAGAGCTGTGTTAAAAGGATACTTCTTCATTGTAATCTCTCAAAAAATCTTCACTAAGATATACTTTAAATTCATTCCATAACGCCAATGCATTGGCTGGCACATTTAATGCACAAATGTAACCAAATAAATTTCGCATTTGTTTTGGTGAATGTAATTCTTTTGCTTCATTTAAACATTCGCGCCATTCATTATCATTTGAAGCGATGCCGTGAGCATGGCACGCCTAAACAAAAGAAGTGTGTATAATTCCATTGTATGTTCTAACATCCTCAAATGATTTTGGACCACAGACATGTAATAAAAGCAATTGTAAATGGAAAAGTTCGATGTCTTTTGGTGATACTACATATATGCGTGTAATGATTTTATCACCTCCACGCCTTCTCTTCTTCCATTTTTTTCGGGAATCTTCCCACACATAATGCAAAGGAATTTCAATATACTTATATTCTTGCGCTGATGGATCTGATCGATTCAATTCAAAAAATGCTAATAATTTTGTTTGTCTTGCATTTTCAATTGCTTGATGTTCTTGCCCTTCTTGAAAGTAAACATTCTGTCTACGTGGTAAATGAATGTCAAGTCTAACGATGACATGTGATTGAAAATGCATTGGTAATTCATAGATGCACCATACAGCTTCAGTTGATCCGACATAACGGCCATTTAAAAAATTTTTAACTTCATCAATTTGTATTTCTTGACCTGGTTCATTTCTCTCTGAACCTAATTCAACAGATGCACTGTCATAGCCTTTATACACGTATTTATAAATGTATTTAACACTTTTAACTGTAGTGCATACTTCAACATTTATATGGCAATTAAATTTGGCAAGTAAATACGGATTGTATGGTACAACATAACGATTGTCGAGGCAACTACCGCGAACTTCAGCATTAATACCATTATCACGCCTTCTGTATAATGGATATCCATTTAATGATTCACATGTAAATTCATTAAATCGTTTTGGATAATCTTTTGTGCATTTTCCATCTCTCATACATACAGAATTTGGATTAAGTACACCCCATGGACCATGCATCATGTGTTTTACAACATATTCATGTAATGTAGGATGTGTTTGAATGTTAGGAATCTCCGCAGATACAACTTTATCAATATCGGTAGCGTTAACAATTTTATCTTGCTCATTTAAAGAGAGTAAAATGTGAGCATGAGGCAATCCTCTCTTTAGAAACTCAATTGTATAAATGAGTGCTTCAACTTTACCGAAGATTTTTTTTAGTGTAAGGCCCTCAATTAATGCTTTCAGTTTGGACTTGAATACACGCACAACAATATCAGGTCGAAAATTAGCTGACTCACCTACACCAGTATTGCTAACTATTTCAGGCCAACTTGGATTGCAAGTCATTGTAATAAACAAAGAAGGCTTTCCGAAATGTTGTACAATTGACATTGCATCTAAATAATTCTGATACATATTTCTTGGAGATCCATTGAATGAAGATGGTAAAATTACTCTACGGCCAACATTATTGGCATTGGGGTTAAATTCTAAATATCTGTTAAATTGTTGTAAACTTCAGACCTAAGACTTGTTTGATTTTGTCGAATGAAATGTAACCTTGTGCCCTCTATTCTCACATACATATCAACTATCCACTGCAGAAATAATTTTTGTGAATGGTGCAACATGCTAAAATCTTCTCTAATTGCAAGTCGATAGGCTGCATACTGAAGCATGGTTAATTTATTTCTGGGCGCTCTTGAATTAGATGTAGTTGGTACATTATGAGAAATATTGATATGCCACCCAGTATCACCATTTGAAAAAAGTAATGGATACGCTAAAGGGTCCAATGATGAATCCAAAACAGAGATATTTTTAATGGTACCATTAACTTTTGAAAACGAAACCATATTTCGTTCAAAGGGTGGCTCACCATCAACTGTACTAAATATTACTGCTACATCAGTTTGAACTGCATCATTATAACGGCGTAGATCTAAATCACGATTTACTTTAATGAGCATACAAATTTCTTTATTTTGATTTTCAACTCTCTGACAATGATCTTTCATTGCAATGAATGACCGAACGAAAGGATTAATGCGTTCCAATTCAAGAGAGGTTTCGCGCATTATATTGTTATTGCATGTTTGATTATAGTGTTCACGTAATCTATAATTGACAGCAGTGTCAACATCATAAAAATAAAATTGCGCATAACATGGTGAGCGACCATATCTAGCAGTCATTGGACCTGATCTGTGATAAAAAACATCATGTATTTTAAATATCGGTATGGAGAACCATACATGACTTCCATATTCTAAGATTTATATTTAAAATCATTTTCAGCCAAACAGCCAGGCTGTGTCTTACCTGCCTTTTTATTGCTGTATTAAATGAAAAATATTATATTACATTAAAATGAAAAAATCATAATTTTATTGCCTGGCAACAAAATTATTTTATTTTTAACAATTACCATTGTTTCAAAAAGTTTAAATAAATTTTCAAGTACTTTACTCTTGTTAAAACGTAAAAGGTTGCAGGTAAACTACCCCTTCCCCTTAACCGATCTTCACCAAAATCGAAAGTCATTGAGACCTCTACAATTCAGGGACGTATGCAAAAAATTATTTGATTGTGTTTGAATTTGCGGCTGTTATCGTTTGCCATAGAAAATACGCTTGATAAAAAAATGTTGCAGGTAAACTACCCCGTCCCCTTAACCGATCTTCACCAAAAACAATAGGTCTTGAGTACTCTACAAATCAGGGCTGTATGCAAAACATTATTTGATTCTGTTTGAATTTGCGGCTGTTATCGTTTGCCATAGAAAATACCCTTGTTAAAAAAACGTTGCAGGTAAACTACCCCTTTCCCTCAACCGATCTTTACCAAAAACAATAGGTCTTGAGAACTCTATAATTTAGGGCTGTATGCAAATAATCTTTTGATTCTGTTTGAATTTGCGGCTGTTATCGTTTGCCATAGGAAATACCCTTGTTAAAACATAAAACGTTACAGGTAAACTACCCCTTTCCCTTAACCAATCTTCACCAAAAACAATAGATCTTGAGAACTCTACAATTCAGGGCTGTATGCGAAACATTATTTGATTCTGTTTGAATTTGCGGCTGTTATCGTTTGCCAAAAAAAAAAATTTCCCTTGATAAAAAAAAACCGTTGCAGGTAAACTACCCCTTTCCCTCAACCGATCTTCACCAAAAACAATAGGTTGTGAGTACTCTACAAATCAGGGCTGCATGCAAAAAATTATTTGTGATTCTGTTTGAATTTGCGGCAGTTATCGTTTGCCATAGAAAAAAAATCTACAGACACACACAGACACTTTTCTGAAAACGACTTTTTTCCATGTTTTGAGTGTAGTAGAATCAGAATCTGCAATAATCTCGAACACGATTTTTTTTGCCATCACCATACTTCCATTCCTTAAGGAATATGGAAGTAAAATGATACACTCCACGTGTAACCGTATCCGAAATTTTTGTTTCTGAGCTAACCATAGCAAATGATGAATTGTATTTACGAATGTTTTCAAAATAATTTTTTGACTTTCTTTTTATTGAAGGTTCATTTGAAGTAAGTCCATCATACAATGATTTAAAGTATTCATTTTGACTTAAGGCCGGTAATATTGCTTTACCCTTATGACAACATCAAGTGAATGCAGTCCTTTCACCTAAAGTGACCTCAGATTCGAAATGTTTTGTATTGCAAAACCTGCATTGTAAATCCACAATCAAAAGTATTAAAATTTCTTGGAATGACATTCAGTGCGCATTTAAATGTATCCCTCAAAATAATTTTATCATTTTGTGTACTATTTACACTATTTAAATTTGCATTTGGTCTATTATCATTTTGACTTTCACGCGAATATATATTCCTTCTTCTTTGTCTCTCACTCCGACCCGTCAATGTTCTATGTCGAGGCACAATGGAAGTAGGTACGAATATCTGAATGTAAAAAAAAAGTAATGAAATTACTGAAACTAAGATTAGACGGGGTTTAATTTAAAAATAATAAAATGTACTCACTTTTTTGAAACCACCAATAATAATTAGGCGAGAGTAAGTCAATTCAAATCGCTGCTACAAAATTTTCCTTTTGCAACAGGTGTATATTAAGCAAGCTGTATTTCACTTTCAACTGCACATTAATATATAAAACACAGATATCTAATATACAAAATATAAAATAAACGCTTTTTGCCTTGACATACACTCCACAGACTATTGAAAAAGGAACATTTGAAATCACACAAAATTCACAGCTCATTCAGTCAATCTGTCAGTAATTATTTGTTGGCAACATTTTAAAATTCTTTGGCGACAATCTCAACTCTGTGCGACTGTTTGACCACAGACTATTATGTGTTTGACTTTGGCAGTATGAATGTAAACAAACGACAGACTATTATGTGTTTGACATTGGCAGTATGAACGTACACTAAAATGAAAAAATTATAATTTTATTGCCTGGCAACACAATTATTTTATTTTTAACAATTACCATTGTTTGAAAAAGTTTAAATGAATTTTCAAGTGCAAATGAATGTTTTATTTTATTTAATTTAATGTATTTGTAACACATATTATATATAAATTTTAGCTTTCTGCACTCCTTCTCCATATAAACTTTAACTATGCCAAATCTCACACTCCTCCGTGCGCGCAATATGCTTAAAAAGGGGTACAAAGTTTTCTCTTCATGTATTAATATATAGAGATTTCATCAAACTTTTCATCAAATTTGTTACTTATCATTATGTTTTGCTTCTCCATAAGGAATTTCATCATATTTATTATGTCATTACTATCGTCTTTTTTAACTGGGGTCGGCGTCGATTGACTCGTTACGCCTTCTATTATTCTCGATTCAGTCTCGCTTAATTCAATATTTATTTGACTTTCTGTTTCAACATCAGTTAAACTGACATTCTCATCGCTATCTGCCATCTTAAAAATGTATATATATATATTTTTTTTTTTTTTTCAAAATACGAACATATAATATAACACAAACTTTATCTAACAAAGTATTCTATTTACTCATACTACACATGATCACAACATAATCTTATCGTTGTACGTCTATTTTCACGTACCTCAAATAATTTTTATTTTATTTCAAATAACCATTCTGCTCTTCCCAGTAGGCTTGTATTTATATAAATAATTTATATAAATGTCCCTTTTCGGAAGCACCACTTGTACAAGTACTTACCTTTATATATATTAATAAATAGATTTTATTTGTTTACTAATTTTATACTCTTACAGCCGCCATGTTGTCTATTACCAACTTAAAGTTTTACTCACCAGGGTCCAGGTTTCGAATCGGCGAACGGGAAGTTCACAACTGGTTATTTGAAATTAAACATATTGGTTACTCTCGTACACATCTTATTCTTTTATTTTCTTAAAACAATTCAATTAGATTTTAATCAAACAACAGAAAACTTAGATTCTTTTACCATCCCCACATAAATAAAATCTCCCTTCTCTCTTGTAATTTTGATATTATCCTTCACGGTAAAATTACAATGATTCCTTATTCATAAAATTGGTATTACCTTGATTACAATAGACATATTAAAATAACAGAAATAGTTATACCCCATTAATTCACAAACCAGTGCCTCTTACTTTTATTACATGATTATTACATACGCCCATCCACTCTCTCACAATACATATTTAAATTTCCCCTATGAGCTCATTTAAATTTTTAAAAGGGTTTTAATTTTGAATGGTTTAGAAATATCTCCCCGTTTTGTCACTTATCTGGCAATTTTAGTCCCAAACTGTCCAGTCTCCTCCTCCGGTATTCCTCGTCACTTCGTACATGTTATTTGCTGTCGACGTTTTGTTTTAAATAAAATAATAGTTGTTCTGAATTAGTTGATATACAACTTTTTACTTCACCTTTTAGATTTTAGATTTGCGGGCCCGCATTTTGGTTTAGTAACTTTTGTTCGTGACCAGCCGGCACAAGGAGTAATTTCAAACTGGCTGAGATGAACTGCTACAAAATCTGAGAGAAGAGGGGGTCAATTGACCACTTTGCATTGTTTTATTAATATCACTACGCCAATTTCTGAGGCTAGACTGGCTGCGCCTCACATTCCAAGTGACGTATTTACAGGCTTGGCCGTTATGCAACTGGTGACTTCATCGGTCAAAGTTCGTTTGGCTAAATATAACTGTTGTTTTGCGTCTGCAATGTTGACCTTGACTCCCTTTCAATCGCTGGCTTACTACGTCTTATAAAATTTCACAATTATTATTTATACTTTTTATTTCCCATTTTTTCTAATTATCCCGGGTATACCCAAATTGTCCCGATACACCCAACCACTAAACACATTCTACGTTTACTCATTTACTATTTATTATCAAGTTCAAATCTCAGAAAATCATTTAAATTCATTATCAAAATTCATTTATACAACATTAATTAATTAATTCATTCATCTCAAACTTACTTAATTCAATCGGTTATTAAAACACAAAGTTACTTTAATTTCAATATTCCAAAACAAGTACAATTCATTTATTATAAACTCTCGTTATTTATTTAGTCTGGTATACCGTTATTATTATTAAAATCAGTTCCTACTGCATACCTATATTGTTTACATGAAATACATAGTACAACATAACCTACTACACAAACACAATTAACCTCACTATAAATTTATTTACAATTTTTCATCATTATTTTATTGTTTACCACACCTCATTACATGATTTAGTCAAGTCATTACCATAAACTAAAATAATTAAATGTTCATTCACTGTTTATCTAACCCCCATCATCGAAAATCCATCTTATTTTCACATAATAATTTTCATCTTTATTTACACTCATTACATTATTATTTTTAATATAATGCCCCGTTAACTCTGTGTCATTCGTTGTACCATAATAACCTATAGGATTATTCCTTATTATTATCTCATAAACCTTGTCAACATTAGTTATTTTTGTCCAGTCTCCCTTAATGTTATTCGTTATCCCCAGGTAAGTTATATCATCATATTCGTCACACGGTAAGTGCTCATCATCTACAGTGGTATCATCAATATAATCATCAATATCTACTACAACCGGTAAGTATTTCATATCGTCTATTTTCTCCAATTCTAACCTCTCTATCAACTCTTTATAACTTCTACTTAACTTAAACATCTCTGTCATCCTCTCTCTCTCTCCACATATTTCTCATCATAACATCGTCACAACACCTCTGACCTACTTCACTCCATGCAAAGGGCACCACAAACTTACTATAATACTTCCTGGCTTTTCCAAGAACACCACAAAAAATTAAAGGACTATTTGAATACACCTCGTCTTCCACATAACTTCTGGAGGAACCTTTGTCCTCGTAAAACCTTTGTAAAAACTCTAAAACCTTTGTAAAAACTCTGTTTTACAATATACCCGGGAAAAATTGGCCCTTTGCTCGCCTAACCTCTCTTCACACCTTCTCTCAATTTCATTTACACTCGCTAACACTTCGTTATTAAATTCTACTTCACCAAAAACTTCATCAGCACTCTCAATATTGTAACAATAGGATCTGCACGTGTTCGTGAAAGTGTATATGTTGTGTGTTCGCCTCACACTGGTGTCGTTACATCTATGTGTTGCGCTAGCGATGTCCGTAGCGATTCTGCAATTACCAGTACAACGCGAGTGGAAACCTTACCTGTTTTTTCATAGGGGTTTAATAATCCCGGGTGGTGCCAAATTGTTTACTCAAAACAATTAAAATTAATAAGTATTATGGTTAGCGATTTTCGTTATGATGGCCTGGAGCATTCAAATTTTGCTCCCACCTTCGTTCGACCTTCTTAATCGAGCAGGTAGTTCGTAGCATTGGCGGCGTAATAATGATTACAATAAAAAGTACACTACCTTACATTATTTGTACTTAAATAATATAAAGTGTAGTTACAATTTCTTCCTGCAGTGTAGTAAAGTGTGTTTCAAAAGTTTGCAATCTAATGCTAGGTTATTTCCTTAGTTAATACATTTTCAGTGTTGGTTCATCTTACTTAATCTTTGAAAGAAATTATATTCAGTTTATAGTGAGAGTTCAGATAACTGTGAGAAATATTTAAAGTGAGTTTATTTCTGGAATTTGGGTAATTTAATGATACTTATCAATCAGTAGGCTAGAGTTAAACCGTTGTTCATGGTGAAATAGAATTTGTCATCAATTTTGAATGATTTAGGCTTCTGGCATCTTTTTCAAGTTAGTTGTAGTAATTTCTTCATTTAATTTTTATTTAAATTGGTCCTTGGCATCAGTTAAAAGTTATTGTTCATCGTCTGCTGCTTACTGGTTCTCCTTTCTGAATTTTGACTACTTTTTATACATTTTTAAATGAAAATTTAGGTCATTCAAGATTTGGCGTCTAATCTGGATGAGTGTCACTTTGAGTACTATAAAATTAACGGAAAATCCGTAACCAACATCTGTTGTCATGGTTACGAATAAATTCTGATTGGTTAATCTTGTCTTATAACCATTGTTATCAATTTTGAATTATTATTCAAAATAGCTGTATATCTTCTGATTGCTTTTATTCTTCTGTCTTCCTCCCTATGTATTAAATATTATCACTACTGTTATTATTTCCTTTCAAAGATTGTTTTGATATCCCATAAGGTTGGGTTCTATAAAATATTAACGTTTGTACAATTATGTTAATATTTGTTAATTACATTTCTCTTTTAATTTAAGGTCTTATTCTAACATTTTTCTTTTAATATGATTTACAAATCATCCTTGGCTAGTTATTCGCCTTGGATTTGTTAATTTCCTTGTTGATTTTATACAATTTGCAGTTATTTGTTTTTTTACAGTTAGGCATTTCATAGGCCTAAGCAGCCATTGATCATATTTACTTATTTTATACAAATTATATCTCATTTTTACTTTAATGTGTTTTGTTTTGTTATTATATTTGTTGATGTGTTTTGGATCTGAATTTATACTATTTGTAGGTTTCTATTATTTTCTACCTCATGGCTTGTTAATTATTTCCTAACAGATTTTCCAGTGTAATTATATCTGTATTGATTCACCTTCTTATTTATCTATTTTGCCCTTATTAACAATATGGCTATTACTTACTATTAAAACATAACATCTAGGCCTATGGTCTGTACAATTCCTTCAGCCATATCCTATTCATCAATTTAATTAAACAATTTTTTAACAGTTATTAGGTAATGTTTGTTTACAATTCATTTCTTTCCTTATTATTTTTTGGGTGATAAACATCCTCACACCTTTTAAACTTATTCAATTAATTATCCCTTATAACTTGGGGTGTTTATTGATTTCATTTTTAATTCCTTATTTCTTACATAATCTCTATCTTTAATCCATGGTAACACCAACTGTTTACCTTTCATGGGATTCTCCCTTTTAAATACTAGTGTATACAATTAAACTAAATTATATTAACAATACGATTCTTTTTAAATAATAATGTCACCATCAATCTTCAGTGTTTATTACAGGTTATTATCTGTTTACTTCTAATACTATCATTAACAATATTATTAATTATTAATATGGTTCACCATTAATCATTTAGAGTTTATTATAGATTATTAAGTGTGTATTCCTATTAATATGGTTTCTAATTATTTTGGGGTTTTACACTTTCACTTTTGCACTCCTTAAATGTTTATATTAAGTTTTTATTAGTGGGTAATCCCTATAATTACTTTTTCTTTGTCACTTAGTTGATTTTATATTCTCACTATCTCTCTCTTTACAAATATTATTTACATTATTAATAAGTTTATGTCTTTATAGAGTTTTTTGTTACATCTAACTCTAATTCTTGGGTTAGTGTACTTTTGTTTTTCACATTACTTTATTGGGTTTTATCAAATCATTTACATTTATTTTTCAATCAATAATAATAATTATTTTATACCTTGGTTAGTTATTGGCTTCGTTTCCAATATTACTTTTGAGTGTACCATTTCTCCTTTTCATATTCTATATTATTTGTCTGTGTTTTCTCATTCGGTTTCACTTTATTTCCTTTATACTTGGTTAGTTTCATGTTCATTTTCCTTCTTCACTTTCATCTTTTTTTTGTTTCATTTTATTTTGGTTGTATGGAGTCATTCACTTCCTTCAATTGGTTTTATTCTTGTTTGGCTTCGTTTTTCCCTTCTCCTTTTGTTTCTTTTTATTCGGTCAATCACTTTCTTATTTGGTTTCGGTTTTCCCTTCTCCTTTTGTTTCTTTTTATTTGGTCAGTCACTTAGGTTAGGTCATGTCGTCGTTTGTCGTGTCATTGTCATTTTATTTTCATTATTTTAAACATTTTATTTTATACGAATTATTGTTTATATTGTAGATTCATCTTTTTTATCCCTGGTATTGGGGTGGCTTATTTGTGTTGTAACAATATTCACAACCTTACTCTCTAACACCACATTTTTAATTATATCCTAATTTTTCTCACCCCTACTTACCGTATTATATGTATCCTGATCGTCTTTATTTTCGTTTAATTGATCGGTCTCTTCACCACTTTCTACCCCCACTATAATCTCATAATTATCATCACTATTCAATATTTTATTCCCTAACTCTACCACTTCCACTATTTTATCATTATTATTATTTGTCATATCTCTAACACTGTCACTTACCTTCTTATTCACTATCTGATTTAATTTCCTTTCTAAATTTTTATTCATTTCATTAATCTTCTCCTTGAAATTGTTACTTATTGATTCTATTATCTGTTCTTGCATACCATCACAACGTGTATTAATTTCATTCAGATGTTTATTCAAATTACTTTCACTTTTGATATTTTGTTGTTCCATTTCCCCCTTTATTTCATTAATCTTAACCTCATTTATGTCAAAACGTTCGTTAATATCACCCCTTAATTTATTAAACTTTTCATCATTAATATCAAAACGATTATTGATGTCGTTACTTATTTCATTAAATTTAGTGTCAAAACGACTGTTTACATAAAAATCACTCTGTACTTCGCTAAAGCTACTTTCTATCTTAACATTCATACTATGCTTAATATCATCGCACATTGCTCTCATTAATTCAATCATACTGGCCATTGACCATTCTTGTTCTTTTATTTTTGTCGCCACGGGAGTCGATTTTGCTCCCGCTTCACTAATTATTATAGATTGTGTTAAATTATTTTCATCTATTAGGCTTGGAGTTGTCTCCATTCCTGAATCATTTATATCATCGGATTCGTTTAAAACGCTTTCTTTGACCACATTAGGGTCTGAATGAATTTCTGCCTCCCCCGTGAAAGTTACGTCAGTCAAACTGACCTTATTTTCATTATTTTCCATCTTATTAAATTTAATTCGACAGTTAATGCAATGAAATATTTAATTCAGCGTAATTTTGTATGTAAACTTACTCTTCCCCTCAATGTGCCATGTGCTACTATGAACACTTTCAATTACACTAGTACATTATACTACTCAACATAACCACACTTACATGCAACGTAATTATTTACGACAATTTTATATAAAACGCCATTTACCACCACCTACCCTCTGTGCCCCAAATAGGTCTCTTTCATATAATATTGTTATACAAAAACCCTGGCAGGGTCGCCATTTGTGAAGAAACAAACAAATTTCTTAAGTAAATTTATACTGCCAGACTTTTTACCTTGCGGTTTTCTCGCTCTCATAACTTACCTTTTACACAATCAGAAGTTCAAGGTCGCCAACATATTTTTTAAGTTAAAATATGTAAAACTTTAGTCCTCTTCCCATTAATTAATCCCTTAATAATTTCAAAGCAATCTAACTCTCCTTCAGAAGATTCCCAGTATCATGAGATGAATTTGTCTGGAAACAGAAATATAGGAGAAGGTTAACGGTGAAATTAGTTATTCTAACACATGGTTATATTCTGTTAAAACAAATCTTACTCATTTATTCAAATTTCATTACTTATTTCT
The DNA here is from genome assembly GCA_034769895.1 of Magicicada septendecula. Classification (NCBI taxonomy): domain Eukaryota; kingdom Metazoa; phylum Arthropoda; class Insecta; order Hemiptera; family Cicadidae; genus Magicicada; species Magicicada septendecula. The sequence goes on from CM068372.1 coordinate 217,059,131, forward strand.
TTTTCTTATTTTTATACTTCTTTCTACTTACATCTATTACATAATATCTTATTGTAATAACCCCTACTTATAAACCAGTACTATTACGTTATATTTTCCCTTGTTATTTCTTTCTTACGTGCACACACTCTCTCACTCTATTACTCAATTTTAACTCCCGTTTTATTTATGAGCTCATTAATGATTTATAGTGTTTTGGCCAAATGAATCTGCCTTTATACTTGTTACCTATTTGTGTAATATCCAAATGTTGTCCGGAACTGTTTTCACTAACACTCTCAACTCCGACCAAAGTTTAACATCACTTCATTATTTAACACTGGTTGTACATTTTATACTACTTGGTAGGCCTACTTTAATACTTTTTCGGCCTACCAAGAACTCATCCGAGACTATGGTTGAATTAACGACTGTACAGGTTGAAGACTGGTTTTTCAATAATTCAGCGTCAAGCGAAGCGTGGGTCCGCTCAGCAGCCCGTCTCGCCGGCCACGTGGTCGTAAATTCGACCGCTGATTGGCTCTTTCCATCGTATGTGTGACTATGGAATGTATGTACGTTAGGGTGGAATGAAAGTATAGGGCAAAAATTTGTTTCAGCAAATAACTTTCTAATAGCATTTAAAAGTTGCTTTTTTATGTCAACAATAACACTACGAAGTTTTGTTGTTCTATATTTATGTCTTGAGGTGCCGCAAGAGCCTTAAAAATAAGGTTTTTGTTTTACAAAAAATCCAAATTTAACATAAAATTATAAATTTTTTCTCTACTTTAGTTTTACATTTTTTTTATCAAATATTGTTTTTAATAGCAATCAATAGATGCTTCTTTACTATAACAACAATGATATGAAGTTTGGTTGCTCTAAATTTATACATTGATTTTCCGCAAAAGTTAAATAAATGGGCTTTTTACCTAAAATATCAAAATGTAAAATCCAATTTGAATTGATCTATTGTAATTACTTTTTTACTTTCAAATTGTTGTTTAAACACAGTTTTTAAAATAATAGTATCTAAAACTACTTAAAATAACTGATTAATAATAATTATAATAATAATAAACTATCTGATTGTTTCGGGTGTTTTGCTTTATAAAGAGGTTTTAGAAAGGGATTAAACTTAAACATTCAACATGATCAGTTACCAACTCACTATAATTGAAGAAAAAAGAACAAAGGTAATGAGATAATTAATAACCAGTGTCATTGAAACAAAGTAAACATTAAAAAATAAAAATAATATTCCATTAGTTCATTAGTTTCACATTTCTTTGATTTTCAACTTTTCTTGAGACTTAGATAAAATGTTTTATGGTCTCAAATTTTGGCATCATCTTTTGCGAAGCAATTTTTGCTTTAACAAAGCCATCTCTTGCTTCAGGACCACAGACACTTAGTGATGACTCTGTCACAAGCTTTATAACTCTTTCTAACCGCTTGTGCATGACAGGGAAAACGAGGGAATTCTATAGATTGCATCTGGCAACTAGGTTCTCTTGCTTCACTTATATACTTTTTTAAGTCCTCATCAGTTATGTGTTTTGTCATTGGGGGCTCTGTGATTGTTATATCCGTCCACTTAATCATATCAATGAAATCTTCAGCATGAAAGTTGTTGATTGTACTTTAACTGTTGCTGTTGCTGTATTACCTTCTGCTTCCTCTCTTCTCTTTGTGTTAAAACCTTTGAAACAACTTTATCAACTCTACTTATACTCATTTTTCTCAATGTTCTCTGGTCAAGTAAAAAATCTTGTTCAAGTTTAGGTACTTTTTTTTCTTTTTCGCACTTACATTCAGAAAATTCTTTGCACTTACAAGCTGCCACATCAAAAAGACGCTTGCTTTCATTTAAAAACGATGCTACGATTGAATCATATTTTTCTGTACCTTTTCTACCTTTTGATCTTAAAATATTTCTGTATTTATCATGATAGGTTTTTCCCATTTGCAACATGCGAGTGCGAGACACAATAGGAATTGATGCTTTCGACCAAGTAGTTTCAACTTTCTTAATAAGAATATCTAATATCTCACTCATCGTTGGTTCTTTTGATGTTGCGTCTGGTTTCAGCTCGTCGAATATAAAGGTATTTCATAATGTCATAATAAGTTGGCAAACTTAACTCACTTAATTGTTTAGGGTGTCAAAAAATTGGACATTCTAACTTTTGTCTAGTCTGAACTGGTTTTGACACTGCCATCGCACTAATAACCAAGTATTAACTAATAAACTATTATACTGATATTCAGGCTAACACATTCATAATACAAAACAAAACCAGTAAACAACAGCATAAAAACACTTGCTACTCAAACGCTTGGTCTGGACTGACTGACAGAGACAAGTTGCAACAGGCTTCTCTACCCTGTCTCCCCACCCTACACCAGCCAACAATATGGCTAGCTCAAGGTCACTTCAATCCACCTACTGTTCTGCTTCTAGCTATTGGTTTACAGAACTAAAGAATGTTTTGCTATGTTTTTAATTAAAAAGTAAGGTGAATCCTTACTATTGCAAAATATTGTTAAAATTAAAAAAAATATTTTAAAAGATGCAAGATTTAGTAGCATAAATATTAAGGTTTTGCAGTATAATACTGTAATTATCTACTACAGAGTAGTTTATGTGTATAATTTCAACCTTTAAAACAGGCATTTGGTATTTAAAATAATTTTTTTTTACTATACCAAATTTGTCAAAATTCGTAAAATCTACTTAAAAATACATATTTTCAACTCTTTTGCGGCACCTCTAAATATATTATATTTGTGAGCATACTTTAACACTGTCTTAACAAAGGCAATAGACAACTTTTGATCACTATTACATATCGAAATTAATAAAACAATTTGTTCATTCCACCCTAATGTACGTGTCTCTCACGCTGGGAAAGTTGGCCCACACGTGCGCACATACGCATGAATACGCACCCTTTCAGATAATTTGCATTCCCAGACTCTTTAATTGCTTTTGTGCCTCGCACGGCTTGGTACCGCACTGACTGCAAGGTGTTCAAGAATGTCAAGCGTTTGTGATCAAAACGTTGTTCAGCTTGAGTTGCTACTACTTTTTACAATTATTAAAGAATAAAATAAATCACAATAGTTTGTCCCGTTACACTACGCTTACTTGAATTTTTATGCAGTGTACTTTAAAACTCTTTATACAGTACCACAGCACTTATTAGTAGGACCAAAAACTAAGAATTATAATATAAAAAACAAAGAGATCTGTAACAAAATACTCAAACAGCCTACTACTAATTTTGATAGTGAATGTTTGTTGATTGTTGCTTCTAAACAAACAAATACTGGTTTTAAGATAATTGTGATACTTTACATGTCAAAGTAGAATTCACAGCAACTTTATCAGTGTTTGTACTGTAACTCTATAGTAAAATAGAATGTATCAGCATTTTGTTTCTTCAGTGTGTCTGGAACTACTGGAACCTTAAGTATGGCAGGTCATATTAAGCAAGAAACATTCATACTGTACATTATAATTAAAGTTGCTCTTTTTTTTAATATGTTAGCTCTATTGGCTAAATATTTCTAACCATTGCAAACATAAAGAGCCAGTTTGTAGTCGCATCAATACCCAAATTAACAAGTATGGAAGAATGTATTAGGATAAAATGACTGACACCTTTTGTTCACCAGCTCTCAGATTAATATCACGTTATAACCGAAGTATTCATATGATGGTAGGTATTTAGATGCACATTGGCAAAGCATTTAAATTTATATGATTGAATCTATTCAGATGGCTTTTAATGCAGCTTCATTTTTTTAATAAAAAATAAATAAGTAAATAGCATTTTGAAGGGTATTCATTAAATAATTTTAATAGTAGCTGTTAAAATATGAAGCACTGAAATGGAACATGAAAATAATGTAACATATTGTATACAATAAACTACATGACTTTCAACATGGTATATTTATAAATTATATTCAGTGACCCTAAAGTTGAAAAAAGGTGCCACCAGTAGCCTTGCAAATTAGATAACTTTTAAATAATGTATATAAATAGAAATTCCCTCTCTCATATATAGAAACATAACGTTAATAGAGTATATTTAATTTAAAGTTATATGACACTGCATTGTTAAAGAGTAAAGTAATATATGGTAGTTTGGATAGAATTTGCAGTAACTAACACTCACTAGACAAGGTTTATCTAAATACTTGCTGCACAGATTACTATGGGGTAGGGCATTCAGAAGTTTCTGATTACCCTAAGTTGGCAGTAAGTAAATTTGTTAGTTAGTTGTTCAGTTGGTGTTTTACTTTGCATTTGTTGTTGAGTGTTTTTGTTTTACTGCCTTTACAAAAATTCATACATTACAAATGTTAATACGACTTTCTGATTAATTGTGCAAGTGCGTCTCCCTCCAGTGCTGAGGTAAGGGCCAAATAAATTTCACTTGAGGGGCTTATAGATCTTGAAGATATGATTGATTATGTTAATTTATTATTATTACAAAGTATTATTGAATAAGTTTGTACATAAACCAGGAATGTATAACTTACTACAGTCAGCACATAAACTAGCAGCAAAAATATATGTCTTTGTATTATTAGGTATTAAACTTAGTAGAGAATCATATGAACGTCAAGAGTGTTAGTGAAGCAGAATCACCTGTAAAGTTGGCGGATCGTGTAACAAATAAAAGACCTCCAATAACGAAAGCGTTACTAGCATACATAATTCCTTATTTGTTGGATACTGCTATGAACCTCAGTACATTCTTGGATATTTATCCAAGGTTAGCAGTTTCGTGTCATGAGAAAGGATTTGATAAAAGGTGAGTACTTGATCACCTTTGTATATGTAAATGACCTCTACTATGTTATCTATTTATCTATATAAGTAGAAGAAGTTAAACTTTTATATCCTAAGGTGTTCTGTTGTGTAGAATGTTTCATTGGGTTTCCATTACTGCTAACTTAACTAGAAAATATCATTTTTAGTCTCATTTGAATTCGTGTAAAAATAATTTGCATATGTTTTGGTTTTTGAGTATTATTATTTTTTTATGACATAATTTTTGCTGCCGTAATGGTTATTTAATGGCTATAACAGTTATTTTCCCAAATGTACAACCTCTGTTATTGTAACAGGTGTTTCATGATTGAAAATGTTAACTATAAAAAAATAAATGTTTTAGTGGATGGTTAGTGAGGATCGGTCAATAATACAAATTTTAGCTATTTTGCGTCGACGTTTCGACAATATTTATTGTCATCTTCAGGACCTGAGTATGAAATACAATAGGAATATCAAACATAATGAAACATAATGTCGACGCGGTCATAGCTAAAATTTGTATTATTGACCGATCCTCACTAACCATCCACTAAAACATTCATTGATTGACGGTCACTAAAAATTTAAGGATATCAAAAAATATTAACTTTTAAAATATTTTTTGCTTTTTGCATACCACTATTTGGTATGCACCTGTCTATGCTGTCAGACTTCATGAATGAATACATATCCAGATAAATATAGTGCGGAAAGAGGATTTTTTGCAGATATGGATATTTATCTTTATTAGTAATGTAAATACAAGTAATAGTTTTCAGTGTTAATCAGTGGTTTGAATTTAACTATGCTGAACAGCAGTGTACTTTTACTGTTCATTCAGTTGTGTGCTTACAGTGGATCACTATAGGTATGAATAGAATAAAACACTATATAACATTAAAAAACATTGGCATAAATAACTAGATTACTTCACAAGTACATCACTCTATGTCACAACTAGATTGTTGTGAAGCATTTTTCACTCACAACCAATAGTCGCGTAAGGTGCTAGTGTGTTCCCTTCCCTTTTACTCTTGTAGTGTGGTGCTCATTTTGATTTTGCTAATATGGTGTTAACAGCCTGCCCACCTCACTCACTCGGTGGTACTGTACTGTGTAAAGTTACAAACAAATTTATACTGCCAGTAACTGATTTACTTTGCGATCTTTCTCTCTCTTAACTTACCTTTTGCACCATCAGAAGTTCAGGGCCGCCAACATATTTTGAAGTTGAAATATGTAAACTTTTAATACTCTTCCCTTTAATTAACCCTTGAATAATTTTAATGCAATCTAACTCCCCTTAATCAGAAGACTTCCCGGGTCGTGAGACGAATTTGTGTGGACACAGAATGTAGGAGAGGGTTAACGGTGAAATGAACTATTCTAACACTTGTTATGCTGACTAAATTAAATATTTTCTTTTATTCAAAAACTTTCTTCTCTTTTACTAGTACTACTTTCAACTCCTCAAACTCTCCACTTTCTTTTAACACACTACTCCCTTCTTATAACATCAAAATCATAAATCTGAGATTACCATTGCTTAATTAATATCAAAATTATAAATGACTAATTACGATAAAACTATTATATATAGTAGATATATTATATATATATTATAAATTTACTATAGTTACTTTCTTGTTTTACGCATTCCTGTTGTGGCCGTCTACACGTTATTTCGCCACTACCGTTAGTTCGCTTTCATTGACTTTATGTCTGAAATCTTGGTTGAACTGTTTAACACTTTAATGTATATTACTTTTGTTTACATTTTTATTACTGTCTTACATTAATTCTCTTTTTATTTGTCGGCCGTAACTTTGCTCGCGAACACTGATATATGGAACCGCGCGTTAACACACCCGCGCGGCTCTGAATTTGGACGCCGACTGCGCGTCTCAAAAAAAAGGCTAAGCGTCTCCGCCAGTCCACCTGCTCCCGAAACAGGTCCATACTCCTTTGTAATTGGTTGTCAAATTTCTTAATTAGCCTAACGTAAGGGAAGTCTGTTCAGCATCATCGTCTCGTGGTAAATTCTACGTCACAAAAAGCTGCACACACGTGCGCTCGTACGCACAAATACGCACCCTGCCGACAATAAACATTCCTGTGCTGTGTCGTACCTATCACAGAGCTATAGTCAGTGACCAAAAGTACACTCTGGGTAAATAACAAGAGTTACCTCAGAGGTCGTCTACAGATGGTTAAAATGAATTTCCTGAAATTAGAAAACCCCCTTTAGTTTGCCCCGTAACAACTGTCAAATTTATACAATGTGGTGTCCAACTTTCTCTGAAACTTGGGTATGCTATTGTCTTGTATAAGATATGTACATAGGCTTGCTTTAAATATAGGCCAACTTTAAAGTTACGTGAAAAGTAAACAGTATTAACAAGTAACCTTTGGTACTGTACCAGTGCCCAGCCTTCGGTTTGCGTAGCTTCAACTGGTATTCAAGATTCAAGAAACAAAATACTTTTTTTTGCATTACAGCATCCCACTTAACACGTCTCTGCGTGCCATTAATTGGAGAGTTTGTCTCCATTGTCCTACAACAGTAATACATTTATAATATTGACACTATACTATAAGACAGTATCAATATCATTGTCAATGATTGCCCGGTATTACTAATGTTCAGATTATTGATCTCATTATACAAGGTTTGATCAAACCCTCATGCAATTTTTGAATTTCCTATACAAAAATATCTGATTCAAAATTGTCTGTTTGTAACATTGGCAACTGTCTATATAAGAATTGTTTGAAGATTTGATTGATATTGGATGCATAATTTAGATATCACAGATAAAATTGAGTAAGTTGTGTTTTGCTGCATTAGGCAATTTTTTTTAAACATCTGCAATGTAAGATTGAAGAAATTGCATCAGATTTTTGTGAAGGACGAGATAAACTGCTCTAAAATGTTGAATGTGTTTCAGAAGGTTTTTGAGTGTCTGGTTTGCATGAATGAGCAGTTTAAAAATGACTCAGAAGGTTTTAAGACAGGTGAATTAGTTGAAAATGATAGTGAGATGAAGATTGTGGTATTGTGTTACATGGTAGTATTTTTATCACTAGGTGCTTTGGTTAGTAAAAAGTACTTCTTGGGCATTTGATATCGTGTCTGTGAAGTTATTAAGAAATGTCAAGATTTATAAAGATTCATTTATGGGAATTGCATCCAGATAAAGCACTAGCATACATCATTGCTTGTTCAAACATTTTATGAAAAAATATGATTCTGCAAGCATCATGTTCATCACAGATGTGATCTTGTGATTGTCGTCTTTGTAAGAATGAAAAATAAACATGGCAGGAAATATTTTATAACTGTTGAAGACTTTTTTAAACAGTTGCTGAATTAGATCAAGGATATACCAAAAAAGTGTATTACAGAAATGTTTTTAAAAATTCTAGATATATTATATCCAGTGGAGATTGCTTATAATATATTATAATAGATGAATAAGACATAATTTTTCAAAGAAACAAAAGTTGCATGAATGTGTTTTGTACACTTTATATATAAAGAGTTTTATATATATAAATAATAATTACAGTAACCTTTTTAAACAATCATTTTACTTCCATAATATTTAAATTTATCATTAACAAAAAGAATGTTATTACTGTCATTGTGATGATGGATTTATCATTATCAATATAGAATTATAATTATTTTTTTGTGTCTTAAAAGGAAATGTGTCAGCTTATTTAAATTATTTTTTGCAATAATTTATAAAATTATGACCATAATATGGTTATTGGAACATGTCTAATTTGTCTTGTAATATAAAATGATTTTATACATTATACTGAATAATGAATGTATAATGTGTGCGCGCACACACACACACACACACACACACACACACACACACACACACACACACACACTTTCTCTCCCCCTCCTGCCCCGCCCATTTGTGTCTTAACATGTTTTAATAAAATAGATTTTTCAAAGCTGTACATTATTTTTTAATTTTCGGCTCTGAAGAGTTTATTATTATCACACAGGAATCAAGAGGAAAACAAGTTGTAGAGTAACAGCTTTTGACTTTGTAGAAAACATTTTGTTTCATAGGATTTTAGTTTTCAAGTAAATTTAGTAATTCATTAGAAATCGAGCTTTTTGTTAGTAATTGTCCAAATTGTTCATTTTATTCATTTTATTAGAAGTCCCCAAAACTTATGATCACTTCCCTCCCCTCTAATAATGCATAGCATTTGAGATAAATCAATTGTAGTCCTTCAACTGTTATGTTAGAGGTGACACCAGAGCAGTAGTCAGTGTTTAATGTAGTATGCATTATAATAGTTATTTTTCAATATATTGTATTTTCAGTAGGTTTATTGTTGTGTTGACCTGTTAAAACAGCAGATTTTTTGAGCTGTAAAGAATACATTAAAATATATTTATGAAAGTAATACATTCATTGTGGAATACATATTAAATGGATTATTTTATGGTTACAGAGTGGCAGCGTTTTATGAGAGTACAGTTCCAGTACTGTGTCGTGAGTTGGAAATTTTTTATAACAAAGAGGAAACAATATGTGATTACTGTGAACTGAAGTCAAAACTGGATTTAGCACGAGTTCAACTGTTACAACTATTTCATCATATATTATTTTACTATATTAACAACATAATTACAAATAGGTAGTGATATGTTTGTTTTAATAAGTTAGTAACAATAGTGTTAAAAATTTGCAAGAATTGATCCAGTGATACAAGAAGTGTGCAGCAGTTGCTTTTTCAATTATTATTAATAATAACCTTGAGATAGGTTTTTCTTTTGTAAATGTACAGTTCAGTTTCTATAAGGATTTTTTTGTTTGTTTGTGAAAAACAGTTTGATTTGTATAAATTTAGATGGCTCACGGTATGTGGATGTAATAAATTTCAGTTGTATTCATTATTGTAAGAAGTAATTGAACAAGTTATTATTCCACAAATTGTGTAATGTAGGGGGGGGGTTGTGTAATGTTATACTTATCTAGTATTTGTTGGTATGAAAAAAAAAGAGTGATACAGCTTATATACTTTCAAACAGTATTTCCACAAAGAAAAACATAAGATAAGGAATAGGTGTTAATATGATTGAGCTACTGCATATTAGTGTAAGGATATGTCATTTTCAGCTAGTAGTTCTAGCTGCACATGTAGTAAGTTCTCTTGACTACTGTCGTCTTGACTATTCCAGTAAATATGTGATCTATCATCATATTATGATGACAGATACTTCAACAAGGAGAACAAATAAATCAAGAGATATGTGTAAGGTCTGCTATCACACCAGCAGGAACATAAAGATGGGTGGTAATACCTTAAAGCTACATAATTGATAATATGACCATAGACAACTATCGCTCAAAGTCACTATGAGCTGGTGTAACAAAATTAATAGACGGCTTATCCCGACCATCCCTGTTGGGGCCATTTCATACATGATATGTCAAATGTGAAATTGATGACACACTTTTAATAAACAGCAACACACCAACTGAATTGAAGACTTGAGGAATCAGCATATGTGTTCATAACTCCTGTATTATGCCAATATGAATTTATGAGTGTTGAGTATTGCTTCTGCTGGCACTTCAGGTACTGTGACGGTTGAAAACTTTAATTGAAAGTTTGTGTGGCAAAAATCTGTAAGAAGTTCAGAATGCTTTGTATGAACTGTAGTTTAGATTCCTTCAGGTGTCTGTTTCATGAACATCGTAGAGAAACAAACTTTCTTACCTTTTTATACGCCCCATATTTTACTTACCCTGATTCCGTTACGCTTACGTTTTTGATAAAACTCCCCAGAAGATTCCAAACTCGCTAAAAGGGTTGCCACGATGTTTTAAGGATATACATCGAAACCATGATACTTACCCTTAATTAATTTTGATCATGTAATGCTCTTAGATCAGAAGATTCACAGGTTTCGTTTAGACGAATTCTTGATGCAGAACTCAGGTTACGGGTGTAACGTAATAATTAGTTAACACGTTTTTTATGTTACTGAACAAATCTTATTTATTTTGATCAAAATTTAAAACTCTTTCTTTCTTTTAACTTTTTATATGTGCTTTATTACATTGTTGTATTCTCTTATTCTAGGAAACCTTACTGTACTAACCCCTACTTATAAACCAGTGCTTAGCTTTAATTTCCCCTTTTCCACACACACACACACACACACACACACACACACACACACGCACGCACGCGCGCGCACACACACACACACACACACACACACACACACACACACACACACACACACACAAGTTACAGCTTTTCTTCTACCCCCCCGTTTTATTAAAGAGCTCTCATTGATTTATTTATAATCTTTAGGCCAACAACTAAATGTATTTTCTCACTGTACTTAACTGCTCTTGCTATCCAAATTGTTTCACCATCACGCTGTTCACTTTCACTTTCATCGTCACTTCGACCACATTAAACTGTCGTTGCGATTTTGGTTCATTATTTAAAACTGTTGTAGCATTTTGCAGTGTCTGGTAGGCCTTTCACTACATTTAGACCTACCAGGCAAAGTATTCCCGAGGCCACGCTTCACTTACGTCCGCTCAGTGTGAGTGTATATTGCCGACTGCTGCGTCTCAAAAATGGCCAAGCGTCTCTTCGCGGCCACCAACTTGGCATCCCATTGGCTGGCGAGCGTCTCGTGGCTTCTCTTCATCTTGTATAAGGCGATAAGGAATTATTAAACGTGACTTTCACGTTGTGAAAAGCGGCACACATGTGCGCTTGTACGCATGAATACGCACCCTTCTGACAATTAACATTCTGGTGCTTTGCCGTACTGTAAAGATACTTCTCTTTTACCATTTTGTTTTTAATAATACACTCATATAATACTCTCCGCTGCCAGAATTTTACTTACCGTCATAGTCCCTGTTAAACTTACCTTATTAAACTGCCCAGGTCGCCAACATATTTTTTAGATGAATATGTAAACTTAAACACTCTTGCCCTTATAAAATTTGTAACATAATCCCGCTATCTGACCACCCTTAAAACTCAGAAAACCCCCTAGAACGTTAGACGAGGTTGTCAGCACAGAATACTAGGAAGTGGTAATGACGAAATAACTAAACTAACACATAGTTATATTACGTAAAACTCTTCTTCCGTACACATCAATAAGTTTCGGTAGGCTTCGGCTACTTTACTCGCTTCGGCCTACCGAAATTCCGAGGCTACGATTATCACGTCTGACTAGGTTGAATGTATGCGGCCGACCGTCTGACACTACTCTAAGCGTCGGTTGAATTCATTTTCGTCAGCTCGAGCTGCGATTTGCTGAGGCTCTCACGTGTCTGGTTAATTAGTCACGTGTTGTTCAGTTCTGTTGCCGAGTTTGGCGTCGACCTTAGTAATTTCCATTCTGTTTCCGTTAGTATTTTTATTCAACATCAAGTCAGTTATTTTATCATCATCATCAAAATAATTATCCATCTCTATTTTACCAGGTAAGCCACTTTTTTCATCCCTCTCAATATCTAACACCTGCAGCAACCTCTCATAACCTCTATTTATTTCAAAAATCTCTCTCTCTCTTTCTCTCATCACAACACCATATCACATTTTCTCTCTCACTCCATGCAAAGGGCACCACTAAATACTTATTACCTCTACTACCAGGTAAACCACAAAAAATACAGGGACCATCTGAAGACACCTTGTCTTCCATACAACTACAGGAGGAAACTCTGTCCTCATTAACAACCTGTGAAACCTCTGTTTCAACATAAACTTGGGGAACATTTGCCCTTTGCCCATCTAAATTCTCATTACACTCTCTCACTAACTGACAAACATTTGTTTCTACTACTTCATTATCACATACTACTTCCACTATATTCTCAGAATTGCAATTAACATCATTATCCTCACTACTCAATACTTTATTTTCAACTATATAACCATTATTCTTATTTAACATTATCTTATCATTATAATTACTTATATTAACACCACCACTTACCTGGTCTACTAGTCCTTCATTATTTTTCGTTATATTACTACCACCACAAACACTTACCTGTTTTGATTCACCTATATCTGTTCGCCACTCTCCCATTTTCTCAATAAGTTTATCCATCTCGTCAAAATGTTTATCCCACTTTTTCTCCCTCTTGTCAAACCGTTTATTAATCATATCAAACCACTTAACCATCTCTGTTTTTATAAGGTTCAACATATACGTCTCATAATCAGATTCACACATATTATCATTAATTACCTTATTATCTGTCACCTGATCAACTTTATTCTTGTTAGATTGGTCTGTATCTCTACCATTTCCTACCCCCATTACACTATTATCCTTATCGTTAGGCTTATTCACTGTCTTATTTTCTACCACTATCGCTTCAACTATCTTACCGTTATTATTTGTCCTCTTACTACCAATATCATCACTGTGTTTTTTAATTTCAGCAAATATTCCCTCTTCTTGTTCTTCCATCCGCGTTAAATTATGATCCAAATTACCCCACTCCTCGTCTGTCATTTTATCTACAACCCCTCTAAATTCGTCTTCCCATATATCCCACTCGAAACCAATATCCTTATCTTGTACTTCGCCCATGTTCAAAAATTATTTATATAACCCATTTATATATATATATATATATATATATAAAACTACTATTATTCTATAACTACACACATAAAATCAAAACATCTAACACGATTGTAAACACAATACCCCTACCAAAACATAACCTTTAGCGTAAATATATATGATTATTTTTTACAAATACGCCGTTACCAATTCCTATTTTCTGTGCCTCAAAACAGGTCTAGTTCCTATAATATTTATACGAACATCCTGGCAGGGTCGCCACTGTAAAGATACTTCTCTTTTACCATTTTGTTTTTAATAATACACTCATATAATACTCACCGCTGCCAGAATTTTACTTACCGTCATAGTCCCTGTTAAACTTACCTTATTAAACTGCCCAGGTCGCCAACATATTTTTTAGATGAATATGTAAACTTAAACACTCTTGCCCTTATAAAATTTGTAACATAATCCCGCTATCTGACCACCCTTAAAACTCAGAAAACCCCCTAGAACGTTAGACGAGGTTGTCAGCACAGAATACTAGGAAGTGGTAATGACGAAATAACTAAACTAACTCATGGTTATATTACGTAAAACAAGCCTTATTTATTAAATCTTTTTCATTTATTAATCATTACCTACGTCTTTCTCTACATTCTTTTTTATGAACAGATTAATGTTTAAAAATTTAATAGAAACCCCTACACTTCTACCTATGTGTTAATTAGTTTAATTACATATTTATTAGCTACAACCCAGTATTTGCGCATTCATACTCTCTTGCATACAATTTACAACCCCATTTTTAGAGATCTCTTTAGAATCAATTCAAGTTTATTTGAAACGTTTGGCCCACGACTAAATTTGTCACTGTACTTAACTGCACGTGCTATTCCCCGGGTTCCGCCATTACTCGTAGTTCACTTTCACTTTTTCCGTCTCCCCACGAACTTTCCTTCTTGGTATAGATTAACTCATTCGCCCGCCGTATCTATCTCTTCCTTCGTTTTAATCTTCTTCCCTACACATCAATAAGTTTCGGTAGGCTTTGGCTACTTTACTCGCTTCGGCCTACCGAAATTCCGAGGCTACGATTATCACGTCTGACTAGGTTGAATGTATGCGGCCGACAGTCTGACGCTACTCTAAGCATCGGTTGAATTCATTTTCGTCAGCTCGAGCTGCGATTTGCTGAGGCGCTTACGTGTCTGGTTAATTAGTCACGTGTTGTTCAGTTCTGTTGCCGAGTTTGGCGTCGAGATTATCGCCAACGGCGCACGGGCGCACATTTACAGTCACATTCCTACGTTATCGTTCTCGTGCCTTGCTCTGACTGGCACGGATTTGAATACAGGGTGTCCAACAAGCCTGTCTGAGGGGCCGTAAAGGATGTCCAAACAAATCAGTCCCAAATAATTAATAAAATATACCCTTCAAAATAGCCCCGTTACAGTACCTGTCATGGAGCTATAGTCGGTGACCAAAAATACACTCTGGGTGAATAAAAAGATTACCTCAAAGGTTGTCTACAGAGAATTTAACATGAAATTCTTAAAATTATAAAATCCCCTTCAGTTTGTCCCGTTACAACATCATGTAACTGTAAACAACTTAAGGCCAGGAAGGCTGGAAATATTATCAGATGAGTGAAGTGCAAAACTTATGTCAAACTTTCGTGATGAAGATTGTCAAGTGTTGATTGAGAAAATATCATAAGCTACCAAATTCCAGAACCATAAGCATTCAGTGTTGAAGATATTTGTAGAAAAGAGAAATTTGGCCTGATTGTCACACATCGCTTTACAGCTGATCAGAGGCAGATCAAGTGGGCATTGTACTATTATTTAAGTAATGCATTTCTGTTTTAAACTGAGTTAGAGGCTTCAAGCCAGAATTGATATTGTAGTCAAATGAGCAAAGAAGTCCATACTGTGCAACTTCAAAGATTTAAATGAACACAAAGATCAAACAAATTATTTAATGTGCACAATCAGTAATGTATCATGGTGCACTGTATTCCATATGGAGCAAATATGACAGTGGGTGTTATGGCGTTTACAAATTGTGCAGGATAGTGCACAAAACCAACCTGATTTCTATGTGACAGGCCTCTTGTTTTGTTTGATAGTTGCTCGGGAGAAGATTGGAACTGATTTTGTAAGTGAGTATGAGTTACTCCAAAATATGAGTCCACTAGACTTGTTTTTTTCAAGTTAAAACAATTTCTTGTGAATAGAATTTTCTCCCTGGAAAAGCTTTCCTGCATTGTTTACATGGGGCAAGTCAATGAAATTGGCGTTCTGACTGAGTAGGAAATTTTTTGAAACATAGGAAGCAGTTATTGAAAAGTAGGAGTACTGCAGAAGGACTGTAATGAGACACTTACTATATCGAACACAATATACTTGTAAGCACAAAAACAGTAGCGTGTATTATTCTTGGATTTTGTTGTCCATGATGTGTCCGAGTGTTATGAGGAACCAAAATATTAAGCGTGGGTACTGTTATTTTGTGGGAATTATTAAGACAAACAACCACTGAAGATCCAAAACATTTGGCTAAACAGCCACTGAAGATCCAAAACATTTGGCTGAAGAGTGACATCAAGGCCCAGATTACAACCTAGACTAAGGGAAATTTAATTTAGAAACGGAGGAGATTTATTAAAGTAAAACTGACAAGATGGCTTGCACACACACTGAAACTAAGAATTGTTTATATTTATTATAGATTTTAGTAGGGGCATGTCAGGATCCAAGTACTCTTCAGCTAAATTTGACCATAAGAAATGATAACTTAATTTGTTCTTTCAACATTTTTTTATAAATAAGAATATAGCCTTAATATGTACGTTTATATACTGAGAAATTATATATAGAAAAAAGCTAGCTATGGTGAAAGCAGCAACTACATGTAAATCTACAACTAAAAAATATTAATATAAAAAAACCACGACATGTGTAAACAATAGTTACATACAGAGTATTGGTGATATAAATCCTAACTGATATTAATTTATTATACTGATTACATTAGGTTATACTTGATACTGGTAGTTCATCTTCAGAGAAAGTACAAATAAACAATTTTGCTGGAAGTTTTGCCATCAACACTTTTTTTAAACAGTTTATAGCAGTATATTCTTATCAGAGTGTATAAGTAGACACATATTTCTTATATTATTGTCTTGCATAATTATACTTTTCATTGCCCTTGCAGGCAGCGTTTATCAGAAGAACAAATAAAAAAAAACGTGGATGAATATACTTCTACGTTGTGTGACTGTTTAACTAATAAGCTATTTATTACTGATTATCATTCTACCTACCCAGTTGATCAAGACTTGGACGTAATTTGCCAGGTTTATCCAGGAATGTATCCTTTTTGTTTACTGTGTATTTGTTGTGTGTAATTACCAACTTATTACTGCTTTGTGTGCATGAGAATAAAAATAATATGTACAGTAAGTGAGTAAAAATAAAATATGACAGTCAACGTTTAGAGAAAAAACATTGAGGCTGCCATGGGCTTATTTTGTACACATAAAACGGTGAAATGTAATATCAGCCATAAAAAGTCAGTCTTCTCTTGTCCATGCCAAGCATAACAAGGGAAGGAAATGAATAGCAGAAAAGTGACAGATCAGTTTAAAAATGGGATTATTGTTTTGATTGTTTTACTCTATGCAGATAAATGGGCTAACAAGTCAATTCAGTAGGGTAAGGTAAGGTAATGTGGCAGTAATTTATGAAAAATAAAATTTTAACCCATGTATTCAGAAAGAAATCTAGGTTTACGTATCTCATTACTTTCCTACATTCTTTATCTCCGAGTTAAACAGACATTCATATTTTTCATTATCAAAATGAGCGAGGAAGGACACTTTCAGTGGCCGCCTCTCTTAGGTAAGGTTACCTGGCAGTAGTAATGTTGTTAGACAATAGGATTAGGTAGTTTGGGAATAAACTGAAAAAGCACTTGAAATAACAGATTTATTAAAAATGCAATATTGTAATCCTACACATTTAAAAATTAATTAGAATAGAAAATATTTCTGCCATGATCCATTTTTTATCAGAACTTGATCATTAAAAAATTAATCATACATTAAATGGCAAGTAACAAAAAATGGGTAAGTGATTTTGAAGCTACTGTGAAATGATACAAAAAGAAGACAGTTCACGAAACAAATATTATTAAAGAAGTAATTTATAAAACTTTACATCATTAAATTATATCAAATACAATAAATTACATAATAATCCATTAAATTATTAAAAGATTATTGAACAATAAGGTATTTTCAAGAAAACAATAACAAGATAAGAATAAAAGCTATGTAACTACAGAAATCATGTCATAAATGAATGTATCTTAATAAAATTAAATTAACAGAGGTAAGGAAATAACAATACAAATATTTCGAAAAGATTCATTACATTTACTAGTTTGTTCATTTGCTATGCATAATTTACAAATTCACAATACAACACACACTTTACACAATTAAGTACTATTAATTCTGACATGATGCATAAATTGGCTCACATAACCTATGAAAACAGTCACTGCCTAGTGTTTGTTTGTCTTCAGTTTAAATTGCAGACATTTGACAGTTGTTTGCAATGCAAGTCATGCTGCTAGCTTCTGGTAAGAATTGAACTAACTGGAAAGTCATGTTATTTGGCAACAACGAGAATTTGAAATTGCTAAATAGCCTTACTTTATCCTATAAGTTGTACTTTTCGTAAGAACTGTGTTTCCATACTTCAAACAAAAATCTGTTAGGAGTTTCAAATTTGACAGCAATGCATTTAAATGCTTTGGGGCCTAATATGACTTGCCAGTTGAGAAACTTACTTCTATTACTACTGATAGTGTTATATAGGCAAGCCTAAAGGATTCATTTAGTTATGCATAATGATGAAACTTCTCCATTCTTCTTTAGTTCTGCATCAGCAAGAATTTTGTGATCAAGTTATGAAAATGGAATATATATTATGAAAATTGAGAATATGCTGAAATTGAGCTCAAGGTTGCTGCCAAGAAGGAAATTCAGAGTCCCGTAAACACCAGTGATAGGAAAAAACAAAATATGCAGCTAATCTGCAGTACTGAAGGAAGAGTTTTAAGTCCGATTGTCAAGCTTTGAGATTATCAAGTAAGTGGTGTCATTTGTTTTTAAACAAATGAATTTGGAAAAGATATTACAAGAAAATAAGTTCTCAGTGTAATTGAAATCATCATCAATGCCAGAGTTTATACCAAAATTTTGTTTGTTTGACTTTCACGTTTCTTGTTGAACTACCTCCTTCTTGGTTGGTCAGTCCCTCTTCAATCAACTAGATTATATTTTAACAGCATTTTTGGTTCTCTCGTTTCCTTCATTCCTGTTACACGTTCTTTCCATTTTCTTTTATTCAGCTGCCACCTGATTAGCTCGGGAGCACAGCATGCCTTATCCTATTTAATAAGAGGTTTTCTCCCTTTTGATTCATAGCGGCGGAACCATGTTTGAAGATCTCTTCGGGCTCCCTGTGCAGACAAGTGTAGTAACCAAGATCCACAAACCCAACGTGCCACTGTGTCCTATTTTTAGTGCTATCGATTCGCCAACCTACAACTTGGGGGAGCATTTGACCAAGTTACTCCGGCCGCACATCGGGCATACAAAGTCTTATATGCATGACTCCACAAATTTTCTTTGGAAGCTTGGAGGTATGGAGTTGTGAACCCTGGTGATGTGATGGTCAGTTTTAATGTTGTCTCTTTCTTAACCATGATTCCCGTGCAGGAAGTCCTCGGCCAAATTACAAACTTGTTCCCGGGAGATGTGACTGCATTCTTCTGGTAAGTTTTCATGGCGATGTACTTCCAATATAATGGTGGCTTCTATGAGATGATTAATGGTGTTGCGATGGGTAGTCCTCTGAGCCCTATGTGGCTAACTTCTACTCCCTGTGTGGAGAAGTTCTCAGAGCTGGGAATTTTGTGTGTGGTGCTCAAACTGAAGTGTTGGCTCAGATACGTGGTCGACACCTTCATTGTTTGGAGCCACAGGGAGGAAGAACTTATTCGTCTCCTGGCACACCTCAACAGTGTTCACCTCCGGATCCAGTTCACCTTGGAGAGAGAGGGGGTGATCAGTTGGCTTTTCTTGATGTCTTGGTCCTCAGAAGGGCTGATGCTAGCCTGAGACACAAAGTGTACAGGAAGCTGACACATACCGACAGAGACCTGCACAACTGTCCAATCATCACTCAAGGCAGAAGAGGACAGTTTTGATGAAGACCTTGGTGGACTGGGTGAAGAGGATTTGTGAGCCCCAGTTTCTCAACGAGGAGCTGTGGCATCTTGAACAGGTGCTGCAGGTGAACAGCTATTCACTTGGGGAAGTTAGACATGCAGTCTGGCTGAGAAGATCTGCCAGGCTGGTAGAGTCAGTATTGCAGGGGACTGTCAGCTTCTCGGTCCTGCCCTATATTCATGGGTGTACAGTGTACAGACCACATTGGTAGGCTGCTGAGTCAGTGGGATGTGAGAACCAGAAAGATGCATCAATTCCTGAGACCAGTGAAAGATGGAAGAGATTCGATTACAGTATGCCTTGCTTGTGTGGGAATGTACATCGGCAGTATGAAGTGTGGCAGCCAGAGAAGTCTGCAGTGACCGAACATGCACTCGCTTATGCTGATCATCATGTTCTCCTTGAGGAAACCAAGATTCTGTTCTCAGTGAGTGGTTACTACGCTTGGCTGCATTGGCAGTCTGTGGAGATCTTCAAACATGGTTCTGCAGCTATAAGTAAAAGGAGAGAAAACCTCTTATTAAATAGGATAAGGCATGCTATGCTCCCAAGCCAATCAGGTGGCAGCTGATTGTGATTAGTCAATGCTCCTTGCCAGTCTACATTGTGCTGGTAACGGGAGTCTATAAAAAGGGCCTGTCTTAGAGCTGAAAACATGGTTTGCCTAAGCACTGAAGTTTTTTAGGCGAACATGTGCCATTTGTTTTTGCCACTGAAGATGGCCTCTGTTGGTGAGACCGAAACATTTGGTTTTTACAACCTTGGACTAATATTCCATTGGCTAATAACGTGGCACAGAATCTTTCCAATAATATTTCACCCACATTGTAAATCATTTTCAGTTTGAGGTGTTACTTTTTAATAATTTGTGAAAAGTGTTGTACCTTGGGTAGGATCAATGATGTTAAAATATATTGATAAAATGTTTTATCATTTTCTAGTGACAGTTGTCACAAAATGAAAATGTGAATGTAACTGAAACTGAAATTGAAACAGAAGAAAAAGGTGTCAGACTGAGTAATGCTGAAAACAAAATTTAAAGTTGATTTTTAAATTTTGGAAAACTATTTCTGCCAAAATGTAGATTAACATACGTACAAAATTAAAATGGAAAATTGTTGAGCAATATTGGTTACTAAATTTGAGATGGGAAGATGTAAAATAGTATTGAATATGATGCTGTGTGTACATAACTATGCATGTTTATGTATGTGTATGAATTTATCAATATATTTTTGTGGTTATAACCATGTTATACAGGAAGTAGCGTGTTACCCTTAACTGCATATTTAATAGGGATTCAGTAAAATGTGATTATATTCTAGAATCTGTTCTATCATGTTTTGATGAAATGCCAAAGAAACAGTTGAACAGAAGGAATACAACCAATCACAATGGAAATGTAGGAAATTATCAGGATACAATTAAGTCTGAGGTAGGCCAAGCAGTGTCAGAGTATAATGTAATTTACTCTGTTGTTATTTTAAAATACAGTAGAGTGTCAGTTGTCTGAACTAAATGGTAACTGAGGAAAGTTTGGATATATGAACACATAAAAATACAATATATCAATGCATGATAATGTAGAGTAGGCTGCACATAGCGTTAAAATGTATTAAAATGGTAAATATATTAGGTTCTTAAATTATGAAATCTACTTTTAGACAATTCAGCAATCGTTAGGTAAAATATCTCTTTGAGTGCTGATGTAATTAGCACTCAAAGATCTTGATTCTTGTGTAATTAGTTCAAATTTTTTAACCGTCTTAAGCTTGCTCTCAAATCGGTAATTTAATTCAAATCAACTGCTTTCTCTGATAATAAAATGCCTTATGCCCTTTTCGCCTTAGTTGTGTTTTTGCTGAACCATTAATAAACATTTTTTATAGTTAAATCATTAACCACCCTAAAGTTACCTATCTTTTGAAGCATCATCATTATAGAATTTTGACACATCTTAAAATGCCTTCTTTATTATTTTTGCATAACTCATGTTGGCTTTCCAGTGTGCAATTTAGCCAAGGTCTCCCCACTTTATCTTTTTGAAAGTTTGTTCAAAATTCAGTTTTACTTTTATGGCTGAAACATTATTAACACCAGTGATATGTCTTTCATACGGTGCCTTGTGGTACTAATCATGTTTGGTTAAATTGAAAGTGTCTCATGCCTCACATTTAGTTAAAAATATGAAGCCTCCAATACTATCAAAATGCATCATCTTATTCTTGACTTCCCATTATTATTTATCCATTTTCTGTTTATATGTACAAGAATTATGATGTTAAAAAAACAATAAATAAGAATTTTTTCTGTTTTGGTAATTTAAGTTCAGAATACATTTAATACTTGATGCAAATTGATCTTTAAATTGAATTGATTAATGGAGAAAGAGATTCATTATGCATTGTGCACATGATGAGATTGTGCATTTTAGTGTTAAACAACAATAATTGTATCCGATTTGCAAATTCTTCTTCTTTAGTGAGTTGAGATATTTGATGGTTTCAGATATCTGACATTTTGGAAAACTGATGCTCTACTGTATAGAGATGAACTTGATCATTCTATACTTTGTTAAGTAATATCAGAACAGTTTTCTAGAGCTATATATCAAGATGTTATAATATATGACAGTACTACAAGTACTTGTATCATATAGAAATACAATTCAGAATTTTGATTATCTTTAACACTTTAAAGATTTTGGTATAGTACATTTGATAAAAGTATCAATATGTCTATATGATTGATGTTTCAGCTAACACTTTGCTGTGTTGTTGTAACAATGCTGTCACTGGTTGCTCTAAAAAGGGACCACTAATCTTGTCTGAAAAGTAGTTTTCACTTAATAATAATGTAAAAAAAAACCTGAGCAACACTGAACATGCAACTGATTCCACAGCTAACATGAGATTTATGAGGATGTTTTTAAGAAACTGTGATATTAATTACATTTTAATACATTAAAATCATCAAAATTATTTATCTTCCACTTACCTTAAAAAATCTTCTCTCAGCCCAGAGTTACGTCACACGAACGTTGGAATGCAAGAATGATTGTAAGGTTATATTAATAACAGACTCAACTCGCATGTATGAACAGAAGCAATTAGAATTTTATTTTATTCTTTAAACTTTCAACATTTGATTGATTTACTTTTAAAATTTTACTCAAAGTTACTCAAATTTTCTGTTAACTTAAACTTCTCTGCCTTCACATCATTAACAACAACTGTTATTATTTAAAACATAAACAAGACCTTGAATCATTTTTATACAGACGAATACATATTTCTTACTACCTGAATCTAATTATTTTACTCTACTATAGACGACCCAGATTGCTGCACACTCTACACTCATTCCATTAATTTATCCCAACCCCTTTTATTTTTAACATATTTGAAGAACCCTTTATTAAAAAATATTGAATTTATTCTAATGGGTTTACCCAACTGCGTCACTCCTCTTGCTGCCATGTGCCTCGTGTGTTTTAAGTGTCCGAAAGTTTACGATTCCTCTTTTATTTCGCCCGTTCACTTCACTGCTTCTGTTTATTTATATTAAATCATTTTTTTAACTTTTGTTCACTTTTTACATGTTCAATTTAAGATTTTGTGTGCACACGTTTTTATTTCACACCCGGCCGGGTTGAGAATTTTATTCAACTGGGACGAGAGTCACTAACAAAATCTCCCACCAGAAAACTAGGCATAGCGGAATTACAATGCCTTCTGCTCTGAATCGTTCGTCATCGCACATTTGTGACGGTACAAAAAAGTCTGATATAAAAATATGGTATGCGAGGTAACAAACTATTGTATTCCGATGTTTTAAAGTCATTTCTGTGGGTTACATAATTTCCCTTGGTTTTGCCGACAACGACGCAGTTCCGAGACAACAAAATAATTTCAAGGACAGCAGTGTACGTGCAGCCAAAAAGACTTATAATGGTTACAGCCGCTAATAACGGCGCTTCATATTTATGTTTCATTGGCCAACAGCTCAAAACGTCATTAAAACCACTATGACGTTATAAAAATACGTAACAAACAAGGCTATTATATAACCAGAGACAAAAGAACGATGACGTATACTCACACACACATACGTAAAATTTGCATAATTTTCGCCCCAGTCGACAAACAACAGCAGCAGCAGTAACAACTTGTTACAGGCCGCCGGCAATTTATACCGGCATAGTGTTTTAAACAGTACAAAATGTAGCCAAAATATCATTATGTGATAATTAGAAGTGAGCTAAACAGTGAGCAGTAATTGTTTTCAAAATTATGCAGTAGAGTCAGTGATAATATCAAAAAACGTAACCAAACCAACTTAAGGCCTCAACATGTGAAACCTCTTCTAGAACTTCTAGTCTACAGATCCAGGGAAGTGCAAAACAAAATTTTTACTAAAGAGCTCGTTAACCCTATGATTAGATATGTGTACACAAAAGTAATTTGAATTTATAAGTATGAATGAGGAGAGAAAGCGGGCGTGTTTTTCTAATGTCGACATCCGAACGGGGTGTTGGTTTGCGTTTGCGTTCAGCCAAGATAATTAAAATCATTTAATAGCAAAACAGCTGCTAAATTAAAATATGATATTTGTTGAATTAACGATTAATAAAATATAAAGAAGTTTATGATGAAGACGAGCCAACTTTAATGGCCGCCATGTTGATTTTGTCCGGTGTACACGCTTATAGCATTTATGGAATAAACCAATATTAATGATTAATGTTTATACCGAACGTATTCTCATTTCAATGCCTGTCCCTGCCAGCATTCTCGCTGAGCAGAATCCTGGATCCTTAGGTAATAACAAACAACATAACGAGACTGAAATAAACAGATGCTATAGTTATGGTAGATACCATAATTATGGTAAATGTGACACACGTGCTTTATTCGATTAATGTAAACAAACTCAAAGATAAGTTATTAGATATTTCCTATGACAAATACATTTATATACATATAAAAGAGAGTGAAAGATGACAAATGCCGCCCAGAACTAGGGACATAATTATATGAAAGATGACAAATGGGCCCGAACTGGTGACTATATAAAACACATTAATAGATTTTATATAATAAGCCTAAATGGTGGCGGGGTGGACAT
The DNA here is from genome assembly GCA_034769895.1 of Magicicada septendecula. NCBI lineage: Eukaryota > Metazoa > Arthropoda > Insecta > Hemiptera > Cicadidae > Magicicada > Magicicada septendecula. The sequence continues at coordinate 217,083,983 of CM068372.1, forward strand.
TGAAAGTGAGAATACGGTTGTAAAGTAGATGATAACGATAAGATAAGGCGACAAACCATTAACAAATGTCATAATGGCAGAAAATAAAGAAAATAATTCTTTATTGAACACAATTGATAGTACAAACAATAGCCAAATAAGCATGACAGAATCAGTAGTCACGAGTGAAGGAGTTGTTCACTCAACACCAATCCAAAATAACAGGGCTGAAAACAGCGAAATTATAAAAACAATGCAAATGCTTTTCAATCAGAAATTCAGTAAACTTGATGAGAAATTTAATGAACAAAATAGCGAAATTAGAAGAATACAGAATAATTTTAATGTAAAATGTGACGAAATAAAAAACGAAATCGAAAAACAAAATTTTAATTTTGATAAACGAGTTGATGAAATGCACGCACGTTTCGATAAAACGGAAGAGAAAATAGTTGCATTAGTTAATGAGAAGTTGGATAGACAAAAGAATAAAGTAGATGAAAATTACGAGAGTAAAATGGGGGTAGAGAATAGTAGAGAATCAGATAAATTGAATGAAAATAAAGACAAGGTAAGTAGCGGTGAGAATTATGATAATAGAATTAAGAATATGGTGTTAGAAAATAATTGTGTGAGTATTGAGAGTGTAGCTTGGTGTGATAAAGAGAGATATATTGAGAGAGAGAAGTGTTATTGGGAGAGTTATTATGAGAGATATTTTAAAAGAGAGAGATGTTTTGAAAGTGAGAGATATTGTGAGAGAAAGAGGGAGATAGAGATTTTTAAGATGGGTAGAACTTATGAAGAATTTATGGAAAAGTTAGGAACAGAGATGAGATATAATAAAAATAAGAACTTACTTTTTAATGAAGCTGATATAGCAGTAGGAGAGGATGATAATGAAAATAATGACTTTATAACATACCTAGTGGTGACGAATTATACTGGAGGCGACAGGACAATGACCAATCGTGACAGATTAAATGAGTTTGTGGAAAATAAGGAAAATTTGAATGGTAGATGCATTTATGATGTTAATATAAGAGATTCAATAATAAGCAATGTATATAGATATAAGATAAGATTATTATTTGACGATATGGGGTAGTTGTGTATTGTTTATTGTGTTATGAACATTTAATTGTGTGGACAGTGTTTTTAAAAATGGACTGATCAGGACTGATTATGGTAAATGATTTAATGATTATGTGAGTTGTATATTTTTGTGTATTGATGTCTATGTATTTGTGTATTTTTGCTGTTGTGTACTTTATGTATTTTTTTTATGTAAGCATGTATTGTACGATTTTAAATAACTGAAGAAAGTTTAAATGATATTATGGAATTTAGATTTTAAAGGGTTAGTAAATGATTAAGCAGGTAATGTATTTGGATATGAAAGGGATTGTTGTTAGTTGGTAAGTGACGAATTTTGTAATGGTGTATTAAGTTGAAATGTTGTAAAGAGTTTGGGAATAAGGATAAATCAGGGCATTGGAGTTAGTTGAATAAAGTTATTGGGAGTTAGGGAAAATAAAGTGCTGAAATGCTGATAATATATAAAGAGGTGTTAGATATTTTAGGGACACAGTAGGTAGGGATTATATGTAGAGGTGAGTAATGTGTATGGTGTTTATATTTGTTGTTGTTGGTGATATTTTGTAATAAGGGTAGTGGTGTAGGGAGTCCAACGAGAGATGTTGAGACGGGAAGGGACCGTTTAGCGCCGGAAAGGGTTATCTGAAAGGGTCAGAAACCGATAAGGGAATGAGTTGGTTAGAGGGAATACACACATACTAGTACAAAAATGAGCGGTGCCAGAGGTTTTAAATGGGATTTGTGAAGGGGGTTTATTATAGAGATATTGGTGTCAAAATATATTAATGGTTAGAAGCGGCTAGTGTAAAAAGAAAAAAGGGGTAGTAAGGTTAGGTTGACAAATGCCAAAATAAGATAGAAAAAAATGAATAATAGAGAGTCACCCAAACTAGTTAAGGATAAAAGGATTAGAAAGGGAAAATTCATAGTAGAAAGGTAAGGTAAATGGAAAGGTAAATGATAATTTTGAAATTTTTGTATAGAATCTAAATGAATGTTAAATGATAAAAGTTGAATAGAGAATTGTTGATAGGAAAAATGTTATAAAATTTTGCTACAAGTTATGTAAATTGTTTATTTGTGAATTGTTCAATGTTAGTGTTTAATGCTTATGATGTACAATGTTTTATTGTGTTTTATTATGACAACAATAGTGTGTGTGGATAGGAGGTTACTACCAAGATAGTAACGATTATAAGATTAAAATTTTGTAAAGTTTGTCCATTCTCTAGAGATGATTCTATTATAAAGAAGGTTAAATGTAAGAAAAGGTCGTAAAGAAATTATAAAACTTTTAAATTGTCTGCCATGATATAGATATTGTAAGATTATATGAAGTAAATTATTAGGGTTAATGGTTGTTGTTAAAGCAGTTAAATGAATTGTTTCTATAGGTTAAGAGCAATTGTTTCATGTGATAAAGAGTGTGAATATAATTGACAGGAGTCAGAAGGGTGTACCAGATACCGGAGTGTTAAAAGGAGAAGTAATTTACTATCTTAATTCTTGATATACATTGTTTGAAGTTTGTAGAATTAGGCAAACCAATGCCCCAGAACGCAAACCAACGTGCTAAGAGGAAACATATCAGTTGTGGATATGGATATAGAGAAGGCCATTATTTTAAAATTTTGTATCGAATGTTTCAGAGTTTTATGGTGTGGTGACCGCGGTCCTGAGCTGGCCGGTGCGTCAGAACAGGAGCATAAAGTGCCTCATGGCCTTATGGTGTAGGGATCTCTCTGGAGAAGTCCAGTAAGGTCAGAAGGTGCGAACCTCATCATTGGACCAAGGGTAAGTGATTGAATTTATATTTTTTGTAACACTACAGGGGGTTGTGGCTCCATATCTGAGCTGATCCTTTTAGAGAGGTGTGAATGAGTCAATGAAAGTTTTTGTGTCTCGACACAAAACCTTTCATTGAGGGGGTTTTGTGACGGTACAAAAAAGTCTGATATAAAAATATGGTATGCGAGGTAACAAACTATTGTATTCCGATGTTTTAAAGTCATTTCTGTGGGTTACATAATTTCCCTTGGTTTTGCCGACAACGACGCAGTTCCGAGACAACAAAATAATTTCAAGGACAGCAGTGTACGTGCAGCCAAAAAGACTTATAATGGTTACAGCCGCTAATAACGGCGCTTCATATTTATGTTTCATTGGCCAACAGCTCAAAACGTCATTAAAACCACTATGACGTTATAAAAATACGTAACAAACAAGGCTATTATATAACCAGAGACAAAATAACGATGACGTATACTCACACACACATACGTAAAATTTGCATAATTTTCGCCCCAGTCGACAAACAACAGCAGCAGCAGTAACAACTTGTTACAGGCCGCCGGCAATTTATACCGGCATAGTGTTTTAAACAGTACAAAATGTAGCCAAAATATCATTATGTGATAATTAGAAGTGAGCTAAACAGTGAGCAGTAATTGTTTTCAAAATTATGCAGTAGAGTCAGTGATAATATCAAAAAACGTAACCAAACCAACTTAAGGCCTCAACATGTGAAACCTCTTCTAGAACTTCTAGTCTACAGATCCAGGGAAGTGCAAAACAAAATTTTTACTAAAGAGCTCGTTAACCCTATGATTAGATATGTGTACACAAAAGTAATTTGAATTTATAAGTATGAATGAGGAGAGAAAGCGGGCGTGTTTTTCTAATGTCAACATCCAAACGGGGTGTTGGTTTGCGTTTGCGTTCAGCCAAGATAATTAAAATCATTTAATAGCAAAACAGCTGCTAAATTAAAATATGATATTTGTTGAATTAACGATTAATAAAATATAAAGAAGTTTATGATGAAGACGAGCCAACTTTAATGGCCGCCATGTTGATTTTGTCCGGTGTACACGCTTATAGCATTTATGGAATAAACCAATATTAATGATTAATGTTTATACCGAACGTATTCTCATTTCAATGCCTGTCCCTGCCAGCATTCTCGCTGAGCAGAATCCTGGATCCTTAGGTAATAACAAACAACATAACGAGACTGAAATAAACAGATGCTATAGTTATGGTAGATACCATAATTATGGTAAATGTGACACACGTGCTTTATTTGATTAATGTAAACAAACTCAAAGATAAGTTATTAGATAGTTCCTATGACAAATACATTTATATGCATATAATAGAGAGTGAAAGATGACACATTCAACAAGTGCAACTCCTGTGTGTTGGACGTCAACGAAATTTAGTGTTCACTGGTCGACGTCACAAATGTGGGCAGGACTTAATTTCGTTTCCGTCGTTTTGAGACCACGTGTAAGACTAAATTCTTCTCCAAGCCATCTTGTGCGCCTTTCGCTTAGCGTCGTTTGGGCGCTCTGCAGATGTTGGTGCTTGCGCGTTTGTGTGTATGTGTCACACAACGTTAAAATTCTCAGAATGGTGTGGTGTGATTGCACGTTGACGCATTCCAACGTATTGGCATCACCTCCCGAGTCCTTTGTCCGAACTACGCTTTATTTAACACGTGGCTGTCCCCACAGATGAAAAATGAATTGTGAATATTCTAATAAAATAAAAACCCGAAGTTAATAAAATAAAAAGCCCCCCTTTTTGCCCCATTACAATACCCCCCCAATGAGAGATCTCGCTATTTGGGCGCCATTTGTTATAATATATTCAAATACAAATAAATACAAATAAATGAAATTATTTATTTTTTTCCACTTACCTCTAAACTGTTCTTCTTCGTCAGGGTTACTTCACACGAACGTCGAGATGCAAGAGTGATTTAAGGTTATTTCAATAACTGACGCAACTCGCATTTTGTGAATAGAAACAAACTAAGATTTTATTTTATTGTTAAAACTTTTAAACTTCCAATCATATTACTTCTTGCCTCTTATCTCAAACGATTATTTCTCCAAAACTGAAATAAAAAAAATATATGCATAACACTTTTTTCTGAGATTACGACATGATTACGACAATTACAATTATAATATTACACTAAACATCTTACCTTAATTACAACAGACAGCCCAGCCTGCTCGCACTCAACATTCATACTATATTATATTTACCCTGTTATTCCAAAAAACCCCATTTAATTAAAATTGATCATCTACCCCTGCCGGCAATTTGGCTTCTCCCCGACTTCATCGCTCATCACTCCCAAACTCAGTTATTTTGTCCGAAACACTTTATTACTTCATTTTTTCTGCGAAACTGCTCTCACTACCGAATTTCTGGAAAACTGCAATCACTTTTACGGTATATTGAACTTTATTGATGAGCCCCTTTTGGGCGTCTACCTGGCCAGGTAAGCGTCAGTGAGAGAACTGGGAAGAGCGTTCACCAAGACTCTTACACTTTCAATCCTTCGACAAAGCGGAAAAGCAATGCCTTCTGTACCCAAGTCATAGTTACTGTTCAGCCAACACATGGGTTTTTCGTGTTTTAGACGTGGACGATATTTAGTATTCACTGGTTGACGTCACAAATGTGGGCAGGACTTGATCTCGTTTCCGTCATGTTGAGACCACGTGCAGCACAAAATTATTCTCCAAGCCATATTGTTTTAAACAACTTGGCTTCGTTTGGGCGCTCCGCAGATGTTGGTGCTTGCGCGTTTGTGTGTTTGTGTCACACAACGTTAAAATTCTCAGAATGGTGTGGCGTGATTGCACGTTGACGCATTCCAATGTATTGGCATCACCTCACAAGTCCTTTGTTCTAACTACGCTTTATTTAACATGTGGCTGTCCCCACTGATGAAAAATGAATTTAAAATATTTTAATAAAAAAAAAACCCAAACTTAATAAAATAAAAAGCCCCCCCTTTTGCCCCGTTACAATACCCCCCAATGAGAGATCTGTCGAAACAAGAAATCTCATTGCTAAACCCCTAAGAGGATCGGAGAGGATATGGTGCCAACAACCCCCCATTTGTGCTTATACATCATGGGTAAACAACCCCCCTGGCTCGGCGACTATGGCTGCATCTGAACGAGATCACTGGACTTCTCTATACGAGATCCCAACACCATAAAATCGAACAGACACGCACCACAGCGCACCTAACCTTCTATCATGCCACTCCAAAATCCAAACCACTGGCCTTATACCATGCCAGATCCTCAACCGATATGTTCCCCCTTATCATGCACACTGGGTCGCCTGCAGCAATACTGGGCGCGTACATATACTTATTTATACATACTATCAAAATCTTATTATCAAATTTAAAAGTTTCCTTTAAATTAAAACCAAATCTATATTACCATTAATCTCAAAACTCAAAATAAAAATCTTTTATCTGAATCTATGAGTTTTCTTCATTACTCTTAATAATCAGAAAAACAAATAAATTGAACATCTAATTAAAACATGAACTCGCTCATCCTAACATTTGATTATACATGCATACTAACCAAAACAATTCAATAAACAACAATAGTAATACACTTGAAAATTAAAACCTCAATTAGATGGCTGGCACAAAAAATCAAATTTTTTTTCCAAAAAAATTTAAATTTATTAAAATATACCTTTCTCAATATTCAGAAAATTTAAAATTATTTAAATCAATTAAACAACCAAATTGGCATTACTTCATTGCCAAAACTGGTCTAGTTTATAACATCAACCATCAGCTGATCAAACTGGGTCAAGTCAACAACCTTGACCTACATAGGTTGTACATAGGCTACATCAGAAAATACATTAAACATCTTTTAAAAATTCTATCTTCAAACACAACAACATAATAAAATATGACCTTTAAAACTAATACAGTCTTATTATAATTAACAATAAAATTGATATTTAAATTAATCCAAAATTATGCATTTTACAACTTTATTTTATTCTCAAATTCTATTAAAATTTGTCACTTATTTCCATTAAGTTTATATTTTTACTATGACTCTCTTTCTTTACCATTCTCAATCTCCATTAGTTTGGGTGATTTAATTATTCCTAATAACTTGATTGTATCAACTTGGCATTTATATCTCTATAATCCCCTCCTGACTCAAATATCACTAACAGCTTTAACTAACATGACACCCATCTCTATCAAAACATTTACCAAACATTCTCTAAACCCAACTTGCTACTCAACTCAATTCGCATCATTCTACCCTTATATAAAAAAAATATACTCTCTACCCCTTTGTACTCAGGATGTGTGTTCCCTCCCAAAAGCTCATTCCCTTATCTGGTCCCTGGATTCTACCTAGGCGACCCTTTCCGGCGCTAAACGGTCCCTTCCCGTCCCAACCCTTTTGTTGCGGACTCCTACCACACCACCCCTCTTACAAAATTCCCATAACTCTAATTACTCTCCCAATACAATACTCTCATTTACAAAATATCTCCACTTATTTATTACATCAATATATCAATCAATACTCTGCATATTTTCCCCATAACTACTGTGTCACTATTACATCTCAAATTCTACATTTCATTAATTCAAAACAATATTTACTCTCTAGTACCCCTTTAAACTCAACTTGGACTGATTTACATGTCCTAACAAAATATTAATCACCCAAAATCTACCTTTTACAAATCATTTAAAATTCTTAACTATATCAAATTACTTCCAACATTTAAATCAAAATCTTTTAACACATTAAAATCATTCTATTCAAACATTAGTTACCTTGGAAATTAGCAAACCACTTATACGTGACATTCTACTGCTGATCAGCTGATTTTCTTAGCAAGGTGAATGACCTTACTACAAACACATTTCAAAATTATACAAATCACACATTTTATCAATCCTTACCTCTAATGCAACAAATTAATACGTTTATAAGACATAATAAACACAGCATAATAAACATCTAAAACCCTATTTCTCATAGCAAGATACTGTACAACGATTTAATTACTTCAAGAGCGAGTCATCATCTTTAGGTTACAAAATTTTAATTCATTGCTCCCCTGAGCAACCACCCAGCCACACACACTATTGTTTTTTCTCTGGTGGACTGTTGCGCCCATGTGCTTCCACAAGGACGGCATAGGTGGAGGAATTTATCATCTCCGTGTCCTTGCTTCAGCGTTACATTGGAAATTATTTGGATATCATCATATCCATGTTACAAATTTATACGCCCTTAAAACGGGTCTACCACCTGGCCTTGCTGTTCCTACTCGAACAGAGTGGCAGCCGCTGTTCCATAGTTCCGGGGGATTTCCCCTAAATTCACCCCCCATCAATTTCTAATATAAACCAATTTCAAGCCAGCTATGGTCAAGGTTCTTAATTTATAGCCATAGCTGACCGCTAGCCAAAACCACGATTAGTGCTGGTAAGGCAGTAATCGCCCGAAAAGTCGGGGAAATCAACTTCTACTTTCAAGCATGTTCTAATCGTCATTAATATGCACGGCACGGCAATCTATCAGGATACAATATAAAATTGTATAAAAGGGTGTGCCATGTATTTTGTGCCATTTCGGCCTCCGGTGGAGGTAACACTCTCTGTTACCCCCAACACTTATCGCTACCTACGGTGGCACATGCCACCACCGTAGTAGCCACTTAATAACTAAATTAAATCTTCCTTCATTTGCAGTTTCTACACTCCTTAAGTATAGCGCATCTATTAACACCACTCAACCCCCCCCAAAATTTACCCACATATCTTGTATGACAACAAGTTTTTATCTTATTTAACACACTTCAACCCGTTCCTACTCTCACTTATACTACGAACTTTACAATTATTTGGTCACTTATTTACTAAAATTGATATAAATTTAAAATTATAAACATTTCAAATTATATTTTGGTATCTATTTACACTGGAGGCTGACTAACATTCCTATGATAAGTGGTAGTAAGGCAGTAATCGTCCTGAAAGACGGGGTCCTGCCGCAAGGGAAAGTTGGAGACAAGATAGATCCACTTTGTGAATTCACTTCACACTTTTAAACTCAACTCTACTCCCTCTCTTCTACCATTCATCCAGACCCGCCGTCTATCTTCCCTCCAACCCCCTTGCTACAAAACTCGTCCTTTCAGACCACACTGAAATTGCTGTCAGTGGCTAAATTTAGTTTCGCCACTGACACTAAAATTTTAATTTGTACGCACTGCCTTTATATATATGTGCAGCCTCCATTATTTACAGACACTGTAAGGCAGTGCAGGTACGTGACAGGTACACCTGGCCGCTGCACCTTGAGTGTATAAAAATCATTTATGTCACGTACCTTTAGGGGTCCCCCGCCCCGTTCAAATGTGGTGTAAATTTCAAATTTTTACCAATTTTGGTGGAGCTGGACCATCGTTGTTTCACCACCCGAAGGAAGATCCTCCAACCATGGCCCGCCTCCAAATGCCTAAAACCACGGCCAGGACTGGTAAGGTCGTGACCGCCCGAAAATGGGGGTGAGTCCCTTCTGAAAACACAAATAACATGTTAAAATTCAACAAAAAAAATTTTTACCTCGACCAATATAATTTTAAATTCGTAGCATTTTGTGTCCCCACTATCTCCTGTGTTACCTGATTACGTAGTACATATGCATTATCCATTTTTATTTCTACAATCTCATAAGGTCCTTCATATAAGAGGAAAAACTTTTTTATTTCTTTATCTTGTGCACTAGACAAGTCGTGCCTCCTTACCAATACTAATTGCCCTATCTCATACTTGACCCACTTACCCTTTTCATCATGCTTCCACTTTCTCCTCTCTCCCTTTGTGAGCAGACTCTCGTTGGCAAGTCGTATTTTGACATCTCTGTCTAAAACTCTTTCTTCCGGTGGATATTCAAAAAGTTGTTCTAATATTCTGGGTGGATGGTTTCCCTTGATTAATTCATATGGTGCAAATCCTGTCGAATCGTGGGTTATGCTGTTTAACCAATCTTCCACCTTCTTCACGTATAAAGGCCACTCTGTATGTTTGGAGTGACAATACGCCGTGAATATCCTGCCGATTTCTCGCATCACCCGCTCTGCCTGGTTCGACTGTGGATGGTAAACTGCCGTATGTTTGGGTATGATGCCTTCCCAGCCAAGAGTCTGTCCACTTGCCGCTGATGAACTGCGGTCCATGATCAGATAAAATTATCTTCGGCTTCCGTACTTTGATCATGTAGTCCTTGGTGATCTTCTCGCTGAGTACTTTGCTAGTAGCTCTCTTTACACTGTATAACCTAACAAACTTGGTAAAAGTATCTAAAACAACAAAAATATATACCACTCCTCCTCTACCTTTAGGCAGTGGCCCATATAAATCTACTGCAACTAAATCGAAAGGTTTTTCTACTTTAATATACTTCATTTCCCCTTCGACCCTATAATTGACTATGTACCATTCTATTTAATTACCAATTACAAATACATAAATTTATCAACTTCCACTTACCTTCAGAATGTGTTTTCTAGTCCAGGGTCACGTCATACGAACGTTAGGATACAAGCGTGATTTTTAGGTTGTGTAAATGACTTACGCAAATCATTTTTATGAAGAGAAATTACTTGATCTTTATTTTTTCATTCACTATACTCTGTCTCAAAATATTTGTTATTCATTTTTTGTATGTTTACAAACCATCTATTAATTTTAGTTGACTTTTAAATGGAGTACAACTTCCTCGAAATATTTTATTATATCATGTTATCTTAATTACTACAGCTTACCTTATTCTATATATATCAGACCGCCCAGCCTGCATTTTTATACACACACACACACACACACACACACTATATTAAAAAACCCTTAACATTTTTTGGAAATACCCCTCCCGGCCGGCATGTGGTCATCGCTCGAGCTCGTAGCTTCTCATCTCTTTTTGGATTTGGTAGTGTGTCCGAATTAACTGTTGATGTTCTTTAGTTGACTATGCACTTCACTGCCACATCACTGTTCCGTTAACTCACGGTTTACTGTTAAATTATTAAAATTTGTTGAAGAGCCCTTTGGCTCTGTACCTGGCCAGGCACGGTCTACAATCAGACTGCCAAGAGCGGCATAGCGTTCACCGCTAACTCGATTTCGTCTTTCTTGGTGGAAACCAAGGCCTCGTGGTTCGTTGCCACAGCTCCGTCCTATTTAATCCATGTAAGTGTTTGTGTGCTGTTCGTATAAGATATTTGTGCAGCACTGGCTGACGTCACGAGATGGGTGGGACTTAGGCTTCACATCCGGCACCTTGGTACATGTGCTCACACAAATTTTGTCTCTTAGCCATCTTTGAGTTTCACACCGGCGTCAGTCCGCGCGCATGGTTGTCGGGTGTGATCGGGCGCACTGCCACATTCTCGCAAAATTCTTGGAAATGTCGACTTGGTACATTCTTCTGTACTGATTGCACAACTGTCGAGACGTATTGTGTCTTTGTTAGAACACTTTTATTACTATACAACATGGTCACAGTTGGAAATTACGTTTCTAAATATTTTTTATAAATCCCAAAATTTAATAAAATGAAATCCCCTGTATTTGTCACGTTACAACTACTTTAGACTTTTGACACAAATCGCAAACTCTTAATACTTTTCTAACTCTCTTCTCCATATTTTTAAAAACACAAGATTCTTTTAATACATTTGTACATTTTTTCGCCCCAAAATGACCATACCTTATGTGGCAATCCCAAATAATTCTATCTACTAATTCATCAGGTATCATTAACCTCCAATCTCGTTCACCCCCTTCTGCGTTCTTAAACAGAATTCCCTTATGTATCTGGAAATGTGTATTATACTCTGAACCATTAATATCTGCTTCTAAACTAGTTATTATCTTACCTAATTTATTTTCTGATCTTTGAATGTCTTTAATTTCCCTTAATTCCTCCCCAAAAATTCTATCTTCCCTGGTTAATCGAAAAATTTCTATTTCTTTCAGATCTCTACCTGTCTTATTATCTATAGTATCTACCCTGGACAGAGTGTCCGGTACTTTATTATCTGACCCCTTAATGTATTCCCAAGAAAAGTTGTACTCTTGTAAAGCTAATACCCACCTGGTTAATCTGCTATGCGTCAGCTTACATGTATTTAGAAATGATAAGGCCTTATGATCGGTCCTAATGACGGTTTGGTTTCCTAGCAGGTAAGTGCAGAATTTCTTCACCGCGAAGACGATGCTCAGCAATTCTTTCTCTGTAGTGGTGTAATTCTTTTCTGCTGCCAATAAGGTTCTGCTGGCAAAAGCGATGGTCCTGTGCTCCTGATCCTCACCCTCCTGGTAAAGCTCTGCGCCAAGGCCTATGTTGCTGGCATCCGTCTGTAAATAAAACTTTCTCTGAAAATCTGGGTGATTCATCATTATCATGTCTATAAATTTCTCTTTAATTTCATTGAAAACAATTCTCTCCTCCTCTCCCCATCTCCATTGTCTATTCTTTTGTAAAACCGCACTTAATTTAGAGGTAATATGCGCATAGTTTCTCTGAAGTTTTCTATAAAAATTGCATAATCCTAAAAAGCTCTGCAACTGTTTAATATTTTTTGGTTCTGGAAAACGTATGATAGCTTCTACTTTGTCTGGGTTTGCTAAAATACCCTCTGGAGTGATAATAAAACCTAAAAAGTGTATCTCTGTTTGTAAAAATTTTGATTTCTCCCAATTAACAGTTAATCCACCTTGTTGCAATTTGTTTAAAACATATTCTATGTGTTCTAAGTGTTCAGAGAATGTTCTTGATGCTATTAGTATATCGTCAACATATACAGTTAAAAAATCTAAATCCTTTTGTTGTAAAATCATATCTAAGCATTTTATAAAACTGGCTATGCTAGTGTTTAGTCCAAATGGCAGGCGTTTAAATTGATAGTTTTTACCATTGAAAAGAAACGCAGTAAATTTACGGCTCTCTGGCGGTAATGGAACTTGCCAGTAGCCTGCTGTTAAATCTAAGGACGTCATATATCTGACTCCACTAAACTTTTGAAAAATTTCGTTCTTGGCTTCCGGCGACTCCCGGTCAGGTATTATAATCTGATTAATTTTTCTGGCGTCTAAACACAATCTTACCTTTCCATCCTTTTCGATGACCACTACCAATGGATTCGAGTAAGGCAATATTGATCTCTCAATGATGTCCCCTTCCATCATGCGGTCCAACTCTTCTTGAACTCTTCCAACTCCTCTTCGAAAATGGCACTGGATAACTTCTCTGCATGTAGGGTGAGTGCTCTCGAATCTTCAGCTTGCATACATAGTCCCTGGCTTTTCCAGGCAACTCAGCAAACACATCTCTAAAACGTTCAATAACTGCCCACAATTCCTGTCGTTGGGGACTCCCTACAACTCCACCCTCATTAAAAAATTTCTCTGCCCTATTTTCCCATACTCTCTCATCATTCTCCATGCTCTCACTCTCTTGACACACATTCACTCTTGTTTCTATAATTCCCTCGCCTACTCGGTTTTGTATCATCTTTACACCCGTAACTCTAACCTTATCTAACACCCTCTTAAAATCTACCCTGACTGGTTCATGCCCCTTATTAAATTCTACTATTCTCTGGTTAAAATCAATTACTGCTTTATTTCTCTCCAAAAAATCATTTCCCAGAATTATATCTAAATTCAAACCCTTAACTACTAGAAAAGTATTCTCAAATTCTATTTCATTATTGTATATGTTTAATTGTACTTGTTTAGTGACTCGTTTACTTCGTACTCCAGTTACCCCCACTACTGTTACTCCCGCAACTGGTAATGATGGAATATTCTTATTTACCCTTTGAAATTCACCCAGTACATTCTCTGAAACTACTGATATCTCACTACCTGTATCAATCAATGTTTTGTAATTCTTACCTTCTATGGTTACAAATACCTCCGTTAGTCCCGTTTTGGTTTCTGTCATTTCGGCAGCGTCCTCCTCCAGTAACTCCTCCGCCATGTCTCTGATTGATAATTATGTTGCTGCGGTAGTTATGCTCCTCTTGGACCCCCAGGTTCTCCTCCGACAATGGATGGGCCCTGTTCCCCATTGTCTCTACTAGTTTCCCGTTGATGGACCTGCTACTGCCGGGTTATATCCACCTCTTCCTCTGTTTCCACTTCCGTTTCTCCTCGGTGCTCCTCTAGTGTTCTCGCCTCCTCTCTGCAGTTGATTTTGTGGCTGATACGTCCGCTTACTGCGTTGACATTCTCTTGGTTTGTGGCATCTAAAACGTGGTTCTTATTGAATAATTATCAACATTACAGTCGGCGCATCTCCAACCCTCGCCTCGATTATCATTATTTTCCCCTCGTGCCCCACGGTGAAAGTTTGGTATTCCCCGGGATTGATTATAATTACCATTCATATGTGTTACTGGTGTGTTTATTCGCCTACTCATATCACGTTCCCGTATATTTTGAAAAATATCCAATATTTTCTCTAGTTCTGTAATCTCTAGAATCTCGCGGGTCATTAGTGTAATCTGTATTTCTCTGGGCAAATGCTTACTTATGTGATGGACGAATGATCGAAATGGTAACGGTGGCTCTAAATATTTGGCCTCATTGTATAATCGCATTACATACATGGTTACGTTGCCCCCTTGGGTCCCAAAATTACCTGGTCCCATAATTTTACTCCGCAATATTTCTTGCTCTTCTTCCGACCAGTATTTTTCTCTGAAGGCCGTCTCAAAACTCTGATAATTTACCCACTCTACTTTATGTACCTCCGCCCATACCGCGGAATTCCCTCTAAAACACTTCATTATTTTTAGCAATTGTACTTCCCAACTACTTCTACAAAACTGATTAAATTCTTTAACTCTATTTAAAAACTGCATAGGGTGTACCCCCCTGTTTTCACAATTAAACAACTCCAAATCAATATCGCTATTCATATCATTAGTAATTACTATTTGTTCAGTAACATGATTAAGTTTTTCATTTATAGCTACATTCAATTCATCTTTAACATTAACTATGCTCTGCTCAATTGATATAAATTTATTATTATTTAAACACTCAACTTGTACGTGACGCTTATCTATACTATTCACTGTATTTTGTATGGCTTGTATCTCTGTTTTGCAATTACTTTCGATTTCATTTATTTTGACATTGGTACTAGTTTCATATGTTTCAATCTTATCAACTATACAATTAAACTTGTACTAACTAACAGCATTACATTCAGTTATCTTACATTCAAAATTTTCGGTTACCTCCTGTATTTGTTTATCGATTTTTTCTACCACACTACTCTCTATTTCGTCAATTCTATTATTCATACTATTTAATGAATGACTCAACTTTTCGTTTAATTCAAATTTCAATTCGTTAAAATTACTTTCGCATTTCATTTTTACCTCATTAATGTCAAATTTAAGTACATCAAATTTAGCATCAAATTTACAGTTAAATTCACTTTTAATTTCATTCAATTTTATATCATTATTGTCAAAACGATTATTTATGTTTATCGTATGCTTTTCTAACATTATGTGTATCATTTTTAACATTTCATTACTACCGTCCGGTTTTTTATTTTGGACCGGCGTCGACTGACTTTCTGTATTATTGTCAGTGAAGCTGACTTCATTGTCATTAATTTTACTTTCCCTACTCAGTTTTGGGGTTATTTGAATCCCCGAATCATCTGTACTATTTGTTCCATTTACATTATTTTTTGTTTTATTTTCCTGACTCACGTTTGGAGTCGAGTGGATTTCAACATTATTCATAATATTTGAATCATCACAGTTTTCGACACTAGTCGTTTCATTTATATTGCTTTCATTATTTCCTGCCATTTTTATAAGTTTATTAATCTAGATTTTCTTACATAAAAACATCTACCACTTAACTCTTAACCTCTGAACATTGTTGTACTACTTTATATGTGCTACGTAATTTTTACGTAGTTACTTTACCTTCAAATCAAACTTGCATTTTACTTGTAGGTGTGGTCTTTATATTTTAATTTATAAAAACTGTCCCTGCTTCGGACGCGCCAATTGTGATATTAATTACATTTTAATACATTGAAATCATCAAAATTATTTATCTTCCACTTACCTTAAAAAATCTTCTCTCAGCCCAGAGTTACGTCACACGAACGTTGGAATGCAAGAATGATTGTAAGGTTATATTAATAACAGACTCAACTCGCATGTATGAAGAGAAGCAATTAGAATTTTATTTTATTCTTTAAACTTTCAACATTTGATTGATTTACTTTTAAAATTTTACTCAAAGTTACTCAAATTTTCTGTTAACTTAAACTTCTCTGCCTTCACATCATTAACAACAACTGTTATTATTTAAAACATAAACAAGACCTTGAATCATGTTTATACAGACGAATACATATTTGTTACTACCTGAATCTAATTATTTTACTCTACTATAGACGACCCAGATTGCTGCACACTCTACACTCATTCCATTAATTTATCCCATCCCCTTTTATTTTTAACATATTTGAAGAACCCTTTATTAAAAAATATTGAATTTATTCTAATGGGTTACCCAACTGCGTCACTCCTCTCGCTGCCATGTGCCTCGTGTGTTTTAAGTGTCCGAAAGTTTACGATTCCTCTTTTATTTCGCCCGTTCACTTCACTGCTTCTGTTTATTTATATTAAATCATTTTTTTAACTTTTGTTCACTTTTTACATGTTCAATTTTAAGATTTTGTGTGCACACGTTTTTATTTCACACCCGGCCGGGTTGAGAATTTTATTCAACTGGGACGAGAGTCACTAACAAAATCTCCCACCAGAAAACTAGGCATAGCGGAATTACAATGCCTTCTGCTCTGAATCGTTCGTCATCGCACATTCAACAAGTGCAACTCCCGTGTGTTGGACGTCGACGAAATTTAGTGTTCACTGGTCGACGTCACAAATGTGGGCAGGACTTAATTTCGTTTCCATCGTTTTGAGACCACGTGTAAGACAAAATTCTTCTCCAAGCCATCTTGTGCGCCTTTCGCTTAGCGTGGGTTAGGCGCTCCGCCGATGTTAGTGCTTGCGCATTTGTGTGTGTGTGTGTCACACAATCGCAAAATTCTCAGAATGGTATGGCATGATTGCACGTTGACGCATTCCAACGTATTGGCATCACCTCACAAGTCCTTTGTTCTAACTACGCTTTATTTAACACGTGGCTGTCCCCACTGATGAAAAATGAATTTAAAATATTTTAATAAAAAAAAACCCAAACTTAATAAAATAAAAAGCCCCCCCCTTTTGTCCCGTTACAAAACATAACCATTGAGAACAATTAACTATTTTGTAGATGTTTTTTGCTAATGTCATATTTCCCTACTGTGGTGCTACATGTTTATCCATTAACAGTAGCTCAGTACAGTATAATCTCCCTGTAATGGGCAAAATGGGAAAGGGAAAATTGCCATTCAGAAAGCATAGTCAAGTGGGTGGGTGGGTCTGAATACAAGTAAAATTAAGTTTTATAAAAATTTACTTATTAAGTTGTTAAACATTAAATTTGTACAGTATTATATTATGCCTATTATTATAAATATGTATTTATTAATAATTATTATTATATTTACTAACATTTACAATAATTATAAAATTTAAATATATGGCAACTTTATTACAGTAATTAAATGTGTTGAAGACCAAGGTGATGGCTTTTCATGGAACTGATCCTATACAAAAGTTGTACATGGTACTGTTCTGGAGCAGGTCAGTAATTTTGAATAGCTGGGCTATAGTGTGTCTTACATCACAAACAATGACAGTGTGAATTAGCTACATAAGTTCAACCAGTAGTGTGGGACTGTCAGGAGAACTCTAAAATCAATGAGTAAAGAAACATGCCTGAAGTTTTACAAGGTGATGGCCTTCTCCACACTTCTCTATAGATCTAAGAATCGGAGTTTAACAAAATTCCGGGCACATTGTATTCAAATAGCCAAAATGAGATTTCTCAGGCATGTTCAGGACATACTCTTCAAGACTGCAGAAGAAATGCAACTATACTTGAGGAACTGACTATTAAGAGTATACTTGATAGGACTGCCCAATATTGCTAAAATAGCTGAAAAATCTTAACTGAATGGATGACTGCTGCATCCCCAAACAACCATTAAATTATAAGTTGAAAGGATGGAGAGGTGTGGGATGTGTGAAGACCAGTGAGAGCAACCAGTTCTAGTCTGTGTGGTTGGGACTAGAACAGACAATTTTAACCGACTTCAAAAAAAGGAGGTTCTCAGTTCGATGCGTATGTATGTATGCCCAACAATTTCTCGAAAACTACTGGACAGATTTTGGTGAACCTTGGTTTATGTGACTTGGCATTGTTTAACTTAGGTCACAGAATAAGAATTTTTCAAATAGTTGAATATTTTTATAGTTACGCTTGTAGAAGTACAGTACTTGTCCCATTGTGCATATGGACTTTTCAATGTATAATTTTATTATTTCCAAATAATATAATAATTATTACATCACATTTAACATATTCGAGTTAATTCTCTATTCTTTCCAAGTTTTGTAATCTTAACATTTCTTGATGTGCTCAGATATCATGTGGCTGCTTTAAAAATTTATTTGGATCTAGCTCATTAATCATAAGTCCATATAAAGACTTCACTCTGCTTAAGACCACAGAGGCCCTTTGCAATGTTTACCCAGATTGACAACTGCAGTCTTCAGGGTTGTCCTCTGCAGTTTATGTACCATAACAGCCCAGCTCAGTGTAAGTGGCAGCATTTGCCATTCAACATCTACGTAACCTTGGCTGGTTTGGAATGTCACCATAACCAGAGTTCTCATCTTAGATCCGTTCTTATCCTTAACCTTCTCACCAGTTTTTGGATCATCAAATTGGATAAGCACCATCAGGTAACTCTCCACATTCAATTTGATCGCATCTTAATGCGGGGCATCAAAATTTTTTAACACTATCCATACTGCCAGTTACTAATCCTTTCATCACTGATATATTTTGTCAAAGCATAACTCTGGTTCCAATGGATAATTTAGTATACTAAGAAGTTCACCGCATTTGTTTGGATCTGTGGAGATTGCGTTAACTGGTGTTAAGGTGCTGCATCTCTAGATTAATCTACAGTAAAATATTCGTAGATACATCTTGTTGATTGCTGCATCATGTCATTGTTGTAGTCATCAACTTGCTTTACAGTTGGAAATATTTTGACAGCTGCTCCATATTTGAATATTCCTATTTGAGGGATGCGACTTCTTTCAAGCAGTAACTCTTAACTGTAAAGAAGTAAGTTGACCAAATCGTAAAATGTTAAGCAAACCTATGAAGACAATGTAATTTCTTTGGTGCAAGATTGTGGTCAATTCACACATTGACAATTATTGCTAAAGATGTACTTCAGGCTCATACTATGCTGGCTGTAAAAAACACCAATGGCCATTAACCGGTGGAAGCTGCACAAGATCTCCAAACAATAAAATATGTACACCACCAAACAGCATCTTTGACATGGTAAATTAATGTAAACGCAAATGGATAATGTGTAGTATTTCATAAGATAACATAAAGACTTTGTCAATTATAAGCCATTTTATATGATGCCATTTCATGCGTTCTTGTTCCATACGGTCGCCAGACATAGCTCTGTAGGTTGCAGTTTGACTAGGTTATAGTTGGTAGACTAAACATATAGCCTCTGTAGTCTATGTTTACATTGTTAGTTGATTAGTTGTTAGTTTTAGATTTTAGTTAGTCTATTAGTTGATTTTATATGTTAATTTTTGTAAAAACATTAACAAACCCTTTTGTATAATTTGTAACAGTAGAAAAAACAATTTTATTGATTTTTATCTCCTTGTTTGTTTCTATTGCCCTATTGAAGTTGGCCTACATCGTTATTCATTGTAATTTGGGTTTACTAAAGATTGTATAATTGTCAAGAGAAAATAATTGAACAACAGTAGTAGACATGGGAAAAAATTAATTATTAATAAAATACTAACTGTACTGTATAGTATAAAAATTTAATAGCGCATAGTCATATGAGGGGGTTGGGGCAAGATAGTGCCAAACCACATTTTTGAGAAATTCAAAGTTGAAAGTTTAATCAAATTCGCAAATATTTTGATATTAGATGGCTTTTAAGAACATTATTATCTTCATTCAGTTGTGAACAAACCGCACATATTACTTGGTAGCATATACTATTGTTACACATAGGTACTAAATGTACATCACAATTTATGAAAAAAATGGGGCTTGACACTATCTTGTCCCAACCCCCTCATATATAATCATTGCCAAGATGGACTATGGTACAGACCTTTGCAATTCAGCGATTATGTTTCAAAATTCAAGCAAACTGCTTATCCATTTTTTATCGGTGGGCATAACTTATTAACTGCATTAAAGTATTTTCTGCATAATTTGTAGCCTGGACCTTCAGGAGTGAATACAAAGAAAATAGTGTCTGGTGTAGAACTGGAATCCTTAACTACTGAAGTGAAAGATATTCTTCCTGATCTAGGGGATGGGTTTGTTCAGGTAACGTACATGTATTATTCTACATTTATTAGTATAAATTGTATGTTGTATAATAGTAAATTATTTATTGGTTGAATAATGTATAAGCATAGTTTTATGAAGCGTTAAAACCTGTCATTCTTGGTGACACTTGGAAGTACTAATCATTACATCAATAACGGCTGCTTGTCACATTGTGGTAGCCAGCTGTGACTACTGTCAGAGGCATAAGTGATTGAAGTCATGCAGCTTTGTGTCCATCACATGTGATCTTGTGATCCATTCTTTCATATTGCTATGACAGCACAGAACAATCTACGCGTTTATCGAATGTGCCAGAAGGATCTCAATGTAACGCGTGTGGCGTACGTGCTACTATACGCATTTTGCGAGAATCTTCTCGACTGTGCCGGGCTTCGCTCGGGCACTCGGCCTGTGTAAAGGCCGTTGTTATTAAACTTAATAGTCACTGTTTGGGTCGTCATTTATTAACTAACATCTAACTACGAGCAGATTTTATTTAAAAGTGACTTACCTTTTGAAATCTTATTCCCACTTACACTTTATTTACCTGCTGGTTCAAGCGCCATGTTGCTGATGTTGCCAACATAATATATATTATTAAATCCGGGTCCAGGTTCGTGTAAGCGAGCACAAAAATAGAATGGTTATTGAAAATAATAACTCGGATAACATTTGGTTAAAAAGACTTGTGTTTAATGATCTGAATACGGTATTTTGAAAGAACAAAACAAGATGGAGTCGATCAAATACAAAACAAAATGGCGGCGAAGTATTTTCGCTGCACTAGTTCTGAGTACATCACAATTGCAAACATATTTTATCTTCAATTTCCTAATTTATTATCAAATGAAGCCAGAAACATACTGCAGTCTAATATTTATATTGTTACATAAACTGGATCACGTAACGTGAACCAATGCCTTGTGATTTTCCATATGTGCCGGCACATGCACACACACACACACATGCTTCCCACAAATTATTTTAATGGTACGTTCTTTTAATAAATTTGTTTGAGCTCAAAATTAATGGGTTGTAATTACAATTTTGAAAAGGTTTACTTTCCTGAGTTCGTATACTTGAAGATCGAATCAGACGTGCCTCATTGTCCAGCAGGTGTTCGGCCGGATTATTTACTGTTTTATTTTATACTGCACCACTGACTCTAATTCACATTTTTATATTGTTATTTTTATTTAACTGATTTAAACTTTTCACATTTTGTTACATTTTACCACTTTTGAATATTTTTGCTGCCAATTGCTGGCCAGCCAGTAGCGTGCTGTTCGCACGGAAGGTATTTGGCGACTGAGACAGACAAAATGGCGTATATTACCCAAGTGGAAGGGTTAAGACGTCATCGTTCTATTGTTTTGTGGCGATGACGGCATTGTTATATGGTGCAGTTATGACGTTTTTATATTTTTGATGACGTTTTTAGGAGTGTCCGGTTGTTGCTGTGTCTGACTTGCTGCCGATCGGCACGTAGGCCACCTGACCTTGACGCCAACTCTTCCGTTACTTATTGCGTTGTTTTATATTTGGAAAATTCATCCTCATATATTTGATTAGATTTGCTTTACAATAAAATTATTGGTTATGTACCTAAATTCCTTTACGGACCTAATGTACCGTTACAAAAACCCCTCAATGAGAGGTTTTATGACGAAGCATAAAAACTCTCATTGACACATTCATACTTCCTAAAGGGATCAGCCAGGATATGTTGCCACAACCCCCTGTAGTGTTTATATAAAAGAAATATTGCTAACTTACCCTTGGTCCAGTGATCGTGACAGTACCTGCATGACCTTACTGGACTTCTCTTCCGAGATCCCAACACCGCAAGGCCAGTCAGGCACTTGACGTTCCTGCTCTGACGTGCTGGCCAGCTCAGGACCACCGCCACAGCATCACCAAACTCTGAAACATCCAATAAAAAATCAAAGAGTGGCCTTGTATAATGCCATATCCACAACTGATCTATCTCCTCTTAGCTTGTTATCTAACTTATAAAGTCACTGTGAGGGCGGCATTTGTTATATTCTTAATAATGTATTATAATCTATTTTTATTTATATGTACAAATAGTACCATAATATGGCACGTGTGTACTTACCAACTTTGGTTACTGCCGGGCTCATACTCTTCTTATTTACTGTGCTTTTACCTAAGGGGTGCCAGGATTCACTAAAAGCGAGATTCTTTGAGTCAAAGAAGGTGACACAAATGAGAACACTGTTTTTAGAGTGAAAGTAACTGTCAAATTTTAATTTCCAAAGTAAATTCAGTATATAAAACCATGTGCCCAAAATGGCGTCGTACAATGTTACAAAAAACAAAATGGTGGCTATTTTAACCAACCCTATTCATTCTTAATATTCTCTTTTTGGTCACTAATTACGATCATTGAAACTGTTATCTTTGTGCTGCAGCTCTTAATTATTTACTAAATTGTATTTTCGTTTGCCCACAAACCAATGCCCTCGGCAGATATTCATGGCCATGTGCTCACTCACACACTCTCACATACGTTCACCCTATTGTAATTACATTGTTTAATTGGTTTGTTTTCGATTAATGAGCTCATTAAATTAATAAAGAAAATGACAAAGGTTTGACTTCTCTCAATGGTGATCTGCGCTGCTCCCTCGCTGTTGTTGATTGAGTCCCAGGTGCATGGCTGGTGTTCGCCTCATGTTTTAGTTTTAATTAAAATGTTAGCACTGATTTTACATGTTCTGGTTTTAATTGTTATTAAACTTGAGCCTCTATCGCTCCACCATCACAATTGTAATTGAGAATCTAGTTGTATTAAACTTTTATGTTAAAACTGATCATACAGCGATACATCACTGTTGATCCCTTGAAGAACAACGCTGAATTGAGATGGAGGCAAGTGCAAATTTGCGCTTGTGTGTGTGTATTTTACGTCATCAAGCTTTGTCATACAGGACAACGCCTGGTTACATGCGTTGTAGTCAGTGCGTCATTGTTTTTTGTTATGACGGAACAGTGTTATTGTCCAATCGTAATTCATATTGTAGTCTTTCATCACAAACACCGCCATGGCCTCTTTTGATGTTTTCACGTCCATCGGCGACCTTGGTGTCTTACTCTGGTTGAATTTGCGTTGTTCCTTTTTCCAGAGGGACAATGTACCTAACCATTCTGTGTTTAAAATTTATATAATACAAACATTGAAAATACCTATGTAACCCATAATTATGGTACTGGGTCATTATGTACTGTTACAAACCCCCTCAAGGAAAATTTTTGTGTCGAAACCCAAAAAATTTCCTTGACTCATTCACACTTTCCTAAAAGGATCGGTCTAGATATGTCACCACAACCCCCTGTAACGTTACAAAAAATTTTATCATTACTTACCCTTGGTCCCATGATGTTGGTCGCACCCTCTGACCTTACTGGACTTCTCCTGAGAGATCCCTACACCATAAGGCCATGAGGCACTCTACACTCCTGTTCTGACGCTCCAGCCAGCCCAGGACTGCGGTCACAACACCACAAAACTCTGAAACATTGCATATAAAATTTTAAAATAGTGGTCTAGTACACTTACATATCTACAACTGATATGTTCCCTTTTAGACGCATTGGTTTGTGTTTGGGGCATTGGTTTGTTTTTAATTCAAAAGTTTCAACCTCACAACTACAAGACTTAGAATACATTGAATTTTTACCACCACCAAACTCAATTTCTTCCTTGTAAAAAAATAAACAACATATATATAACTACATATAACACAATACATCAACAATTCTTTAATATACCCCCAAAATACCTTCACCTAATTATTTCTATAAATTCAGCTTACAACTATCATGGCAGACACTTTTATTATTTAAATTTTGTTACTCAACTTAGATTCACTTCTTCTATTTTGTAAATGGCAGCTTACTATAATATTTTATTCAACTTCATTTGTAACTTTAGACTTCCAACTTTAAAATCTACTATATTTCAACACTTGTTATCGTCATTACCCCTGTAATGACCTCCTAACCACACACTCTATTACCATCAACATAATAAAACATCATAAATCATTGTACATTACATATTAACATTGTTACATTTACCTTACATTAAACAATTTAAATTTACATGATTTGTACCAAACTTTATCACATTACTACTTCAACAATTCTCTATTAACTTTTAATTATTTGACCTTCATTAGATTCTATACACCAATTTCAAATTTGTCCTTACCTTTCTGTTACATTTACCTTTCTTCCATGAATCCATGAATTCTCTTTTTCTACCCTTCTATCCTTACTCGTTTGGGTGACTCTCTATTATTCATTATTTTCTCTGTCTTATTTTGGCATTGTCAATCTAACCTTACTCACCTCCTTTTCTACACTAACCGCTTCTAACCATTAATACATTTTGACACCAATATCTCTATAATAACCCCCTTCACAAATCCCATTTAAAACCTCTGGCACCGCTCCTTTTTTGTACTAGTATGTGTGTATTCCCTATCTATGCTCATTCCATCATTGGTTCCTGACCTTTTCAGATAACCCTTTCCGGCACACAACAATCCCTTCCTGTCTCAACATCTCTTGTTGCAGACTCTTACACCAATACCCTTATTACAAAATATCACCATCAACCACAAATTTAATTACCATGCACATTACTCACCTCTACATATAATCACTAACCACTGTGTCCCTAAAATATCTAACACCTCTTTATATACTATCAACATCTCAACACTTTATTTTTCCTAACTCCCATTAACTCTAACTAACTAACTCCACTGCCCTTATTTATCACTATTACCCAAACTCTTTTACAACATTTCAACTTAATACACCATTAGAAAACTCGTCACTTACCAACTAACAACACTACCTCTCAATACCCAAATCTATTACCTGCTTAATCATTTACTAACCCTTATAACCTGAATCTCATAATATCATTTAAACTTCCTTTAGTTATTTAAAATCCTACAATACATGTTTACATAAAAATTACATAAAATACACAACAGCAAAAATACACCAATACACTGACATTAATATACACAAAAATATACAATCCACATAATCATTAAATCATTTACCATAAATCAGTCATAATCAGTCCATCTTAAAAAAAAACTGTCCACATAATTAAATGTTCATAACACAATAGAAGGTCTACCCTCCATCGTTAAACAATAGTCTTATCTTTGGTCTGTACAATTTATTTTTTATTAAATACATTATATTAACATCATTAATATAACACTTATTTAAATTCTTATATTTTACAAAACCGTCATCATTAATAGGGTTAGTACCTATCAATTCATCATACAACCTGTCACGATTGGTTATTGCCCTGTCACCTCCAGTATAATTAGTCACCACTAGGTACGTTATAAAGTCATTATTTCCATTATCATCTTCTCCTACTGCTATATCAGCTTCATTACAAGGTAAGTATTTACTTTTATTATCAATCATCTCTACTCCTAACCTTTCCATAAATTCTTCATAATTTTTCTTTACTTTAAATATCTCTATTTCTCTCTTTCTCTCTCTCTCAAAACATTTCTCACCATCATACCAAGCTACACACTCTCTCTCAAAACATGCAGGGGATACTAACTTATCATTACAGCACCACCTGTGAAGTGCACAAAAAACCAAGGGAAATTTATCTGTAGACCTATCGTCTTTCACATATTCACGTGAAGCCATTTCTTCACCCCCCCACCACAACATTACGGGAAAAATTTACCCCCTGCAACCCCTTTATCTGTAAATTCTCTCTATACTTTCTCTCTAATTCATCAACACTTTTTATCACTTCATTATCAAATTCTACTCCCATTATACTTTTATCACCACTCTCAATACTCACACAATTATTTTCTAACACCATATTTTTAATTCTATTATCATAATTCTCACCACTACTTACCTTGTCTTTATTTTCATTCAATTTATTTGATTCTCTACTATTCTCTACCCCCATTTTACTCTCGTAATTTTCATCTACTTGATTCAATTTGACATTTTGTAAAGTATTTTGCTTCTTGAGCTCATTCTCAAGGCTATCTCAAGGAATTTTTCTTCAATTTCTTTTAATACTCTATTTTGTGTTTTAATTAATGTGAACAGATCTTCCAACGATATCTTATTTTCAATGGCTCTAGGTGTAGAATTCGCGCTTATTTTGTCTAACAAAATCGATTCTGTGCCTGTACTGTTCATTTCTACACTATTATTATTTTCTGCCATTTTCGTACTTTAAATGTTGGGATTACTATTTCGTTCTACTTGTAACGAAATTACACAATTACTACTTACTCTATTTTGTCAACATAACCTCCTTAATCTCTCTTATTAGGTTCTGGATTATTTCGTCACCCTCTATGTCTCTGAATCTGGCTTATTTATATAAAGTAATTTTTATAAAGTCAACTGTTCGGGGCCATTTGTTATCTAACTTATCAAGTCACTGTGAGGGCGGCATTTGTTATATTCTTAATAATGTATTATAATCTATTTTTATTTATATGTACAAATAGTACCATAATATGGCACGTGTGTACTTACCAACTTTGGTTACTGCCGGGCTCATACTCTTCTTATTTACTGTGCTTTTACCTAAGGGGTGCCAGGATTCACTAAAAGCGAGATTCTTTGAGTCAAAGAAGGTGACACAAATGAGAACACTGTTTTTAGAGTGAAAGTAACTGTCAAATTTTAATTTCCAAAGTAAATTCAGTATATAAAACCATGTGCCCAAAATGGCGTCGTACAATGTTACAAAAAACAAAATGGTGGCTATTTTAACCAACCCTATTCATTCTTAATATTCTCTTTTTGGTCACTAATTACGATCATTGAAACTGTTATCTTTGTGCTGCAGCTCTTAATTATTTACTAAATTGTATTTTCGTTTGCCCACAAACCAATGCCCTCGGCAGATATTCATGGCCATGTGCTCACTCACACACTCTCACATATGTTCACCCTATTGTAATTACATTGTTTAATTGGTTTGTTTTCGATTAATGAGCTCATTAAATTAATAAAGAAAATGACAAAGGTTTGACTTCTCTCAATGGTGATCTGCGCTGCTCCCTCGCTGTTGTTGATTGAGTCCCAGGTGCATGGCTGGTGTTCGCCTCATGTTTTAGTTTTAATTAAAATGTTAGCACTGATTTTACATGTTCTGGTTTTAATTGTTATTAAACTTGAGCCTCTATCGCTCCACCATCACAATTGTAATTGAGAATCTAGTTGTATTAAACTTTTATGTTAAAACTGATCATACAGCGATACATCGCTGTTGATCCCTTGAAGAACAACGCTGAATTGAGATGGAGGCAAGTGCAAATTTGCGCTTGTTTGTGTGTATTTTACGTCATCAAGCTTTGTCATACAGGACAACGCCTGGTTACATGCGTTGTAGTCAGTGCGTCATTGTTTTTTGTTATGACGGAACAGTGTTATTGTCCAATCGTAATTCATATTGTAGTCTTTCGTCACAAACACCGCCATGGCCTCTTTTGATGTTTTCACGTCCATCGGCGACCTTGGTGTCTTACTCTGGCTGAATTTGCGTTGTTCCTTTTTCCAGAGGGACAATGTACCTAACCATTCTGTGTTTAAAATTTATATAATACAAACATTGAAAATACCTATGTAACCCATAATTATGGTACTGGGTCATTATGTACTGTTACAAGCTGCATTGGTTTACGTTAATAGGCATTGGTTTTTCTTAATTCCTAATTTCTCTAACACAGAGATAAAACAAGATTTATGATAGAGGTTTCTTTCTCTTTTGCATTCCCACATCAAAATTTTAGACTGCAGTCAATAATATTTTACTCTTTTCCAACACAAGAAGACATATACTCTTATACTAATGCAATAATATGTCAAATAATTAATCAAATTCACCAAAATCATCAAACAATTAATCTATATATTGATTATATAGCACCAAATCACAAATTCATTATTGCAAAACAATCTATATATTCAAAATTCAGTGATCAGTTTTCCTGATACTAATATTTCTTCAAAGCAAAACCATAATTATTTTTTATGCTCAATACCAATATCAACATCATATACTTAATACTTGATACTCATTTAACGTTACTACCCCCTGTAGTAACCTCCTTACCACACACACTATGACCATACAACATAATATAACATAATAAAACATTACCCTTGAACATTAACATTGCTACCTTTACATTAAATAAACAATTCACCTTTAAACAGTTTGTATATCAAATTACAAATATTACAATTTGAACATTCTATTGACTCATTTACATCAACTTTTAATTATTTCACATTTACTGTACCATTAGATCCTCAAAAAAAAATTCCACTTTATTATCAACCTTCATGTTACATCACCTTTCATTTATCATTACATTGCTACTATGAATTTTCTATTTAACATTTTCTTCTTTAATTAGTTTGGGTGACTCTCCATTATTCCCCATGATTCTATTTACTGAATAGGCATTAATATCTATAACCTTACTCACCTGCTTTCCTTCTACAATCACTAACAGGTTTACATAGGGTGACACCAATCTCTCAATAACAACCCCCTTCAACTAA
This sequence comes from Magicicada septendecula, assembly GCA_034769895.1. Taxonomy (NCBI): domain Eukaryota; kingdom Metazoa; phylum Arthropoda; class Insecta; order Hemiptera; family Cicadidae; genus Magicicada; species Magicicada septendecula. Next base: position 217,113,126 of record CM068372.1, read on the forward strand.
CTCCATTTAAATCCTTACTCCTCCTATAATAAAATATCTAATACCCTCTTTGTAACTAGGATGTGTGTTCCCGACCTTGGCAATTTGTAACAGTACAATTCTGGTCCTATAATAATCTCCTGGGAAATAATTGTTATAAAGTATAATTGTTATAATTGTTTTTAAAGCCCTATAAAGAAAACAGCACAAAGTTGTCCAAAAGTTTTCAACGACGTAATATTGAGCGGACAGGATTTGTGTCGCGGTCAGGGGAAAATCACAGTAATAGCAAAAAACAGTTCGTCATATTAAAGTAAATAAGCCTAACCCAATGATGACATCAGCTACAGGAATGCGATACACATTAAATACATCTGTAAACAACGGGGTTTGGCCGTTTCGAACAAAGGACTAGTGACATAGTTTGCCCCACCTCGGCATTGCAAGACTACTAACCGCTAGCAGTCTCGTCTCATCAGAGTAGCGTGCTGGCCGGCAATTCTCTAAAAAGCTACTTATATCTAAATTTTACACAACCAAGAGTTTGTTAAATATGTGAAAGTGCAGTATTTTTAAAATAACAGTTCGACGTAAACCCCAAATTTTGGGTTACGACAACATCGAGAGTGTGAGATCAACGATGGGACATCTTCGAAGAATTTCCAGCTAAGTCATAAAAATGGGGGGGTCCAAAAAGTCCAACTAAGGGTTTAGATAATCTTTTCTATTCATTAAAATTCGATTCATTAAAATGAGCTCAATTTTGGGGAAGTCAATTAACTAAAACTTTGTACCACGAATGAGAGTGCGAGTGAGAGAGAGGATATTTCATTACAATAATTAATAAGTGCTGGGTTGTGAAGTCATTTTTTAATAACTATATATTATGTTTATTATGTAATAAGTATAAAACATGTTATTTTGGAGGGCTTATAAAATGTTTAAGGGATATTATATGTTTACAAAATAAATGGGACTACGCCCTGAGGCATAGTAATGTGCGTGTTTGGCACATAGTTCAGTAGAGTCATTTTCATATGTACGTAGTCTTTTTGATAATAAAGGGTAATGTCATTGGTAAACAATATAAGCCAGAGTGAGTTATTTCAGGTAATACATTCCGCAAGTACTGGTTCGCTAACACGAATTCTGACCTCAGGTAAGTATACATATTTTGTTGTATTTCAGTTTGCAACATGGCGCCCGATGAAAATTTCAATTACAAAATTATCGATAATAAAAAGTAAATAATAAAATAAAGTTACATTGACGCTTTCCGACCAGGGACTCGACATAAAATATAATTTTATGTGGGGTGTGCCTACCAGAAAAGCGGAATAGTTACCTGGAGTAATATTTTGAAAGTACGTAAACACGTGCGTAAGGTAGGGTTAAGTTACGAGGCTATGTGTATATATGCGTTAGCAGTATTGTATGTGTTAGAGATATAATAAACAAAGAAAATGAGTACCAATGACAATAAAACAATAGAAATCAGTGCACCTGATGAAAATTTGACTAGTGAGATGGATGTTCCATTAACACAAATTAGTCAGATTGGTGAGGCGAGTGCAACTGCATCTGTAGAGTTAGAGAAAGTAACAGCAACACCCATCTCAAGTCGTCATGAAAACAAAACAGACGAAACAACTGCTGCTTTGATGCAGTTATTATTAACTAAATTTGATACACAGAGTAATAAATTTGATGGGAAGTTCAGCAAGCTAGATGTAAAGCTTGACGAAATGAAAAATGAAATTAAAAAACGAAATGATAATTTTGATAAACAATGTGACGAAGTGAATAAAAGGTTAGATGAGAGATTAAGTCAAATAAGGAATAAGAAGGTAAGTAGCAGTGACAATATGACGAAAAACAAGGTGATAATCAATAAGGTGAGTAACAATGATAATTTGAATAATGAGTTTACAGGTAATAATAATGATATAATTAAGAACATGGTGTTAGAAAATGATGATGAGAATATTGGGAGTGATAATGAGATATTAGAGTGTGTTGAGTTAGAGAGAAAGTGTAAAGAAAATATAGTTGTAAGGGGATTGCAGGGGGTAGAATTTTCCCTTAATGTTGTAGTAGGGGGTGAAGAAATGGCTTCACGTGAGTATTTGGGAGACGATAGGTCTACAAATAGAGTTCCCTGGTGTTTTTGTGTACCTCATAGGTGGTGCAGTAATTATGAGTTAGTGACCCCTGCATATTTGGAGAGAGAGGTGTAGCTTGGTGCTATGGTGGGAAATATATTGAGAGAGAGAGAAAGAGAGTAATAGAGATTTTTCAGATAAATAGAAAGTATAGAGAATTTGTAGAAAGGTTAGGAGTAGAGATGGTGGATTATTATAGTGAATACTTACCTTATAGTGAAATTGAGATAGCAATAATAGTAGATGATGATAATAATGATAACAATTACTTACCTTGGGAAGTAAAGGGTGTAGTAGTAGATAATTATGATGACGATAGTAATGACTTTATAACTTACATGATTATGACAGATAATACTAAAGTAGACAGAACCATACCCGATGATGACATGGTACATGATAAATTGATATGGAATAGGCCTATTAATTTAAACAACATTGTGGAAGAATATAAAAATTTAGATAAATATTATATTGATAATAATAATATCATTTATTTAATAAAAAATAAGTTGTATAGACCTAAGATTCGACTGTTATTCAATGATGGAGGATAGATTGTTTTATTGTGTATGAACATTAATATATGTGAACAGTGGTTTTGAAATGGACTGTATATGAACTGATTTTGGTCAATGATAAAATAATGAGTTTGGATTGTATATTTTTTTGTGTATTAATGTCAATGTATTTGTATTTTTGATGTTGTGTATTACAGGTAAATTTTATGTACACCATGTATGTAACAGTAAATTATAGTTTAATTGATTTAATAATAACAATTAACATGTTTTTGTTTTGACTAAACAAGTGATGAATAATGAAAGTTTAATTAATTGAATTAAATAATTGAAGATTAATTACTTAATTAAGGTGGTACAACAGAAAATTTTGATAATGAAGTTAAATGATTAAGCATATAATATATATTGAATATTGAGATGTATTGTTATTAGTAGGCGAGGGATAAATTTTCTAATGCAATTGTCAATGATCACAGTAATGCAAAGTTAAAAAGGGATAGCGCCTGGGGGTATAAATAAAGGCATGTGAGTTAGTCAATTAAAGTTAATGGGAGTTAGATAAATAAGAATTTTGAAATACCAGTAACACACAAAGAGAGTGTTAGATATTTTAGGAATACAGTAGTAGTGATTATATGTAGAGAGGTGAGTAAAGTAAAGGGTAAACATATATTTGTTGATGATGATATTTTGTAGTGGGGGTGAGGTGATAAGGAGTGGCCAACGTATAGCGTTGTGGCAGGTAATAGAGTAGTTTAAGGGAGTGTTTGCCGATATTTTGGAGGGCAAATGGTTAGGTATGTATATGGCCAGGTAGGGAATACACATCCTAGTACAAAGACGAGTGGTGCCAGAGGATTTAAATGGAATTAGTGAAGTGGATTATAATTGAGAGATTAGTGTCATAATATGTAAATCTGGTTGTTAGTAGTGGTTAGTAGAAAGAAAGGTGAGTAAGATTATAAATGTTAGTGCCTATATAATAAGTCAAATCATAGTGAATACAGGAGTCACCCAGACTAATCAATGATCAAAATGTGAAGGTTTAAGTAGAAAATTCATAGTAGAAAGGTAATAAGAAATGAAATAATAATAATGTAATATGAATATTAATAATAAATTTGAAATTGTGAAGAATTAAATGGTAGTAAATGATAAATAATTGATGGCTAATTAATAAAAGTTTAATAATTAAAAGTGTTAATTAATTAATTAATTAAAATGTAATGTTATAATTTTATATGCAAATTCAAAGATGTAGGGTGTGTAAATTTTGATCAAAGTTAAATGTGAGTTGTTTGTTTTAATGTAATACTTGCAATGTTAATGAGGAGTGTATTATTATGTATTATGTTTATTATGTATATTATAGTGTAACTCGTGTCTCGTGTTCTTTCGTATACCTCTGTAAAATATAACAGTGTGTCTGAGTGTGAAAGTGTGTCTGTGTTTCTTACGACTGCGTCCTCCCACGGTGATGTACTTCACGATGTTTGGGCCCGTAGCGAACGTACTGGGGGACCAGGTATCGTGGTTCCCGATTTGAGGTTCAAACGTAGTGGATAATCTCCGGGTGGCGCCAAATTGTTTATATAAAACAATTAAAATGGTTTGCTTATCAATGTTCTATTTGAACGAGGCGACGAATTCAATCTGTCCCACCTTTTCTCAATTTCGTGTCAATCGAGATAGCGGTTGCTGGATTCGCTACTTGAGCGCTAGCCGTCGCATTGGAAACCTTCACTAGACATTATATTTTTAAACATACACTTTGCTAATAGAAATAAAACACGATTTAACACACACAGTATAAATTTATTATTAATAGGAAGTTAATATTTTATAGACACAAGTTGTAATTAGTTTGTTCATATATAATTCTGCACCGGATAATTCTTTATAAGACTCTACTCAAGGTTAAACGATCGACTTTTGAATACAAATAAACAGTAATGGCGTTATATTTCGCCGATCAACAAATATTTTGGTCGATGTTTGTGGGTTGTTTGGATCACGTTAAAAGGTTCAGATGCAGTTACAACATTAAAAATACACAACCTTACAATGTTTTTTTCCTTATTTAGGATAATGTGTAGTGGTAATTGTTTTGTTTAAGTGTCATACAAGATGTTTATAATTCGTACATAAATATGAGGTTAGTTTTATAGTTAACAAGTGATATAAATTTATGGATCAATCCTTGTAAGAGAATAAAAATGATTTAGTGGTATTCAACGTACATTGAGAAATGGTCAATGTGCGTTTATTTTTTGGAAGTTGAAATAATTTAACTGATACTTAACAGCCTTGCAGTACGGTATTATTCGGGATGTCAAGAAGGAAGGATTATGGCATCAATATTGTTCAGCGTTCTTTATTCAGTCTTCTGCATCTCTTTCAAAGTTGGGTTGTACTTATTTTGATATTTCATATTGATTTAAGTATCTTCTCCCTCTGGAATTGGTAATTTGCATACATCAGTCTTCTGTACTCTCAATTTCTACACTTTGTTTTACTTCCAATATGTTTTAAACATTAAAAGGTGTTGTACAGACAATTCGCGTCTGGCTTGCGATAGCGTCACTTTTCAAGTAATTGTATTTAACGGTAATTACCTCGTTAAACGGCTGTTTCCATGGTAACGTATTTATTCTCATTGGTTGAGCAGAAAATCAGTACATTGTTATCAATTTTCGAATTTCTTTCAAATCTTCCCATATCTTCGGACTTTCTTCCTCCTCTTATCTTCCTTCTGAGTTATTATCTAAATGCACTGTCATTTATATTTTCTCACAAAGATTATTTTGGTACCCCACAATATTGGGTTTTATCAATTTTTCTAAGTTTAAAATTAATTCCATACTTACTAATTACATTTCTTTATTTATATAATTCCTTAATTTAATATTTGATTTTTAATAATAACTACCATTCATCCTTGATGAATTAGTCACCTGGGATTTGTCCATTACATAGTGATTTTTGTACAATCAGTAATTGTTTATGTTTGACAGTTAGGTCTGTTTCACATTTAAGTAACCATTACTGGATTTTTGTGGCTTCATACACAACATATTTCATTGAGTCCCAAATTGTTATTTTGCATTTGTAATTATGTTTAATGTATCTGGATGTGTTTTAATTAGTAACAACTGTCTTATTCAATCTTACTTGCTAATTATTTGCTATTCATTTCCAATATAAAATAAAACATCTGGGCCTATGGTCTGTATAACTCTTACAGCCATATCCATTTCATAACTAACAGTTTATATCATTCATTATTTCTTATTTGTTGTTCTGGTGCTGAACAATCTCACGTCTATTGAACTTTTTCCATTAAACTCCCCTTAGAACATGGGTATTGAATTAATGTTGATACAAACTTATTTTCTAATGCTTTTTTCTCTCCCTTCCATATTAACACCATCTAATTACTTTTCCTTGTGAAACACACCTTTAAACTTTTACAATACATTTTTAAGTTGTAACAATATTATTTACTAGTCATTACAGTGAATATCACTACTTAGTGTTCATTATTCACTGATTAAATGTTCTATCCTAAATACTATTCATTGTAACTTGTTAAATGTTATTGTTCACTCTTAAAACTAAAACATATTGTTCACTCTTAAAACTAAAACATGAGTAATTTTACTAAGTCTTTACCTTAGACTACTCTCCTCTTACTATTTATATAATAGACAATATTTGTAGTTATTGTTCACTAGCACTTTCTTAAATTATTTATTGTTCATTATAATTTATTTAATGTTTCTTTAGTATCTTATCACTCTAGTATAAATCACTTTCACTAATTCAACTTCCATTTATTTCTCATCATTTTATTCTCTTTCTCTACACACTATCTATATAAAATTATTAATATTGTGTCTTTCTTAGTTAATAAATTACATATATCCCTAACTCTTTTGGTTAGTGTATTTTTATACATTGTTTCATATTACTGACGGTTCATAATGGCCATTTTATCAATACTAACATTCATTAATAGTTTTCGTTCTTAACCGAATTTCATTGTCTTTATTATTTTGGGTTACACTATTTCTCCCTTCTCTATTTTTCATTACTTGTCTAGTTTTCTTGATGCGTTTCATCTTGTTTTCTTCCTCCTGGGTTTGTTCTCTCTTGGTTTTCATTCTTCTTCTCCTTCGTTCGTCTTGTTCTCTTTATTTTGATTTCTCAACTGGTTTCTTAACTGGCCAATCTCTGGGGTTGGGTCAATGTCGTTTGTCTGTCAGTTTATTATTTGAGTTTCTTTTATTAATCACTTTCAGTTTATTACTCCTCTTCCTTCCATGATAATTACCTTTTATTTATTTTTCACTATCCACATAATTTATTTATTCAAACATAATATCATTTAGCATTTTTTATACATACTTATTGCTATCAAAATCTATCTGAATTTGGTGATGTTATAATATTTATTAGCATAGGAATTTGAACATGAATTATATGTATGTATAAATTGTTAGTTTTAGGGTAGTTACAAATGTAACTGCATATGACACAACGTGTCAAACTATTGCAATTCCCCATATTTCGGGCGATTCGTGGTTTTGGACGACAACCAGCTGTGGGCAGAATTTGTAAAACCTGACCATAGTTGGTTGCCTATGAAATTGGTCAACTTAGAAATTTAATGGGAGATTCAGGGGAATCTAAGATTATTTGTTTGCATAGGCTATTTTCACCTAAATATGGGTGGTAGACCTTAGAGGCATGTAATAAAATAATAAGTAGGGGCATTGACCTTGAAGTTTCTGTAACGCCGAAGCAAGGATGGGAGAGAGAAAAGAAAAAAGTGCTCACTCCTTCTGCCTCAGTCCTTGTGGAGGCAACTGAACGCAACAGTTCAGGGGGGAAATAGTGTGTGTGGAGGAGAAAGAGGGGTAAATATTGTTAACAGCGCTGGATTACTTACTGTTAATGATGATAATAATAATAGTAAATTTTTTTTATAAAATGTTTTAGGAAGAGGGAAATTTTGGTAATTGTATCCATAAAATTCGGATTATATGTTTCAATTGTAGTATACAGATTTGTGTTTCTTCTATAATTATATTAATTATGAAAACAAAAAAGGGTTAATTATTATCGATGGGAATCGAAAAAATTGTATAATGTTAAGGGTAGTCAATGAAGAGAATGGCACTTCTATATAATTCTTGTTGAGTTGAAGCAAACCCAGTGCTTCTTAACACAAACCAGCACATAGCTAAGGGGAAACAGATCAGTTAGGGATATAGCATTATACCAAGCCACTATTTTGATATTTTTTATTTATTGTTTCAGTGTTTGGTGATGTTGTGACGGCGGTCCTGAGCTGGCCAGCGTGTCAGAGCAGGAGCGTAAAGAGCCTGATTGGCCTTATGGTGTTGGGATCTCGAAGGAGAAATCCAGTAAGGTCATGCAGGTACTGTCACCATCATCGGACCACGGGTGAGTTATTGTATTCATTTCATATAAATAGTAAGGGGGTTGTGGCGATATATCCTAGCTGATCCTTTTAGGAAGTATGAATGTGTCAATGAGAGTTTTTATGCTTCGGCATAAAACCTTTCATTGAGAGGGTTTTGTAACGGTACAATTCTGGTCATATAATAATTTCCTGGGAAATAATTGTTATAAAGTATAATTGTTATAATTGTTTTTAAAGCCCTATAAAGAAAACAGCGTAAAGTTGTCCAAAAGTTTTCAACGACGTAATATTGAGCGGACAGGAGTTGTGTCGAGGTCAGGGGAAAATCACAGTAATAGCAAAAAACAGTTCGTCATATTAAAGTAAACAAGCCTAACCCAATGATGACAGCTACAGGAATGTGATACGCATTAAATACATCTGTAAACAACGGGGTTTGGCCGTTTCGAACAAAGGACCAGTGACGTAGTTTGCCCCACCTCGGCATTGCAAGACTACTAACCACTAGCAGTATCGTCTCATCAGAGTAGCGTGTCGGCCGGCAATTCTCTAAAAAGCTACTTATATCTAAATTTTACACAACCAAGAGTTTGTTAAATATGTGAAAGTGCAGTATTTTTAAAATAACAGTTCGACGTAAACCCCAAATTTTGGGTTACGACAACATCGAGAGTGTGAGATCAATGATGGGACATCTTCGAAGAATTTCCAGCTAAGTCATAAAAATGGGGGGGGTCCAAAAAGTCCAACTAAGGGTTTAGATAATCTTTTCTATTCATTAAAATTCGATTCATTAAAATGAGCTCAATTTTGGGGAAGTCAATTAACTAAAACTTTGTACCACGAATGAGAGTGCGAGTGAGAGAGAGGATATTTCATTACAATAATTAATAAGTGCTGGGTTGTGAAGTCATTTTTTAATAACTATATATTATGTAATAAGTATAAAATATGTTATTTTGGAGGGCTTATAAAATGTTTAAGGGATATTATATGTTTACAAAATAAATGGGACTACGCCCCGAGGCATAGTGTAGCATGACAGATAATCCACTTAAATAGATTACCGTATGATCATTAGTAAAAATCAGTTATATGGAATATCCAGAAAAATCCAAATGAGAACCAAATAAAAATCACAATAAATTACCACCATAACAAGAAAAAGTAAATATAAAGAAAAAACTCAGCAACAAAAATAAATGTACAACAAAATAAAACCCCAAAAAACTAAAATTAAAATAAGAATAATACCCAGGTAGGATAGGAGTAGGTAAGGAAGATACCCAGACCAAATAAACGAACCAGAATAAACAAGAATAAATAATAATGAAGAAACCAAGAACGAAAAAGGAAGAGACCCAGAACAAAGAAAAATAATAATAAAATGGTACTGAAGAAACCAAGAATGAAGAAGGAAGATATCCAGAACAAACCAATATACCTAATGAACAGGGACAAGTTTGAAGATAACATGTAATAGAGGAAGCAGAATACAACCAGTACCCAAAAGAAACCCAATAGGGAGAAAACAAAAACCCCAAAAGAAAGTAAATGTCACTATAGAAAGTATAACACCCCAAAAAAACCAGAAACTCATGTAAAATAAATAAAAACAAAAGTGTTTAAAGTGCTAAGTAGAAGTGCACCCAAGAAAGTTATTGTATAATTAATAAAGACAAATCTTAACAGTTCCCCCATGATTAAACAATTTGATATTATAAAACTATTGTTATCGTCTATTCTTTTTACTTACCTTTAACACACGCCACTCTGACTTACTGCACTCAGAAGATCCCCAACTATTCTTTGGTCGCCACGATTTTTTTTTATATGGTTCAAAATCGAAACCTATTTACACTTTCTGCCAGGTTCGTTAGACGAAATCTTTCATACTGGATAGGTGCTGGTAATGTGGCGTAATAATTAGCTTAACACATAGTTACGCTATTAACTCATTTTATTAACATTAATTTCAATCTTACGTTCTCCTCCAATTATAATTCTCATCAAACTCTTTATCTCAAGTTATAATTTAAAGAAACATTCTTGTAAAAGTACCTTGATTTTAATTCTTTAAAATAGTGATTTGATAGCGCTACTTTTTCTCGTTCTAATTTTAAACATATACCTACACAACAAAAAAATAAATGTTTCAACTAACTTATTCTACATTCTTGTTTTAGTTTATTAAGGCGGCCCAGCAATGCCCACACACAACTCACATACCAATTTCTAAAAACCCCGTATTTATTTACTTGATTAAATTTGTTGGCCTCATTAACAATTTAAAATACTTTTACTTGTGTAACGGCGTCTCCTCCGACCTCGTTGCGTGACCCGCACCAGGTCCTCGTTTACATGTCCCAAAAGTTATAAGTTTATCTTAATTTCAACTCACTCACTTCATTTTCTGATTTAATTTCACTGTTTAGATAACGGTTCCATGGTTTTACCGGCTAGGTCGGCCGTTACTTTTATACGGACCGCACACAGTCTGTAGATGAGATGATCTGGCCGCACGTTATACTGTTTGTACGTTTTATAAAATAGAATAGATAGGCCGACTAATTATTACGGCCTATCTTACACTCCCGAGGCCACTGTTTTAAATTAACCAACTTTACTGTCTGATGCTGATGTTCATTCAGTGGTGGCAATTTGCAGACTGTGTTTCACACAAGCCTGCTGCTGGGTGGTTACGCAATCCGTCTGTACAATTTGTTTTGGCTAACACTGTGCATTGCTGTACTGAGACTCCCTACAGGTGAAGTCTGGCAATTTGAAAGCGATTGAATGGGTGATTTGTATTAATATAAAATTAAACTGGGGTAGCTCACATATATGAAGTGAATTTAAAATCTTTATAAAATCGAGACCAAAATCAATAAAATAAAAAAAAACCTTCTAATTCGACCCATTACAATACCCCCCCCAATGAGAAGTCTTCTGTCGAAACAGAAGAAATCTCATTGCTAAACCCTAAGAGGACCGGTGAGGATATGGTGCCAACAACCCCCCATTTATTCTTATACCTCATGGGTAAACAACCCCCCTGGCTCGGCGACTATGGACGCATCTGAACGAGATCACTGGACTTCTCCGTAAGAGATCCCAACACCGAAAAATCGAACAGACACGCACCGCAGCGTACCTTACCTTTCATCATGCTACCCCCAAAATCCTCAATCCCTGGCTTAGATTATGCCAGATCCTCAGCCGATATGTTTCCCCTTTTATGCAAGCTGGGTCGCCTTTGGCAAATACTGGGCGCATACATACACCTATAATATTTTTTAAACAAACTCATCCTTTAAAAGTTCAAAATCAGATTGTATCAAAACAAAACAAAATCTCTTATCTGAATGGATTAAATCTCTTTGTTATTATTACTAAGAAAACAAATAAATTGAATATTTAATTAAAATATGAACTGCCTTATCTTAACATTTGATTATACATATATCGTAAACAATATAATTCCATAACACTATTAATACACATAAACAATAATACAACCAAAAATGCAAAACATCAATTTAATGGCAGGCACAAAAAGTATATACAGATTTTTTTTTTTTTTTTTCTACCCCCTTTTAATCCCTTAACCCCTGATACCCGTTACATTCTACTGTGTTCTGTGCGAGGCTTCTTGGCCTTTTTCAGCCTCATCCTCGCCGTAAACCACATCTCCCTCGTGACCTGTAACTGGGTCACCGCCCATCCACACTTACTATTACCCCCCATAGACTAGCGTCTAGTTGCTTTCACAAGGACTGATGCGGAAGGGGTGGACATTTTTTTCTTTTATTCCACCCCCATCCTTGCTTCGGCGTTACAATAAAATTCGGTATTACACCTACTATTTTTTATTTATACACCCCTAATGGACTACCACCCCTATCTGGGTGAAAATAGCCCTGTTCCAAAATTAGGTAGATTCCCCTAAAAATACCCCCCCTACTAAATCTAACAAACCACCGGGTTAGCAAAATAAAACAAACCACAAGCCGGTTATATCAAGTAAAATTTATGATTTGTCACAATTAACTACTTTCATGGTCATGATCCGGTGAGGTCATGACCGCACTTAGGTGGGGAATCTACAGTTAAACATAAAACATAGATTGTCAATTTATAAAAGTTACTTGAACAGTTATGTACACGTCTAATTTTCCCAAACATTTTTGACAGCATTTACACAAAATTTCCTTCAATTTCCCATTTAAGTAGAGTACATATTTCATTTATTTTACAATTACATTTGAAGTTTGAATCAGAATAAATTTAAATTTATTATTAAAATCATCTTTCCAATTAATTTAATTACCAAATTAATTTAATTTTATTTAATTTCTCAAACTCTAAGTTACAATAATTACCTCATTATTATTTTGTCTGTAAAAATTTAATTTCAATTCTTTTCTGTCACAATAAGATTTTACTCAAGATACTGATTCAGCAGACTACAACATTTTTGTTATTGTCACCAAGCATGACCACAGACATTAGTCACAACATACAACCTGTTTACATAAACACTTGTGTGCCAGACGTGTTATAAACACTCTGTCTCAATACTCACATAGTCTAAACATTCTGGTTACATCATATACTGACATATATACTTCCTGCAAAATTTTCCTTTCTATAAATCTTTTAATGTTAACATATTTGTCAAAGTCTATTTATTACAATTCAAACCAAATATTCACCTTTCGGTTATTATTACTTTTTAATTACAATGTCTATTTAATACCATTATCTCAATTCATGTTTATTATTGAATTAAACTCTTTTCACACCAGTAAACATTTTATTTTATCTAATTGGTATTATGAACTTTATACTTACAATACATTATCCACCTATTGACATGAACACAAAATACAACCACACACATACACCAATATCTCCACGTAACCTCTGAAACATTTAACAGCAATGTTATTTCATACAAACCATTGAACATTAATATCAAATCTCATAAAACAATTTACACTCATTAGAAAAATTCAACCATCAAGCAAAATATTTAAACATTTCAAATTATTTTAATTAGATCAATTATTGAAAACAACATTTTTAATTACTTTCACCCATTGCAATAACTACAACTCATTCATTATCTTCTTCCAAATTATTTTTGTTATTTATTTACGCTGCAAAATATTAATATTATTATTATCATCATCACAACAATTTCTGCTACATACATACATTGTTTATCTAACATTTTATAATACATACAATTAATTTCACTAAACCTGTATTTGCAACTCTTCAGCAATAATTATTCAGTTATATCACACTTCATTGTCCAAGGTTGCGAGGGTCTGAACCAATAAACAAACTATTTAAAAGTGTCCATTTGTGAATTTAAGGCTCAACCTCCATCGTCATAGATAAGTCTTTGTTTTATATAGCATTGTTCAATTTCATTAACACACAAATTACTGTTTTGTGTGTCGTCACCATAAAAACCAAATTCATTCATTTTACCAAAATAATCATAAAACAAGTCAACATTGAGTACATCGGTTAAGTCTCCAACAGTAATATTCATTATCAAGTCAGTTATTTCTTCTTCAGAAAGTAAATTATTATTATTTAAACATGTATCATCAAAATAATCTTCACTCTCTATTTTAACAGGTAAGTACTTCAAGTTATTTAACATCTCTTTCAACTCATTATAGTCTCTCTGCAACCTATATAATTCTATTTCTTTATCAACACACAATTCTCCATCTAAATCTCTCTCATCATAACACCATATCATACTTTCACCATCATTCCACACAGAGGGTACTAATTTATACAAAAAAGGGATATAACTCAAATCTTCTATTAAATAGGGTCTCTTGCCCTCCAATAATAACATTTTTGAACACTCTGGTTCATCACAAATAAGGGGAAAATTTACCCTCTGTCCTACACATTCATCTACTCTTTCTTTCCATTCTTTTTCTAATTCAACAACACTAATTACTACCTCGTTACAACATATAACTTTCTCTCTCTCACTCACTATTTCACTATCTAGTTTCGACGTTTCACTCTCTGATACCACCTTTTCAATTACATTACCACTTTCAATATCATCGTTACTATTTGTTATCTTACTCTCTACTACTACGTTTTTACACATATCATTATAATTATCATCTGTTTTACATTCAAAATTTTCCATTACCTTTTGTCTTTGTTTATCAATTTTTTCCACCACATTACTCTCTATTTTGTCAATTCTGTTATTCATATTTTTTAATGAATGACTCAACGTTTCATTTAATTCATATTTCAATTTGTTACAGTTACCTCACATTTGATTTGTACTTTATTAATTTCAGTTTTAAGTTCATCAAATTTTACGCTAATACTCTGCTGAAACTGAATATTCTGTATATCTAATTTCTCATTGACACTACTTTTAAATTCTTGCATTTCGTTTTTCTGTTCGTCAAATTTGTTATTCTGTATTTCAAATTTAATACTTTGTTGCTCCAAAATTAATTGCAACATGTTCATAACCTTCTCATCTCTATCTGTCTCTTGTTTATTTTGGACAGGTGTTGATAGACTTTCTATTTTATCGTCAGTGAAGCTGACTTGGTTATTATTTTTACTTTCTCTACTCAATTTTGGGGTTACTTGAACTCCCGAATCATCTGTACTATTTGATTCATTCGTGTTACTTATATTTGTAGTTTTGTCGTCTTGTAGTTTAATTGACTTTGTAGTTTAAACATTTCATAGGTATCGTCAGATTTTTTATTTTGGATAGCTGTCGATTGATGTTCGACATCTTTCATTATTTTTGATTCGGTTATTTCTACATTACTGTCAGTGAAGCTGACTTCTTCATTATTAGTTGTACAGTCCCTACTCAATTTTGGGGTTATTTGGATCCCCGAATCTTCAGTTACATTGTTTTGGTCTGTTACATTAATTTCTATTTTATTTTGACTCGCACTTGGAGTCAAACGTACCTCAAAATCACTCATGTTTGACTCATTAAGATTTTCTACACTAATTGTTTCAGTTACGTTATTTTCGTTATCTGACATTCTTATTTTTTATAATTGATACTTGCTTGTTCATATAATACAATCAACATGTAATATACTGTACAGCTAATTTTGTGTGAATGACGCACTGTTTTCCGCTAACCTAAACACGCGTTTGCATCCTTGTAGATATGGATTTTATATCAGCACATTTTTTTTTTTTTTTTTAATTTATAAAATCGTCCCTGTAATCGGCTGCGCCATCTGTGACATTCAATACAGTTTAAAATACACAAAATACATAAATATAATTTCCACCTACCTGCAAAACTTCTATTTGGGTCCAGAATTCGATCATATGTACGTCGGATGCAAACCTGTGTTAAGGTTCTTGAAATAAATAACTCTACACATCTTTATGAAGAGAAATGATTAGCTTTTTAATGATCAACTATTGCAATTTTAAATTTTTGTTTACTAAATACATTTACTTACATGTTTTTCAAAGGTTGTGCAATTCTTGCTTATACATCTTATTTTATCGACTTACATAATATTACTTACATCTATGCAGATAGCCCAGCTGCTCACACACACATTCACACGATTTAAACCTTACCCCTTGTTTATGTTACACATTTTTTTATTCTTTATTATACACTGTTCGTTGTCGCGCTTCCAGCCGAACACGTGCTTTTGTCGCCCGATTCCGCGGCCCGTTATTTAACTGTGTTTGTGTACCACTCCGCCGCACCAGTTTATTACATTGTTAATTTCTCGAGTCCCGGTCGGTATTAACGATATTGTTGTTTTGCTCACATCTCATAAAACTATACCGACCGGGACACCGACGAAGCGGTAAGTGTCTATTGCTTGAGTCGGCTTCTCGTGGACTGACTGGCGTCTCTCTTGGGCGGTAGGAAGTTCATGCCCACTGCCAACGGATCTCGTTGTCGTTCAAAGTCGATTTGCCGTGGCTTATTGGTTAAGCACATGCTATAAAGTGATTGTTTCTGTAGTGAGTGTTGACGATATTTGGCACTGCTAGACTGATGTCACGAACAGGAGGCGGTCCTTAGGTCTTCGTATCCAGCCTCATGGTAAAGGAGACTGCAACAATTCCGCTCTAGGCCATTTTGAGTTTTCTGAAAGGAGCGTCACTCCAGCGCGCATACCTGGGTTGCGCGTGCGTGCACCGTCACATTCACGCACAGTTCTGAGAAATCGAGGGTGGTACAAATTCTTTGCCTGGTTTCGCAACTGATTACTACGTTGCTGCTTTGTTTCAACACTGTTTTCTACACGTGGTTAGTTACAATGTAATTAAAACTTGCAACATTTTTATGAAACCCCGAAAACGGAAATAAAATTTAAAAATACCAATACCCCATATCTTGACACGTCACAGAGGAAGGGGATTGGCACGGGGATTCACCTTACTGTTTGTTTTCTGTATAATTGTGTCAAAAAGTGTATGTGATTTATATTGTAATTGATCGTTGAGTATGTTGTTTGGTTGTGTTGTGTGGTGTTTATATATTTCGTATTGTTCAGTGGTGTTGAGTTTTCGACCTTTGGGTATGTAATGTAAAATTTCAAGATTAGTGTCTATGTTGGTGTAACTGTGGTTTTCTGTGTGTATGTGTGTGGCAAATGCGGAGTGTATATTGTTGTTGGTTAAGGCTTTTAAGTGTTCAGAATAACGGGATGAAAAAGATCTTCCCGTCTGGCCTATGTAGAAACTATTGCAGTCATTACAATTTAATTTGTAAACACCTGTTTTGTTATATTTGTCTATGTCTGTGTTTGTATTACTGATGTGTTTTTTGATGGTATTGGTTGTTCTGAATGCTATTTTGTATTTGTGTTTTCTGAATGTATTGGCGATTTTTTGTGTGTATGAGTTGTGGTATGTGAGTGTGATGTATTTATTGTGTTGTGTGTTGATGGTATTTAGTGTTTTGTTGTTTTTGTTTTTGATGCGTTTGTGTAGTATGTTTATTAAATTGGGGTTATAACCGTTTTTGATTGCTATGTATTTTATTGTGTTGAGTTCGTCGGTGTAATCTTGTTTATTTAAGGGTATTTTAGTTAGTCTATGGAGCATATGGTTGAAGGCCGCATGTTTATGTTGTGTTGGGTGGTTTGATGTGTTGTGTATAACCATGTCGGTTGTGGTTGGTTTCCTGTATATTTTGTACGTGTGTGTATTGTTAGTTTTGTTAATTGTTAGGTCTAGAAAATTTATACTATTCTTCGTATTGTTTAAATTAGCAGCCATCCTTACTTTTCTTTTATAAAATTGCTAAACTGCTATAATTGTTTTTATTATTTAGACAAAGCTTTTCGTCATTACTGACATCTTCAGGTCTTAAACAACGCAGTTGTTGGTGTTGTTTAAGACCTGAAGATGTCAGTAATGACGAAAAGCTTTGTCTAAATAATAAAAACAATTATAGCAGTTTAGCAATTTTATAAAAGAAAAAAAAAAAAAAATTTATACTATTGTTTTGTTCAGTTTCCAGTGTAAATTTTAATTTGTGGTTTACACACCACAAATTAAAATTTACACTGGAAACTGAACAAAACAATAGTATAAATTTTCTAGACACATCATCCACATATCTGTACCAAAACATGAACAATTTAAAATATGGATGAGCTCTTATTTTTGTTTCTAAATAATCCATAAATATTTCAGAAGCCAAGGGGCTGAGAGGGTTACCCATAGCAAGCCCTTGTTTACCCATATAAATTTTCCCATCAAATTCACAATAATTTTGATTCAAACAAACCTTCGATAAATTTAAAATATCCTCTCTCATCCTAGGATTATTACAATTCTTTTCCAATAATTTTTCCACAATGTCAACAACATCAGCCGGTGGAATACTAGGGAACAAATTTTTAACATCAAAAGATAATAAAATCGCTTTATCTGGTATATACAATTCCTGAATTTTATTGACTAGATCTAATGAATTTTTAATACTGTGTGTGGATATAAATTTGCATTGGGTCTGGATAATTTTAATTAGTTTTTTGGATAATTTAACATTAGGTGCATTTACATATGACACGACTGGTCTAATAGGATAGTTATCTTTGTGCAATTTAATTAAAGAATAAAGTTTAGGAGGTTGAGGGTTCATTACAGATAAAAAATGTAAATCAGAAACATTAAAAAATGAACACTCCTTGATAGCCTTTTTAACCTCTCTTTGAAATGTAAGCATTGGATTAATGTCAATGGCTTCGTAAGCGTTCAAGAAATCAAGAGTTTTATTGACATACTCGGCTTTGTCAATAGCAATAACCATGTTACCCTTATCAGCACGAGTGAATATTATATTATGATCTTGTGTTTTTTTCCCGATAGAACAAATAGTTAATCTATTATTGTCATTAAAACTCTTTTTAATATTTTGTTTAGGATAAAAATTATTTAATTTATCAGCTATAATATGCTTATTCAATAGGTTAGGTTGAGAAGAGTCTTTTTGTGAGTTATTGTGATTATTGCATGCTAACTCACAATCCACACCTAAAATTTCCAATTCTTGTTTATAATTTAACGGTTTTATATTATACTTGAAACCCTTTTCAATTAATAAAGTTTCTCTTTCATTAAAATTGACATTAGTTAAATTCATAAAACGATTATAAAATGTATGGTTCGAAAATTTCCTTTTGCTAACACTTTTCTTATTATTATTAACAACCGAATACTTTAAATTATTTAATTTCCGAACTTGATTCAAGTATTTTTTATGAACAATCTTTTGTACATCAATTCTAACCTTAAAATCTAAAATGTCAAACTCTATATTATTTAATCTTTTTAATAATTCTGTATGAGTAAATTTCAAGTAAATGTAACAAACATCTCTTTTGTTATATTCTAACTTCATATCTTGTACAATCCATCTTCTAATCCCTGCTGAAATAGCTTTCGTCGCAGAAATACTCCTACTGTTCGTCTTCAACTTCATATAGTGTGGCGTTATAGTTTAATTTTAGGTGTGGATTGTGAGTTAGCATGCAATAATCACAATAACTCACAAAAAGACTCTTCTCAACCTAACCTATTGAATAAGCATATTATAGCTGATAAATTAAATAATTTTTATCCTAAACAAAATATTAAAAAGAGTTTTAATGACAATAATAGATTAACTATTTGTTCTATCAGGAAAAAAACACAAGATCATAATATAATATTCACTCGTGCTGATAAGGGTAACACGGTTATTGCTATTGACAAAGCCGAGTATGTCAATAAAACTCTTGATTTCTTGAACGCTTATGAAGCCATTGACATTAATCCAATGCTTACATTTCAAAGAGAGGTTAAAAAGGCTATCAAGGAGTGTTCATTTTTTAATGTTTCTGATTTACATTTTTTATCTGTAATGAACCCTCAACCTCCTAAACTTTATTCTTTAATTAAATTGCACAAAGATAACTATCCTATTAGACCAGTCGTGTCATATGTAAATGCACCTAATGTTAAATTATCCAAAAAACTAATTAAAATTATCCAGACCCAATGCAAATTTATATCCACACACAGTATTAAAAATTCATTAGATCTAGTCAATAAAATTCAGGAATTGTATATACCAGATAAAGCGATTTTATTATCTTTTGATGTTAAAAATTTGTTCCCTAGTATTCCACCGGCTGATGTTGTTGACATTGTGGAAAAATTATTGGAAAAGAATTGTAATAATCCTAGGATGAGAGAGGATATTTTAAATTTATCGAAGGTTTGTTTGAATCAAAATTATTGTGAATTTGATGGGAAAATTTATATGGGTAAACAAGGGCTTGCTATGGGTAACCCTCTCAGCCCCTTGGCTTCTGAAATATTTATGGATTATTTAGAAACAAAAATAAGAGCTCATCCGTATTTTAAATTGTTCATGTTTTGGTACAGATATGTGGATGATGTGTTGGCAATCTTTCTTGGTACGCGTAGGCAATTACAGAATTTTCTTAATTTTATTAATGATTTACATAGAAACAAAACCTTTACAATAGAAATTGAAGTAACTGATAGTATTAACTTTTTAGATCTTTCAATTACAAAACAAAATAATAAACTCAATTTTAGCATTTTCGATAAACCTACGCATACGGATATGGTTATACACAACACGTCTGCACATCCATACTCACATAAGTTAGCAGCTTTTCATAGTTATATTCATAGACTTATTAGTATCCCACTTTTAGATTCAGATTTTCAAAAAGAACTTAACATTATAAAACAAATAGCAGTTAACAACGGTTATCAGTCAAGTCTAATAGATCAGTTGTTGAATAAAAAACTATATTTACAAACATTAAGATTGGTATATCCTATTCCAACACATAAGGAAAAGTTCCACACACTTAATTACATAGGTACTGTATCGGATAAAATTGGTAAATACTTTACTCAAAAACATGTAAATATAGCTTTTAGGACGAAATCTTCTCTTGGTAGATATATTAAGAACAATAAGAGTAAAGTAGAAAAACTCCAAAAGTCAGGAGTATATGAGTTATCGTGTGGGTCTTGTGACAAAATTTATATTGGCCAGTCTGGAAGATCGTTTTCAAAAAGAATGTACGATCACAATTACAGTTTAAGATATCAGGATGGTAAATCTAATTATGCGAATCATTTGTTGGAAAAAGATCATAATTTTAATGATAACTTTAAAATTTTACATGTATTGGAAAAGGGTAAAAAACTTGATTTACTTGAAGCCCTCGAAATTAATAAGCGTAAAGATTAGGTTTGCTTTTGAACAACCAAACTGATTTAAATAGCTCTCCGCTTTTAAATTTGAAATTATATAAGTAAATGTATGTTCTTTTCTAATTTGTATATAGTTGTGTATATGTAATGTGTATTGTTTATTGTTCGAACTTGAGTCGATTATCGTTTTAATAGCAATGGCTTTATGTGATGTTTTATTGTAAGTAACTAGTCAGCTTTTACCATCTGAAGAAGGCACTGTGTGCCGAAACAGCTGTCGTGGTATATTATTTTTTAAATAAATTGACGAGTAAAAATCACGAAAACAAGTTTAGTTTTCTTTAATGCTTTAATATAATGGATTTTCATCAAGTAAAGGCCTCCAGTATAAATTATTTGAACCAATTATTACCCAAATCCAAATGTAAATAGCCAGAGAAACCCAAACCATACTAATAATACCGAACGGTATTATAATAACAATAGGGGTTACCCAAATAACAATACCAATAACAACAACAGGTTCTCCCAACCCCGGGTAAATTTTATATTCGCCGAAGGAAACAGCCAACGCAGATGCAACCATCAACGGCGGAACAGTTTCCATGAATATGAAGACCGACGCAGAAGGCGAGAACGGGATAGTTCAAGGTATAATCCGCCTAGACGAAGTACCAGTCTAGATGACTCAGAGCGGCAACCAACTAGAAAACAACTATTCGAACAGCGAACGGAATGGCTGGAACCCACTCAAGGTTTCCCGACTGACACCTCAGTTGGTCCAAACAATAATAACCAAGAAAATGAGAATTTAAACGGGAGGAGGCAGTAATAAATAATCAGGACCTTTTGCTGCTCCTATCTCCTGGGTATCAAAGAGAGTTGCCAAGAGCAACTAATAATAACAATATTACAATTATTAGTTGTAATTATTTAAAAAACATACGAAACGAACTATTGGAGGAGGACGACACTCGCCTCCGTAGTGTAAATAATGAAATAATTTACATTAATGCAGAAATAGAAGGAATCTTCGCACAGCTAATGTTTGATACAGGTGCGAATGTGTCTATTATTAACTCAACTGAATTGGAGAGAATCCAAGAGAAATGTGGTCAATTATTGCCGACTTTACCAATAAATAATATCGTATTAATAGGTGCCACTGGTCACCAAAACAAGACTATCCGAAAGCAAGTATCGTTAAACGTGATTAGCAAGGGTATAGCAATAAACATGATATTCCTAATTGCGGCAGGATTACCCTTTAATATATTAGTGGGATGCGATGTGCTGAGAAAAAACTCTGCTATCATTGATTTACGCTCAGAGAAAGTATCGCTGTTTACCGGAGGTCTGACCTGGACGGTCGATTTAGTCGGTAGCGAGATAGTACTTCCCAGCAGTATCCACCAGCAAATTCGTAACATCAACTATATGGAAGGTAACTCCATCATTAACCCCATAATATACGACAACACGGACGAAGGTTTATGGTCCCAAAAGATACAAGAAATAAGGGATTTCCGGAGCGGAATTACTAGGGAGAAATTGCCCATTAACCAAGCGAATCAGTTGATCAGAATTTATGAAAGGTACCGCTCAGTATTTTTGGACGACCCAGGTAAGGTAAAAAATTACCAATGTACCCTTAAATTCAGAGATACAGTGGAATTTAATAGAAAATCATACCCTATTGCGCATTCACGAAAGGAGGCTGTAAGAGCGGAAATAAACCGGATGATTAATAGTGACATCATAGAAAATAGCCAATCTCCATACACCAGCCCTATCGTGGCTATTCCCAAGAAAAACGGCCAAGTCCAGCTTTGCTTGGATGCACGGGAAATAAACAAAAAGATAATAAATGATAGAACATCGCCCGGTGAGATAGAAGAAATCCTGAAACGATTCCACGGTACCAAGTACTTTAGTACCTGGGACACGGTGTGCGGTTACTGGCAGGTGGAATTACACCCACGGAGTCGCCAGTATCTGGCTTTCATATTCGAGGGGCGCAATTACCAATTCAAAAGACTGCCCTTCGGACTCGTAAACTCAGTTGCCATCTTTGTGACCTGCATGGACCAGATATTGGGATAGGAAGCACTTCAGTTTACCACCGTGTATGTAGACGATCTACTAGTAACCTCAGAAACGTGGGAGGAACACTGCTACCGTGTGGAACATGGGCTTGAGAAGTTATCTGTCAGTAACGTCACGCTGAAGTTAGAAAAGTCCAAGTTCATTGCCAGAGAAGTTCAATTCCTGGGTTTTAATTTGGACGACCAAGGAATCTCACCGTCGGCAGAAAAGGTGGAAGCGATCCAGAAATTCCCGGCACCCAAAAACAGAAAGCAATTACAGTCATTCCTGGGACTCTGTAATTATTATAGCAAGTTCCAGGAACAATATTCAGAATTAACCGCAAGATTTCAAACACAGTTGTCATCAAAAAATAAATGGATATGGTGTAAAGAGCAGGATGTGATTTTCCAATTTATTAAGGACAAATTTCGGGCAACAATAATACTTCGCCACCCAAATTTTAAACTACCATTTTTCATGAACTGCGATGCCAGCAACATCAGCCTGGGAACGACATTATATCAAGAAGACGAGAAGGGTCAACACCAAGTAATTAGCTTCGCTAGCAGATCTTTGAACCAGTGCGAGAAGAACTACACTGTAACTGAAAAGGAATTACTGAGCGTAGTATTCGCTTGCGGTAAGTTCCGCACTTACATCTTGGGTTACCCGGTTACCGTACGAACAGACCATAAATCAGTTTCGTTCCTAAAAAGCTGCAAATTGAATCATGGCAGACTAACAAGGTGGATACTTGCCCTTCAAGAATACCATCTAAAATGGGAATACATCCCAGGTAAAAGGAATGTCGTAGCCGATGTGTTATCACGTGTCAATGTGGAAGAGCAAACTTTCGAAGGGGAGAAGGAAAGCGTACTAAAAATATACCATCTTCTTAGCACCAGAGCCGACTTAACAACATTATTAACAAATATGAGCACCCACCAACAAGCAGACCCGAAATTGAGAAACCTTAAAACTCGATTAGAAGAAGGAGACAAAACCGTTGCTCAATATTACCAACTAAACAAACAAATCTTGTTCGTTAAAACCTCACTGAAGCAGGAGATCTGGAAGGTGGTTGTTCCAACCCAGATCGAAAAAGAATTAATAGTAAACTACCACATACGATATGGGCATATGGGCGCCTTAAAGGTGATAAAAGCTCTGGAGGAGAGCTGCCAGATAAAAAACATAAATAGGAAGGTCCGAATGTATATTAAAAGCTGTAAAATCTGCCAGCTCGAAAATACAAACAACGAGAAGAAGGAAGGTGTTATGATTCCTATAACCTCCCAGGCTAAATTGGAGAAGGTATTCCTAGACATCTGCGGACCATTTCCCCGCAGTGGCGGTCGACACCAATATCGATACCTAATAATCGTAATGGACCACTTCACAAAGTTTGTTAAGCTATACCCTACTAATCGGGCAACTACCCGGAAAATTCTGGGGATATTAACGGAGCAGTATATCCCAAACATGGGGAAACCATCTTCGATCATCACTGATCATGGAACCCAGTTTAAGGGTAGAAAATGGCGGGATACCCTATTATCAATGGGCGTTCGTACATACAAAACCTCGGTCTACCACCCGAGCAGTAATCCGGCAGAGAGGGTGTTACGAGAAGTGGGGAGGATCCTAAGAACTTATTGTCACCATCAACAGAAAAGGTGGCAAGACTATCTAGAAGCCACTGAGGAATTCCTCAACTTGGCATACCATCCAGCTATAGGAATTACCCCATACTCCGCCATGTACGAAAAACCACCCCCACGAGAGATCAAAGAAATCCTAAGAGTTCCCTATAAATAATATTTACAAATTTGACAAGGTAAAGTTCTACAACAAGGTGGCCGAAGACCAGGAAAAACGGCACAATAAGTATCGAAAGGCTAGTGGTAAAATAATAACTTATGAAAAGGGAGAAAAATCTTATTAAAAAATCGTGAACTACCCAGCACACTGGAAGGAATAACGAAGAAGTTATTGGTGTTATACACAGGACCATATGTAATCTCCAATATAAAAAACAATAATACTTATGAAGTAAAGGAAATGGATTCAGAAAAGATCAAAGGTGTATATAACCAGGCTTCCATGAAAAAATATTATGAGTAATTGGATGTATATAAAAGAATTTTGAAAAATAAAATAAATTCAAAAAACTAAGTAAGCACATCTTACTACCAAATATTTATGAAACAACTTTTGAAATAAAGAAAAAGAAAAAGAAAGGAATTTTGAAACAAAATAAAACCAAATTCTAAAAACTAAGTAAGCACATCTTACTACCAAATATTTATGAAACGACTTTTGAAATAAAGAAAAAGAAAAAGAATTTTGAAAAATAAAAACAAATAAATTCAAAAAACCAAGTAAGTACATCTTACTACCAACTATTTATGAAACTCAAATCATGGAATATAAAAGAAAAGAAAAATGAATTTTGAAGAATAGCCACAACATTCAAAAGGAAGAGTAAGTTCACATTACAAACAATTAATGTGGAACCAATTATAAAAAAATTTTGAGAATAAAGAAAAGGAAGTAAGGACCACTAATACAATTAAAATAAATAAACTTGTGAAGTAAAAATAATAAGACTTTTACGCAATATAAGCAGAGACAATGACCACATAAAAATGATAATTAAAGAGTTCATTTGGATAAAAAGCAAGAGCGGAATAAAATTTTTGTGAAGGGAAGAAATCTGTATATATAAATACAGTAGAGTCTCGGTAGTTAATTGGGGCTGAGGCAACCTCGAATTTGGAAAAACTCAGATTATACGGATGAAGAAAAAAACAAAGAGTAATGTATAAACAAACGTTTATTGCTTACGGATAAGAAAACACAAACAATGCAGTACATACGTGAACTAGTTTAAACTCAAAAGATAAAAGGCACACAAATTTATTTTTTAAAGAAATTGTCCAGACTCTTTTGTTTTAAAATAGAGCCTCGTTTTTTAGCAGCAATGTCACGCCATCTTCTAAGCAGCATCGTGTCGGTCGGTGTAGCTTCTGCTTGCTGTTCGACATAACGCAATGCAGAGTCTAGCGCTGCCAACCCCTCGGCGTGAGTCATCACGGGTACAGTCTCTGCAGTCACGTCTTCATCACTATTTTCTTCTGCCGCTTCATTCAGCATTTCAACGATTGAATCATCGGTCACTTCAAACTGTTCATCACTATTCAACCATTCTGAAACATCATTTTCATTTGACTGTTCACAACCAGGAAGTTTTTTTATCAGTCGTGCTAAGACCAAGTCATGTTCGTCTGTGGTGTTACAACTGTTATTTTCTTCTTTTAAAATCTTGTTCCAAGACTTCTTTAGTGTTTCTGTCTTTATGTCATCCCATGATTCCGCCACCCAGTAAACTACGTCTTTCATTGTAGTATTCTTTAGAAATTCCACTATGGTTCCCTCGCCTTCTGTATTTTGTAGGAGCCTCTGCAGCAGACGACGACGATATTTCTTTTTCAAGCACTCAAAAACGCCTTGGTCCATCGGCTGTATTAAACTCGTCACGTTTGGGGGTAAGAACAATGCTCTAATTTCGCCACATTTCAGTTCTTCTTCGTCAGGGTGTGATCCAGCGTTGTCAAGGGTTAATATTGCTTTAGGAGGCAAGTTCTTTTCCTTTAGGTACTTTTTGGTCTCAGGAACAAAACTTTCAAAAACCACTTCTTAAAAATATTTTTATCCATCCAAGCAGATTTCTGGTTAATGTATGTAACAGGAAGCGCAGACGGAGTGATGTTTTTTAAAGCTCTAGGCTTTGCAGACTTGCCTATTAACATTAGCTTCAGTTTATATTCTCCACTTGCATTCGATGCAGCAAGAACTGTCACCCTTTCTTTAGATTTTTTTGTGGCCTGGCGCAGCATTTTCTTCCCTTGAAGCTAAAGTTTTAGTAGTCAGCATTTTAAAATTTAGTCCTGTCTCATCACAGTTGTACAACTGATCGAGAGTAAGTTTTTCTTCTTCTATAATTTTTTTAAATCTCTCACAGAACTGTGTGACAGCCTCAGAATCCGCAGATAGCTTTTCACCACACATTTCAAGTTGCCTTACACCGTATCGTTTTTTCCATCTATCCAACCATCCTGAACTTGCTGTAAAATCATCCTCGCCTTCCTTAAACTGGTTCCTGAAAAACATTGCTTTTTGTTGCAACATTGGGCCTGATATAGGACTTCCTTTTTGCCTCTGTTGACTAAACCAAGTGAACAAAGCTGCACTCGTTTTTTCATAATCAAGATTTCTTCATCGATTTGCATTCACAGGTTAAAATCCCCATACACTTTTTAGAAGAATAGTTTTCAATCTTGTCTCTGTTCCTACGCCAGTCACCAACAGTCACTTCGCCGACTCCATAATCAGCAGCAAGTTTTTTTAGCATTCCACCTCTGTCTAATCTTTTTAAGGCTTCCAATTTAACACTTAGCGGCTTAAACTTCTTCTTAGGCCTACTCTTGTAACTCATTATATACAGTATAAATAACAATTTACTGTAGTGAAAAACTAAATGTTGAATATACTGTACAGTAAAATAACTAAAACAACGAGCAAACACTAGTAACGAAGCTTAGTAGTAACGCACAGGTACAACACTTGTATCAGCTGAGGCGGTCAGTCCGCTACTGATTTATTTACGTATTTATTTTTAGCGTTTCATGCTGTAGAAACTTGGTCTGGCATGAGTCACGATATGGCGGGAATGTTGTTTACATTTACTGACTGTATTTATTATTTTTTTTCCAGCTCGAATTACACGGAACCTCGAAATACCGGGGCTCGAATTACCGAGACTCTACTGTAAATCCATAATAAGAATATGATCATAAAATAAATGTCAATTATAAGACGGACAATTAAAATAGTAATTGCAAGAACATAAAACTAGTGGAACGATTCATAAGCATTAAGAAAAACAAAAATATAATACAAAATATATGCTACCAATGACCAGAAGAAGATTGTAATAACAGTCAAGGAATAACAGAGAATTAAAATAAAAAACTTTACACTGAATAACAAGTGATAATTATATCAAAACAGCTTCCAACCATAATAAGAAATAATATACTAGCAGAGCTAACCATTGAGAAAAATAACTGAGATAGAAAATAACTGAAATAGAAATATTAACAGATCTGAGCAAATACGAAGTGAAGTATCCAAAGATTTTTTTTTTTATATAGTCATAAGGTGGACTATTCTTATATAATTTTTATTAATAACTGTCTGTAGATAAGTCCAGCAGTATTATTATGTTTTGAGCAGAGATGATTTGCCTCTGACCTCAATAAATGACGTAGTATGGCCAGCAGAGTAAGTAGCCTACAGTGCCCCTCTGAACTGCCCCAGCTCACGTGTTAGGGAATGTTAGGGCATAAGTATCCCAAGGATAAAGAACCAAGTTAAGAAAAAATGAAAAATAAAAAATAATGAACCTCAGATGACCATTACTATCAAGGAAAATCCAGTTCATAATGAAATATAGATAAGCTCAAAAAATAAAGAAGCAAAAATTTAAACATGGGAAGGAAGTAAAGAAATGTAATTTATAATAAATATCATAAGCAATATTTCAGACTAACCAAGTATGATCTGAACTAATCACTTCTGGAGGAGAGCAATCTGTAGCATGACAGATAATCCACTTAAATAGATTACCATATGATCATTAGTAAAAATCAATTATATGGAATATCCAGAAAAATCCAAATGAGAACCAAATAAAAATCACAATAAATTACCACTATAACAAGAAAAAGTAAATATAAAGAAAAAACTCTGCAACAAAAATAAATGTACAACAAAATAAAACCCCAAAAAACTAAAATTAAAATAAGAATAATACCCAGGTAGGATAGGAGTAGGTAAGGAAGATACCCAGACCAAATAAACGAACCAGAATAAACAAGAATAAATAATAATGAAGAAACCAAGAACAAAAAAGGAAGAGACCCAGAACAAAGAAAAATAATAATAACAAAATGGTACTGAAGAAACCAACAATGAAGAAGGAAGATATCCAGAACAAACCAATATACCTAATGAACAGGGACAAGTTTGAAGATAACATGTAATAGAGGAAGTAGAATACGACCAATACCCAAAAGAAACCCAATAGGGAGAAAACAAAAACCCCAAAAGAAAGTAAATGTCACTATAGAAAGTGTAACACCCCAAAAAACCAGAAACTCATGTAAAATAAATAAAAACAAAAGTGTTTAAAGTGCTAAGTAGAAGTGCACCCAAGAAAGTTATTGTATAATTAATAAAGACAAATCTTAACAGTTCCCCCATGATTAAACAATTTGATATTATAAAACTATGAAAATGACTAGTGATAGTATCACGAAATAACAGGGGACAAGTGCAATTTATTAGATTATCATAAATAAACTTTGAGAAAGTACATTAAATACTGTACCTTTAAATAACTTTAAGTGTTTTAATATAGTATCATGAGTGCTATTTAATAAAATAGTATGGTGAAAGAGCAATGACTGCTCTTTCTAATAAAATGCCACTATTTATGTGATAACATTCAATGGAGTGAATAATATAAATAGAGAGCTGGGAGCTAATCCATAAAGTGACAAGGGATACATCCCTAAAGTTAAGGAAAAACAGATAAGACTGTACCAAAATAGTTTTAAGTAAGTGTTCAAAATTAATGGAACAGAGATGTTAGGTTCCAATTACCATAAATGAACTCTATGCATAAGGTTTGGAAATAGAGATTAATTCTTATATTTATAAAATGTTATTGTGTTTAATAGTTTGAATTAGGAATGCAATGTCTGAATGTGGATACCATTCTTATATAATAAATGTTTTTTAGGAGTTACTGTAAGTAATCAGTACAAAAAAGGGTATGAATTTAAATACCATATTTAATGTCAAATAATTGTTATGTTTTAATTGTTTAAAGTCAATACTAAATGTTATAGTAGTAAAAGAAGGAATTATTAATGAATATTATATTAGAATAGAAGGTCAGAAAAGGGTATAAACTAACTGTATTATTTAAAACTTTGTAGGTAACAACAGATAAAATCTAGGCCAAATAGTAAATCTAACTTACATTATAATTGACAAATCTAGTCCTATAAACCAACTAAACTGATGAAATTTATGCAAGATAAACCCATCACATAGTAATATAATGTAATTTATACTTTAAAAAGATATTGTCAGAATATAGGTAAAATTATGAATAAAAATGAAATATATTAACTAAAATTTCAGAGGAGGAGTCATAGATAAATGAATTATATTTAAAAACAATAATTAATGGACAAAATTGCAAGAAATTAAGGAAAGATAAACAATTATATCAATCTGAGATTCAGTATAATAATAATTATATCAGATAAAATGGCTAATATTTGGACAAGGACAGGAAACAAAAATTTAAGCCTACTTTTCCAAAATGAAAGAAATATAACTTTTTTAAATAAAAACTTTGTAAAACTATATTAATTAGTATCAAAATAAGCAAAATAGATTAAAGAAACCGAATATGTATTTAGTATTTCATACAATTAAATAATAACAAAAATATTTTCAGTGATATAATGTATTAAATAAAGATGTATCGGAAGCCAAGGTAATTTGAAACAGTGTATGATATATATTAAATTGGCTAAGAATTTCAGGAGACGAAGGAAATGAGAACAGTTAATTATTATCCGTTGAAGCGAACACTTGAACGAGGTTTTGCTCCTATTAACCTATATCAGAAGCATAAATGGCGTGCGAGATATAAATCGAGTTTAGTGAAAATTTGTAACTTTTATTTTTGACTTTTAACTTTAGAAGCAGTGAGCACAAACAATAAAACAATTAAACTACAATAAAACAGAACCACATACACCTAAATTATTGAATTAACACCACCACAAATAATTATTACGGACGAAACAAAAAGGGTTAAGTACGACATATTTAAGCAAAGTGAAGTAGACATAATCACACACATTTAAACAAAGTGAACTAAGAAACACTGCACCAGGAACACTCAATTAACTCCAGAACGAATATTCACAATTGCTGAGACGAGGAAACTGCGAAAAGGCATCTTTATTGCAAGAAATATTTGTCGAGGTGACTGACGTTAACCTACGCAGTCTTCAGTCGGCCATTTTGTTTTCCCATCATCCTATGCGAATTGGCACAAATGAACATCGAGTCTTCACTGGATCGAATATTATAATATATAAACTTTCAATATTGATTAATAACCTTGTAATTGTTAGTTTTAAGACTTTTAATTGTAAGTGTTATACTTTCATGGCCCTACCCTTCTCTGGCTATTTATAAAATAACCGTTAAAAGAACAAAATATTATATACAGTCGACTCCCTCTAATCCGGACACCTCGGGACCGGATCCCTGTCCGGATTAAAAAATTTCCGGACCATCCGGTGGTTTTTTACTTATGTAAATTACAACCTGTAATAGCGTATCTATATTTATAAATCACATTTTAAGACAATTTTCAAGTGTACGGAACACAATTTTAGGTTCATAAAATTGTCCCAAACGAATAAACTTAAACCTAAAACTAATGAAAAACTTGGCTTTGCAATATTAAAAGAAATCTGTTATTTTCTTCTGCTTCTTTACTTCAACTGTTTTCTTGAAGGCATAATCACACCACTTCCTTAGAAACATAACATCCACAGCTGATGCGCCAGGCTGTTGTTCGACGTAGGTAGTTGCCAGTTCCAGTGCTGCCCTACCCTCTGCATGAGTCAAAATTCCCACGCCATTTCCCGCTTCACTATCACCTTCGTCGTCGTCTTCTTCTTTTTCTTCCTCTTGACGAAGGACTACATCGACGATTTCGTCATCATTCAGGATTTCATTAGCCAGTTCATCATCAGCTCGCGAAATCCATTCCACAACGTCATTCTCATTAATACTAGCAGAATCAGGCAGCCGTTGTAAATCCTTTAAAATTGAGTGGTTGTCATCAGGTTCAGTTGCATGAATATTTAACCCTATTGTATTTGGGTTGTCTTCTTGTCTCTTCTCAACGAGAGTTTCAACATCTGGCCACAATTTTCTCCAGGATTTGGTAAACGTAGATGATGGGATTTCATCATACGATTTAGCAGCGATATAAATGACGTCCTTAATGTTAATCGTCTTGAGCGTCTGGATGAGACCTGCATTGTCATTACCATCCATCTTATCCTAAATTTCTGAAAGAAGCTTCCTCCGGTATTTTCTCTTAAAGCATTCGATTACACCCTGGTCCATGGGCTGTGCGATACTTGTTACATTTGAAGGCATATATAAAAGCTTGATGTCACTGTAACTATCACATTCGAGACCTTCCTCTGGATGCGTAGGGGCATTATCAAGCACAAGAACTGCTTTTACTGGCAATTTCAAGGATGTCAAATGTTCTTTTACAGACGGAACAAATTGAGCCACGAACCACTCCTTAAACAAATAAGAATCCATCCAGGCAGACTTTTGTGACCTGTAATATACTGGAAGGGAAGACATGTTTAAGTTTTTGAATACTCTGGGTTTGGCCGACTTTCTAATCACAAATAGCGGCATCTTGTGTGTCCCAGTTGCGTTTGAGCATAGTGCAACAGTGATCCTTTCTTTATTTACTTTAAAGCCCGAAGCAGACTTTTCTTGAGGAGTGGCAAAGGTTTTATTAGGCAAAAGTTTATAGTTAAGCCCGGTCTCATCGATATTGTACACTTGTTCTGGGGTTAGTTTTTCACGCTCAATGATACGCTTCAATTTTTCAGAAAAATCATTAGCTGCCGGTTGGTCTGCTGAAAGCTTCTCCCCGCAAACTCCAAGGAAATGCACTCCATGCCGTTTTTTCCATCTCGTTAGCCACCCATCGCTTGCCGAGAAGTTTCCTTTTTCCCCAAGTTTTGAATGAAGAATGACGGCTTTTTCTTTCAAAATCGGCCCATTTATAGGAGTCCCTCTTCTACGTTCCTGCATGAACCACAACCATAATGCGTCATCAACAAGTTCATGGTGTGGTTTTTTCAAGGTAGATCGAGTAGAAAGGACGGATTCGACTTCAATTTGCATACAAAAATCCTCGATCGATTTTCTGTTTTTCCGCCAATCATAAACTGTGCTTTTCCCTACATTAAACTCCGTACAAATACTTTGCACTGATTCACCCTTATCTAAACGTTGTAAAATATTAAGTCTGTCTTGCATTTTAACCGTATTATGCTTCCGTTTTTCACTCATTTTTGAGAATTTTACTGTCAAATAATCAGAGTTACTGAAACTACAATTTCACCTAACAAATAAACTCACTTATAATAACATATGTAACTCACATTGAAAATTATTAAAACACACAACAATATCAGTAGTAATTAGTAAAAACAGCTACAGTACACTGTATGACGATCCGGAGCAAACGCAATCGTAAGCCGAACTGAGGATCTTTGTTTACATGTAGGCCGGAAATAAACAGACACGCTCAATCCTGTCGTTTTCGGCCGTGAGAAACCCGGCGCGCGCTGATGACTCATTTCCAAGAAGTAGTCCGGACCATCCGGCGTCCGAACCATCGGAGTCCGAACGAGAGGGAGTCGACTGTACACTATTCATGTAAATTTTTTATCGACCGGCCCTGAGTAACGAGTCGATACTGTTGTCAATCATCGATTATCCATCGATCTTTCTAATAATTGTTAATAAATCCTATAATTCTGCAAATTGGTTGAATTTTAATTTAAATATAATTAAAAATAAGTTAATTCAAGATCACGGACTATCCGAAAGGCGGTATTTACAAAGGAATAAGGAGCATATTGAAGAAGAAGAAGAACCGTCTATCGCAGTGTTCCGCAACCGGTGTTCAACGGCACAATAGTGTGCCGTCACAAGGTGAAAGGTGTGACGCGAACTTTTACCTATTATTGTAATAAATTAATTGTCGATTTTAAGTAAGAAGGTGCTTGTTTATTCTTTAATACATGCTGATAACTGTTATATTTTCATAGAAATTAAATGTAATTTATTTACTCAATATTGTTGTTATAGTTTGCTTAGCTTATCTTAAGTTATTTGTATTCTCGCCTGAAATATTGGGCCGGTTTGATGGGTTACAGGCGGCAAGCTTTGTGTCACCGCAAAGAAAGACGCGTAAGACTTTTAGCAAGCCTTTTAGCGGCCCGCACCAATCATACAATAGAGTTTACGTTCAAAACTCTAAACGTTCTAAACTCTATTCAAGAGAGTTCTTTGTAACACCGCATCTTTTGTGTACGGCTGGCTGTACGTGCTTTTAACTAAAATTGCGGGGATCAGCAAAAATTTCCCTCTCTTTTATTATTTTATTGCCTTGTTTTGATATTTGTGCCTGTTTGTCGGCGCTTCTTAAACTTTATTGCTCTTTTCCTTCGCCGAAGGACCCACACAATTTCAGACAACAATTACAGTATTTCAGTTCAGTTCTATCACAACTGTGCTCTAAAGTAGTGCGAATATTGTGATTGCTACAAAACTCTTTGGTGACAAAACATGCCCAATCCCCGAGTGTGTTGTGTGTGGTGAAAAACTCAGTAATGCTGCTATGGTTCCCAGTAAATTGAAATGACATTTGTCAACAAAACATTCCTCTCTGTTAAGTAAAGATGTGAATTATTTTCGTCGGTTGTTGGAAAAAAATAAAAAACAAGTGACGCTCATGACTACGTCGGTACGTGTTACCCAAAAAGTACAGGAAGCTAGCTATAAGGTAGCCAAACTTATCGTAAAGGCCAAAAAACCACACACAATAGCAGAAACGTTCTTAATGCCCGCGTGTAAAGAAATGGTAAAAATAGTCCTGGGTTTAGAAGCTGGTACTGAAATTTCAAAAATTCCTCTCTCTGCTGACACAATCAGCCGCCGAGTTAGTGACATGTCCAGTGACATCAAAGACATTATGAAGGAGAAAATAAAGAGCAGTCGAAAGTTCTCACTTCAGATCGACGAGTCCACCGATATTGGCGGTCACGCACAACTTCTTTCCTACATAAGGTATGTTGATGGGGATGTAATTGCAACTAATTTCTTTTTTTGCAAAGAACTACCCGAGCGAGAAACCGGTGAAGAAATATTTCGTACGACTAATGAATATGTGGTCCGTAATGAATTAACATGGGAGGATTGCGTTAGTGTTTGTACAGACGGAGCCACTTCTATGACAGGCCGAATGAAAGGATTCGTGGGTAAAGTACGCGAAGTAAATCCTAACTTACGAACCGACCATTGTCTCATTCAGTGCGAAGCCATTGTTGCTAAGTCTTTGCCATCTCCTCTGAAAATTGTGATGGACGAAGTAGTAAAAGTCGTGAACTTCATCAAATCGCGGCCCCTAAATATGCGGCTTTTTAACGTTTTGTGTCAAGAAATAGGATCAGAGCACACTACACTTCTGCTACATACAGAAGTACGATGGTTATCTCGAGGTAAAGTGTTAACGCGAATGTTTGAACTTAAAGAGGAGGTACTTGCATTTTTGACTATTGAGGGGCATGAGTATGCGGATTTATTTGCAGATGATGAATGGGTATCTAAGTTGGCATATCTTTCTGATACTTTCGTACACTTGAATGAACTAAACAGAAAAATGCAAGGTAGAAACGAAAATATTCTGACTAGTATGGATAAGATTCAAAGATTTATTAATAAGTTAAATTTGTGGATACAGACAATTGAAAATGGATCGTGTGAGATGTTCCCAACTGTGTGGCCCCTTGCTGACGATAATAAGGCGTTGATGGACTTAATTAAAGAACATTTAGTACTCTTGCAGCAGAATTTCAAAAAATATTTTGGAGAGAGTGTTGAAGATTTTGACTGGGTTCGTGATCCATTCATTATGGATTCGAAACATCTTCCGAATAATTTAGGCTTACAAGAGGAACTGGCAGATTTGAAAGCAGACAGAACATTGAAATTAAAATTTTTCGAAGTGCCTTTGGAAACATTTTGGTTGTCAATAAGCAGTGAATACCCGGCTATCTCCGAGATGGCAGTTAATGTGTTGTTACCATTTTCAACTACATATTTGTGTGAACTGGGCTTCTCGACGTTGACTGAAATTAAAATATCAAAGAGAGAGAAAGACTCAAATCCATCGATGAAGAAATGAGGCTTGCTTTGTCAACGATTCCGCCACGAATCAGCCGTCTGTGTGCAGCTAAGCAGGCTCAAGTATCACATTGAAGGTATAAGTAGAGTTATTTACTTTAAAATTCATATTTTCTACAGTGAATTAAAGTTAATAAATTGTTAATAAATGCTTGAGTCTATTCCTGTTTTATAATATTAATAACAATAATGATGATAATAATAATAATAATAATAATAATAATAAAAATTGATTACATAACGACGTAATATTTTGTAATTATATTAAGATTCATATGATTTTGAGGGGACAGACATTTTGGTGTGCCGTGTTGAGTCTGGGGTGTGCCGTGAGTAAAAAAAGGTTTAATGAAGAAATTTGTGTTAGTGGTTGAAATCACAATCAGAAATAGCTTGAAAGCGCTAATCGGAATAATTTTTATATAGTGGTGTGCAATATTGATCATTCTGATTGTGATTTCAACCACTAACACAAATTTCTTCATTAAACGTCTGTTAAGATGTGCAATCGACTACAGGTAATGGACAACAACAATGAGGTAATAAACGACAACAATAAGGTAAGTAAAGTTTTTAAATATCTTAAGTAAAAAGTTAAATTGAAGAGGGTTTTAAGTAAAATATGGTTTAATAAACAATGTCTGGATAATAATGTCATCCCAAAGTACGCTCAAGTTAAAATTAAAAATAAGAACAGTGTAGCCAAAAAAGTAAAAGAACAAAGCGAGAAGTTGTGGATAAAACTGGAAATAAGGTCACTCTACGGCTTAATCAATAGATATAATAGGGAATTATATGACAGACACTAAAGCGTTACGAGCTTTAAATTAAATATTTAAATCTAGAAATCTGTGTATACAACTGAAACTCTACTTGTTTAATAAAAAAAAATTTAAATTGGTATCACTTACCTTCTTAGCGAATTATCAGGGTGTCGTCTGATGTACTTAGGCAGAGAAAAACAGGCAATGCAATGACAAACACACATTGATGTGTTTAATTGACACTTTTTATTAACTTTTAATTTTTTAATATTAATTATTAAATTTTAACTCCCTCTTCATCAATTTCTTTTACATTACATCGTTAATAATTATTGGAATATCAGTTCAATTTTAATTTACTAGCGGTTCATTCGAAAAACTTTGCTTGAAAACATTGATGCTTGTTATACATGAAATGAAAATAGTTGCGATACTTATGACTAACCACTTAACATTCTAACCATGGTATCTAAATTATGAAAGCGACCCATATTGCTCTCTCTCTCTCTCTCTCATACTATAAAATTCCCCATAATTTAGTTATAACCCCTTTTTTATAGATTTGAAAAATAATTGAAATTAGATCTGAGTTGACTACTTAACCAGCGTCCTTCGGCTGACCACGTGTGGCGTCGCGCATGTATATGAATGTCCTGTTTATTTGTCACATTTTTCACTTTTGCTGTTCACTCCGCTAACTTCGTTTAACCTGTCGGATTTAACTGTTTATCTTCAAATTTACTGTTACACTTCAGAATATGTTAAAATGCAAAATTTAAGGGTCGCGAACTGCGAACCTTGCCCCGGCCGGGAATGGGTGATTTCGTCGACTGACGACGCTACAAGTGCGTTGGTCAAAAAACATTTCCGCCAGCTCGTGCTGTGATTGGCTGCGGCATCTTACATGGCTGGTTCCGGTGATCGACTTTGGTGTCGAGAGTACAGATAGCGGCACACGGGCGCACACGCACTGCCACATTCCATTGTCGTTGAGCGTTATTCACCAAGTTTTTGTTACTCCTCCCCAACGGAGGATACACGCATGTGCGCACAAGCTGACATTCCACGGTGTTATCGTTGTGCGCTAGGTACGGACCGGTACAGGATTGTATACAGGGTGTCCAAACAAGTGTTAGTGGTCTCGGTGGCCGCAAAGGGTGTCCAAACCGATTATTTCCCAATAGTTGATATTAAATGAAATAAAAAACATACCTCCTTCAAAATTGTTCCATTACAATACCCCCCCAATGAGAGATCTTCTGCCGAAACGGAAGATATCTCATTGCCAAAACCCCTAAGAGGACCGGTGAGGATATGGAGCCAACAACCCCCCTTTAATTTCTTAATACATCATGGGTAAACTACCCCCCTGGTTCGGCGACTATGGACTCATCTGAACGAGATCACTGGACTTCTCCGTAAGAGATCCCAACACCGAGAAATCGAACCGACAAGTACCACAGCGCACCTCACCTTCTAACATGCTACCCCACAAAATCCTCACTCCCTGGCTTATATCATGCCAGATCCTCAACCGATCTGTTCCCCCTTATATGCAAACTGGGTCGCCTTCAGCAATACTGGGCGCATACATGTACTTGTTAATTCCTACCTATCAAATTTTAAAAGTTTCAGTTAAATTAACATCAAAAAAAAATTTTTTTTTTTCTTTCAAAACAAAAAAATTTAAATTCAAAAATTTACATTTTATAACATTTTTTCTCAATAGGAAATTTATTTGAACTTATTTAAATTAATGAATAAACAAAATTGGCATCGCTTCCTTGCCAAAACTGGTTTAGTATAGAACACCACCCATCAGCTGACCAAAACTGGGTCAAGTCCAGATCCTTGACCTACATACGTTATGTACAAGTTACATCTGTGAATACATTAAACTCCTGTAAAATTCTGTCTTGCAACGCAAAAACATAATAAAATACAACATTAAAATTAACAAAATATTATTATAATTAACAATTGGATTGACATTTAAATTATTCAAATAGATACTTCATAATTTTACATTTTCAAATTCTATTAAAATTTTCCTTGGTTTCAATCAAAATTTTACCTTTTTACTATGAACCTCTTTTCTTTGATAATCTCATCTCCATTACTTTTGGTGATTTAGTTATTTATACTAGCTTGAACAAATTGCAAAGCATTCCGAGGTGATATTCTACAGCTGATCAGCTGACATCCCTAGCTAATTGTAAACACATTTCAAAATTGAGCAAATTGCATGAAATATATTTTTATCAATTCTTATATCTAACGTACAACAATAATAATAATACACTTAAAATTATAGCATGCACACCTTATATTAAGAGTCTGAGCATATAATTATTTGAACAGAGCACAAGCAGTTTTATTGGATCAAAATTAGAATTAAAAATTTTATGTTATAAAATTTACATTCGTGGCTCCTCTGAGCCACCTCCCGGCCACACACTCTATTTCAAATTGTGTAAGACTGTGGCACCTTTTCGCTTCCACAAAGACTGTATATTTTGGAGCAGGTTTTACCTCTCCGTGTCTTTGCTTCCGCTATTAAGTTTTAAAATAGTGAACATCAACATGTTCTTGTTATAATTATACACCCTTATTACGGTTCTACCACCGGTCTCTGCTACCCCTACGCGGGCAGAGTGGCAGCCGCTGTTCCATAGTTTGGTGATTCCCCTTAATTTCACCCCCCATCAATTTCAAAGTACACCTTTACAACGATAACAGCTATGGCCAGTTATGGCAGAACGTGACGCAATGAGCCCCAACCATAGCTGTTAAAGCTAAACCAATTCCACGGTCAAGGTTCGGTGAGGCCGTGACCGCCCGAAAAGTTGGGGAATCACAAGTATAATATTTCCTTTTAAAATTAAAATTGATAATTTATATTACATGACATTTCTAGTCTTGGTGGTGTTTTAACTAATACATTTCTTTCTTAACTATCTTAATGTCCATTTACGTAAAATACATAATGTGTGTATAAACAATAATAACAATTTATAATAATAGAATATAAAAATGTCTGTTTAGGTATGCAAATATTAATATTCATAAATACATCCATCATCACTCAGCTAGATAATACTTTTTTAACTGGGTCACATTATAGGTTCCTTTTATTTCTCGAGTTTGCAAATCTACTAAAACATACGCATTCTCCATTTTCACTTGGCTGACCTCATATGGACTGTCATACAATAGAAAGAATTTCTTAAAATTTCAAAATTATTATTAATATTTATTTTTAACCTTTATGTTCTTCCATAAACTAAACTATTTAAGATTTATTTAGTTATTAATTGTTTTTCAATTGAAATTTCATCAACTAATTTAAACATCTCATAAAAATTCAATCATACAACATTAAATCACAATATTTAGCCATCTCAAATTATTCACTTCAATTGATTATTAAACTTTACATTTTTCAATTATTATCAAAATTTACAAAGCATCAATTATTGTTTTCATAATTATTTACGTAACCTGCAAAATATTAATAGTATATATACACAAATGAATTCACAAATTATTTACAAATCATTCGTCCAGAACTGTTCAGTTGTTTCATACTTCATTTGGCAAAGCAGTCCATTCCAAAACCATTAATTACATGATTAAACGTTCAATAAACATTTATTGTCTCTACCCCCAATCATCGTACAAAAATCTGGTTTTACGTGTACACAGTTCATTCTTTACTAAACACACTATATTATTTTTATTAATATAAAGATTATCCAAATTCTCATATTCTTCCACACTATCAACAGGATTATTCTCTGTTATTAAATTATGTAATTTATTATCATCGAGTATAGTCCAGTCGCCTTTAGTACGATCTGTCATAGTTATGTCAATTACAGTTTCATTATCATTATTATCTGCTGCTGTATTCGCTTTGTCATAAAGTAAGTAGTCTATTACATCAATTGCTGTACTAACTATTTCACAAGGTAAGTACTTATTATTAATAACTTTTTCAATATCTAATCTCTGCAATAATTCGTCATAATCTCTACTAACCTTAAATAACATTACCTTCTTGTCAAAATCTCTTTCATCATAACACCAATTCACACTTTTTCTATCATTCCGTACAGAGGGTATTAAATCATAAAAATGCCTACTACAAATTAAAAAATTATTTAGATATATATCGCTTTCTTGTAAGGGACTCTCGCCCTTCAAAAATATTCGTAACCCAGCTTGGTTTACCATAAAACTGGGGAAAATTTACCTTCTGCCCTATATTCACAAAATCATTCTCTTCAAACTCTCCTGTAACTTACAAACACTCTCTCCTCTCTCTCTCACTGTTTCTATATTATTATGATCGCTAATTATTTTCACTGTATTATTTTTACATACCTCGTTTTCAATATCTTACTACTATCGGTTGTTAATTCATTTTCGTAATTATTTGTTATCTTATTATTACTCTGGTTGTCTGTTATTTCGTCACAATCACTCGTAACTGTGTTATTTTCTACCTCCTCCTTCCGCGTTCTACTTTTGTTTATTTTGTCTGAATATTATTTGTATTTATAATTATCTCACCTCTCATGGCCCACAATAGTTTTATTCATGCTTTCCAAACGGCTATTCATATTTATTTCACTCGCTCTCAATTCGCTCCTCATATTCATAAACTCGTTATTTAAATCAGTCAGTTTAATATTTATAGTATTCACTTCTGATTTAATCTCATTTTTAAATTCATTAAACATGTGTTTAGATTATTATTTTCTGACTTCATTTTCTCGTCTTGTTTGTCAAGTTTATCATTGATTTCAGTTTTCATTCCTGACATCATTTCCATCATTATCGCTAATTGGTTAAATATATTTACGTTATCGCTTATTTTTGCGTCTACTGTCTCAATTGTTAATTCGTGTGTTGTCTTGTTTACGCTCTCGTTAATATTTGTCGATACTAAATCGTCTTGCGTAACATTTAAAATTGACCCCTCTACAATATCTTCACATAAATTTACATCTCTCGCTTTTCTTTGCCATTTTTCGATCAGGTTGTAAATTAATTTATTTTATATTACATTAAAAATTAATTTACAATGTCCACTGTTCAGGCGCCAATTAAAGCGTTATGATCTTTAAATTAAATATTTAAATCTAGAAATCTGTGTATACAACTGAAACTCTACTTGTTTAATAAAAAAAAATTTAAATTGGTATCACTTACCTTCTTAGCGAATTATCAGGGTGTCGTCTGATGTACTTAGGCAGAGAAAAACAGGCAATGCAATGACAAACACACATTGATGTGTTTTAATTGACACTTTTATTAACTTCTAATTTTTTAATGTTAATATTAAATTTTAACTCCCTCTTCATCATTTCTTTTACATTACATCGTTAATAATTATTGGAATATCAGTTCAATTTTAATTTACTAGCGTTCATTCGAAAAACTTTGGCTTGAAAACATTGATGCTTGTTATACATGAAATGAAAATAGTTTGCGATACTTATGACTAAACACTTAACATTCTAACATGGTATCTAAATTATGAAAGCGACCCATATTGCTCTCTCTCTCTCTCTCTCTCTCATACTATAAAATTCCCATAATTTAGTTATAACCCCTTTTTTATAGATTTGAAAAATAATTGAAATTAGATCTGAGTTGACTACTTAACCAGCGTCTTCGGCTGACCACGTGTGGCGTCGCGCATGTATATGAATGTCCTGTTTATTTGTCACATTTTTCACTTTTGCTGTTCACTCCGCTAACTTCGTTTAACCTGTCGATTAACTGTTTATCTTCAAATTTACTGTTACACTTCAGAATATGTTAAAATGCAAAATTTAAGGGTCGCGAACTGCGAACCTTGCCCCCCCGGCCTCCGGGAATGGGTGATTTCGTCGACTGACGACGCTACAAGTGCATTGGTCAAAAAACATTTCCGCCAGCTCGTGCTGTGATTGGCTGCGGCATCTTACATGGTCTGGTTCCCGGTGATCGACTTTGGATGTCGAGAGTACAGATAGCGGCACACGGGCGCACACGCACTGCACATTCAATTGTCGTTGAGCGTTATTCACCAAGTTTTTGTTACTCCTCCCCAACGGAGGATACACGCATGTGCGCACAAGCTGACATTCCACGGTGTTATAGTTGTGCGGCTAGGTACGGACCGGTACAAGGATTGTATACAGGGTGTCCAAACAAGTGTTAGTGGTCTCGTGGCCGCAAAGGGTGTCCAAACCGATTATTTCCCAATAGTTGATATTAAATGAAATAAAAAACATACCTCCTTCAAAATTGTTCCATTACAACACATAGAATTATTAATAA
The DNA here is from genome assembly GCA_034769895.1 of Magicicada septendecula. Classification (NCBI taxonomy): domain Eukaryota; kingdom Metazoa; phylum Arthropoda; class Insecta; order Hemiptera; family Cicadidae; genus Magicicada; species Magicicada septendecula. The sequence goes on from CM068372.1 coordinate 217,156,354, forward strand.
TATACTCGTATGTAGAGTTAGAAGAAATATTATATAATTTTGGTTTGGGGTACATAGAAAAGAAATTGGAAAATAAAAATAAAAAAAATGGTAGATAAGTTAAATAAATTAATAAGAAAGAACGAAGTAAAAAGAAGGAAGGCAACCTCTCTAAGAATAACTATGAAAAAAGAGTAATAAACCTTACAGAGGTAAATTTCAATACGGAAGAAAAAGAAATGTTAGCGAAAGGCTTAAAATACGCACCGCCACCAGAATTAAATCAATAAAAAACGATTATTGAATGCGAAAGCATAATACAAAAACTAGGAAATGAAAATGATAAAAAAAGAATAAGGTGGGAAGTAGGGAATGTAGTAGATAAAATATTTAAGAAAAGTTTGTATAATTCAAAGAATGAACAAAAAATCAAAGCAAACTGTAACTAAACTAAAGAATAAAATAAAGAAGAATGATATTATAGTTACGAAGGCGGATAAAGGAAATACAATGGTACTAATGAGAAAGGAAGAATACATAAAGAAAACGGAAGGAATTTATAAGGGAAGGACCATACGAGGAAATGAAGTATGACTATACAAGTAAGTACCAGTCAAGGATAAAACAAATGATGAAACAGATAACATTTATAGAAGAAAAAAGAAAAAGTATTTATTGGAAAGTAATCCAACAGCACCAACTTTTAAAAGTCAGGTTAAGATACATAAAGAAGGAAAACCAATTAGACCGATTGTTTCTTTTATTATGCACCTATTTATAAATTATCAAAGGAAGTTAGCAGAGTACTGAAAGAGAAATATGAATTTGGGACAAAATACAACATAGAGAATATTATAAAATTGATAGAAAAATTAGAAAATATTAGCATTAATGTAAATACAAAATTGATATCACTGGATGTTAAGGACATGTTTACTAATATCACAGCAAATAAAGTTATTAAGTTAATAAACGATAATAATATGGGAGAATACAGGTATAAAAAGCAGTTGATGAAAGTAATTAAAGAATGTGTAAATCAGAACTATTTTAGGTTTAATAACAAGTTTTATATACAGAAAAAAGGTTTACCTATGGGGTCTTCATTATCCCCTATTCTTGCTGAAATATACATGAATGATTTTGAAAAGCAATTAATAACTTCCAATAAGTATAAAGACAATATAAAATTATGGTCTAGATACGTTGATGATGTATTAGTAGTTTGGGAAGGAAGCATAGAAGAAGTGCATGAGTTTATAAAGGAGGTAAATAATAAGGATAAAAACTTACAATTTAAGGAAGAGATAGGAGGTAAGCAAATAAATTACTTAGATTTAAACATAGAAATTAAAGATAATGAGAAACTACAGTTTGGGATATTTAGGAAAGAGTCGTATTCTGATATAATTATACCAAGAGAGTCGTACCACCCATACAGATATAAAATGGCGGCAATCAATTCCTTTTGTTACAGAGCTTAGAAGTGTTTAAAAGAGACCGAATCAAAAGATAGGGAGTTAAAAACGATAAAGGGAATTGTAAGGAATAATAATTATAGCACCAACATAGTGGACAAAGTTATGAAAAGGGTCAACATACAAAAAGCTAAAATAGAACCAGAACAAAAGAATTATGCAGGGTCATTGACATACATAGGTTCACATACTAGAAAAATTATAAAATGTTTTAATAAATATGGAGTAGATATAGCTATTAAAAAATGTGAAACGGTATTTGATAAGATAAGGAATAAGAATATAGAAAAAATTCCAGTATTACAGAAAAGCGGAATTTATAAATTAAAATGTAAAGACTGCAACAAAGTGTACCTAGGGGAGACAGGACGAAAATTCGCATGCAGGTTGTCTGACCACAAACGTGGAGAAGGTAATAGAACAACCAATTCGTTATATGCAAGACATTTCATAGAAGACAACCACAAGTTTGTTAATCCTTTGGAAGAATACGAAATTGTAAAAGTAGTAAATAACACAGTTGAAAGGAAGCTTAGAGAGGAGTTAGAAATATTGAAAGAAAGAGAAAAAGGGTTAGACAATTTAATTAATATTAAAATTAAATTTGATAATGAAGAAATATTTTATAACATGATTAAGAAGTAAATGAGAGAGGGCAGATAGATAAGATTAAGAATTATATTTCATAGTACTAATTGGTTGTTTTAAAATAAGGGTGTGTGACTGACCCATGTGTGTGGAGAGGAAGAGGGTAGTTAAAAGGATGCACACACACACACACACACACACACACACACACACACACACACACACACACACACACACACACACACACACACACACACACACACACAGAGAGAAACACAAGGAATTTACTAGAAAAATATGTAACTGTACAGATGGTGAGACAGAGTTTAGGGGGTGGAGAAGGGTCATTAATTTTTAGTTTGTTGTGGGTGAGCAGGGTGGTGGAGAGGGGTGAAGGGTTGGGTATTAAATATTTTCTGTCTATTCCTGATCTGACGATGAGCTGTGAAGCTTGAAAGCGCTAATCGGAATAATTTTTATATAGTGGTGTGCAATATTGATCATTCTGATTAAAAAAAGGTTGCGGAACACTGGTCTATCGACTAGTACCGGAGTTAACTATATTAACGCAGGAGTTATACAGAGAAAGTGACACAACAGCATAAACAACCATAAAATAATTAAAATTTTTGCACAATACAGTTACGAAAATTATTTATTAAATACATATAACAAAAAACACGAAACAAATATTTTTTCAGAAAACAATTTTTTTAATTGAAAGAAAATTTTTTTTTATTTCAAATTTATATTACTATAATTAATTTTGTAACAAGTAAAACGTTACAATAGTAATGTGCGTGTTTGGCACATAGTTCAGTAGAGTAATTTTCATATGTACATAGAGTCTTTTTGATAATAAAGGGTAATGTCATTGGTAAACAATATAAGCCAGAGTGAGTTATTTCAGGTAATACATTCTGCAAGTACTGGTTCACTAACACGAATTCTGACCTTAGGTAAGTATACATATTTTGTTGTATTTCAGTTTGCAACATGGCGCCCGATGAAAATTTCAATTACAAAATTATCGATAATAAAAAGTAAATAATAAAATAAAGTTACAAATTCCATTCATCACATTTTGTCCTTCCTATAATCTCGGCAAACACTCCTCGACCCTTCACAATTCCCTGCCCAACGACGCACGTTGATCACTCCTTACCACCTCACCCTCATCTACAAAATATCACCATCAACTATTTAATCTCTACTTACATTACCCTCTCTTTCTACATATATGCACTATCGCTACTGTGTCCCTATTATTACCCTGTTTCTGTCTTATTTTCTTCAAAATTCGTATTTCATCTAACACCCCTTTAAATTGATTTTGACTAACTCAAATGCCTTAGTACATAATCATCACCCCCAAACTCCATCTTTTACAACATTTTACCTTAACATGATCCTTGAAATTGTGCCGAGTTTTGGAAAATCTCGGCTGTTTTTTTTTATGTTAGCGAGAACGGACAGCGTCGAATTAATTAATTAAGTATTACCGGCGCCCGTCTTGTTATGCTTCCGCCGTGCTGATCCGTGCGCGCTCTGGGTCTATAGCTTCTATGAGAATATGCATTTTATGCAACCGGGCAGCCTGTTTCAACTCTGGTCTTTTGTGACTTATTATTTGGTTTTGGGTTTGTTAATTGAGAAGCTTTAAAGTGGGCCGGGTACTTGATCTGATTAAGGTGGTTTGAGGGTGTTACGATGACAATATATATATGCTGTCAACCAGGTGGACATGGTGTGTAGTATTTATATGTAGATGTGTATATATATTTTTCTTATGTGTATCTATGTTAATTATATGTTGTGTGTCATTCATTTACTTGATTGTTAGATTGTTTATACGTTGTTATACATATATATATATATATATATCATGTTTATGGTTTATGTGGCTTACTGGGAGGGTCGATACTATGCGCCGTTCTTACATTATTTAGAAATAACTGTATGCTGCTCAGTGATATCAAGGTCAATTATTTGGCGATGCCTATGTTTAGTGTTGAATTATAATAACGATTTTGAGTTATTCTTATGAAGTGAAAGCACTTGTAATCCTAACTTAATTGTATGAAGATGCAGATATGTGCATATGTATACTATTGAACTCTATTAATGAATTTGATCTATTCTATGGATTGTGTAAGATTAACTTTAATTATTTGAAGGCGCATATATCATATACTGGGGAATAGATTGTACAAAAAAAAATGACTAATAAATTTTGTTATTGTTGTCTTAAAGCAGAGTTTCATTTGCAAGTCCCGTCATACTGGACCCAGCGCATTTTTGGCTTCTCTAGGCTCTTGCCTAGTTCTAAGTAACTAGTGGCCTCTCTTTAAAAAAAAAAAAAAAAAAAAAAAAAAAAAAAAAAAAAAATGAAAGAGGGGTTACCCTAGAAAATTCATCACTTAACTCATAATACATCTCAATATCCCAAATATTATGTGTTTAATCATTAGATAATCTGAATCTCAGACAATTATTTAAATTCATCATCATAACATTAATTAATTAATTAATCTCCAGTATTTAATTAAATCAATCCTTTAAAATTCACAATTACTTTCGTTACCTTAAACTTCACAATTATTCTCATTACATTTATTTAGTCTGAAAAAAAAATGTTATAACTATTATTCAATCAACTCCTATTATCTACATGGTTTACATAAAAATACATATAATACACAACATTATGTAATACACAAATACATTTAACATTAACATACAAAAAATATATAATCCAATTTATTATTTGTTATCATTGACCACAACTCGTTTCATAAGACAATCCATTTCAAAACCACACTGTTCACATCATTAAATGTTCATAACACAATAAAACAATTATCCTCCATCATCAAATAACAGTCTAATCTTAGGTCTATACAAATCATTTTTTATTGAATACCTTATATTATGATTCTCAATGTAAAGATTATTCAATTTTTTATAATTTTCCACAATACTATTATAATCAATATGATCACTCCATATCATTATCTCATATACCTTGTCATGATTGAGTATGGTCCTGTCGCCTTTAGTATTATCTGTCCCAACCAGGTAAGTTATAAAGTCATTATTATCATCATCTACTACTGCTGCTATATTCGTTTCAACATAAGGTAAGTACTTGCTATAATTATCACCCCTCTCTCTCTCTCTCTCTCTCTCTCTCTCAAAATATCCCTTATCATAACACCAAGTCACACACTCTCTCTCTCAATATATACAGGGGGCACTACAACTTTATTATTGCACCACCTATCAGATGCACAAAAAACCAAGGGACAACTATTTGCAGACCATTTGTCTCCCAAATACACTCGTGAAGCCTTTTCTTCACCCCCAACTACCACATCACGGGAAAAAATTACCCCCTGCAACCCCTCTACCTGTATACTCTCTCTCCACTTTCTCTCTGACTCATCAACACACACTAACATTCCATTATTACATTCTAAAACTTCATCAGTACTCTCAATATTCACCCCATTATTCTCTAACACCATATTTTTACTTATATTGTCATAATTCTCACCCCTACTTACCTCATTATGTCATCTGACCATCTTTATTTACGTTTAATTTATCTGTTCCTCCACTATTCTCTACCCCCATTTTAATCTCATAATTGTCCTCTACTTTATTCATTTTCAATTTATTAATAATGTCGTCTACTCTGGCAATTTGTTTATCAAACACCTGATCTATCGCTTCTATGATTTGCTCTTGAATATTTTTGTAATGTGCATTTATTTCGTTTATTTGTTTATTAAAGTTAAAATTTTGTTTTTTAATTTCATTTTTTACTTCATTGAATTTGGTATTGCAATTGCTGTTAATTTTTTTTATTTCGCTTTTTTGTTCATCAAATTTCTCATCAAATTTATTAAACTTTTCGTCTAATTTTACACTCTGTGCATTGAAAAGCAATTGCATCATTTTCATCAGTTCATTATCCTCAGCTTTTTTAATCAGGACTGGCATTGAGTGAATTCCTTCACTCATAATTTGCGACTCAGTCACACTTAATTCGACATTTGTCTGACTTTCATTCTCAATGCCAGTGAGGCTGACACTCTCGTTATTGTTTGCCATCTTTAAAAAAAAATCTTTTACATATACTTTTCAAACTGTTACTCTATATATCTAACGTATATTACTATCATAACATAACCTAATTACTTACGTATTAAGCTACCTACTCATTTCCAATACCCATTCTGTCTCTGCAGGCTTATTTATATAAAAATGTATTTATATAAAGTCCCTGTTTGGGCGCCATTTGTTAACTAACTTCTACGAGCAGATTTTATTTAAAAGTGACTTGCCTTTTGAAATCTGGTTAACACTTACTTTGTTTACATACTGGTTCAGGCGCCATTGTTGTGTTACCAACATTACGTATTTTGTTTATACCTAAGGGTCCCAGGATTCTATAAGCGTGTTCAGAGACTGAATGGTGATTGAAAATAATAACTCGGATAACATTTGGTTAAAAAGACTTGTGTTTAATGATCTGAATATTTTGAAAGAACAAAACAAGGTGGAGTCTTGAGCAAATACAAAACAAAATGGCGGCGAAGTATTTTCGCTGCACTAGTTCTGAGTTCATCACAATTACATACATATTTTATCTTCAATTTCCTAATTTATTATCAAATGAAGCCAGAAACATACTGCAGTCTAATATTTATATTGTTACGTAAACTGGATCACATAACGTGAACCAATGCCTTGTGATTTTCCATATGTGCCGGCACATGCACACACACTCACATGCTTCCCACAAATTATTTTAATGGTACATTCTTTTAATAAATTTGTTTGAGCTCAAAATTAATGGGTTGTAATTACAATTTTGAAAAGGTTTACTTTCCTGAGTGCGTATACTTGAAGATCGAATCAGACGTGCCTCATTGTCCAGCAGGTGTTCGGCCGGATTATTTACTGTTTTCTTTTATACTGCACCACTGACTCTAATTCACATTTTTATATTATTTTTATTTAACTGATTTAAACTTTTCACATTTTGTTACATTTTACCACTTTTGAATATTTTTGCTGGCAATTGCTGGCCAGCCAGTTAAGTAGCGTGCTGTTCGCACGGAAGGTATTTGGCGACTGAGATAGACAAAATGGTGTATATTACCCAAGTGGAAGGGTTAAGACGTCATCGTTCTATTGTTTTGTGGCGATGACGGCATTGTTATATGGTGCAGTTATTACGTTTTTATATTTTTGATGATGTTTTTAGGAGTGTCCGGTTGTTGCTGTGTCTGACTTGCTGCCGATCGGCACGTAGGCCACCTAACCTTGACGCCAATTCTTCCGTTACTTATTGCGTTGTTTTATATTTGGAAAATTCATCCTCATATATTTGATTACATTTGATTTACAATAAAATTATTGGTTATGTACCTAAATTCCTTTACGGACCTAATGTACCGTTACACCGTAGTAATTACGTAGTTCACGAGAGATAAGACACAGTTTGGAAGCTTCTGGTGTGTGAGTGTGACTATAAATTCATGGGGTAGCGGCCTTAGTTTTCAGTTCAATGCGAGATATTGGATAGTGCGGTTCGAGAGTATTAGTGCTATATATTTCCAGAGCGGTTCGAGTTATTACTGTGTACGTTGTAACAAATTAAATAAATTCGTTAATTTATGTTTTTTTGTTTGTAAACAAAAAATTTTGTTTATTATTTATTTTTATTTTTTATTTATTTTTTGTTTTAAATTAATTTAATATTAATTATTTGAAAATGTTTCGTGGTGTTCTGAACTTCTATTTATTTGTTTTAATTGAATTATGTCCTTTTCTGTATTTAAAATTCCTTTTAACAGTTAATAGGATTGTCTCCAGGGACAATCGATTTGTGAACTTTCCTTATTTGCAGGTTATCTTCCTTTGTGGTTGTGAAATTCTGGTAGTTATTGCTCAGTTAAAATTATATATTACGCTAGTTATTGTAGGAATAAACAATATTCAATTTTATAATCTTCAAGGAATTTTATTAACAAATGGTAATATAATCGATTTTCTATCGATTGATTAATCGACTCTCCAGGGTATATCAACAGATTGTACCATTATTTATTATTGGGTTCTTTAAACAGTTATTTTATAGATAGTCAGAGAAAAAGGGCAAAGTATTGAAAGTATAACATTACAATATATCAGCTTAAAAATTAAAATACATATATAACATTCAATATATATAATAGTGAGTAAAGAAATTTTCGAACCGTTCAGTTGTACCGGCAGTGTTGCGTTGGATTGTGGGAACTTAAAGATGGCTGCTTCGAGTTCAGATGTAAGACGAATGCACCTCGCTGATTCTGCTTCCAATAAAGGCTGCTTTTCCTATGATTTCTTGTTCCTGCAGCTGCGATTATTCCTTCTGGTTATTGTGGAGTGTTCCTGGTTAAGTGTTAGTGGTTCACTTCGATAAAATGTGTAGTGTTAAGTTATATTCCACTTTAGTCTATTAGGTCGATATGGCTCTGTTCGTCTCGTTATGTGGAATTACTGTTTTAATCGTTTAAATCGTGTATTCACTGGTGTTCTGTTCTGTTTTGAGTTAATTTACTGTTTGTAGGTGTTAGTTTCACTGAATTTACGGTTTAGATGTAATTTTACAAAACTCGCGTTTTTCGCATCGGACTAGGCTTATCGAATATACGCCATTGATGTCTTCATTATAGGTTAATAATTGCTTAAGGGTAAGAGCTCGTATCAAGTGTACTTCACAACGTCTAATAATGAACTAACTAACTTCCTTCGTCTTCTCCTAAAGTCTTAGCCAAATTAATATTAGCAACCCATTGTTTCAAAATTATTTTACATCCTGTACATGTGAAATTTTTACATTATACTACTGAATATATTTTTGTTATTATTTAAATTTATTAACTATTAAATACATAATCTTCTTCTTCAGTTCATTCTGCTTGATTTGATACCAAATAAAATAGTTTACTAAGTTTTTTATCTAAAATGCTATATTTACTACATTTTGAAAATTGTAAGTTTTAAAATTCACTTCCTGTTCTTCTCAAAATGTTTGCCATTTTACATGTTATATTAATGATTGTATTAAATCTCAGATTGACATAAAAGGTTTATCTTCCCTTAATTTCTTGCAATTTGATTAATTGGTTATCTTTCAAAATATTATACGTTAATTTGTGACTCCTCTCTTTGAATTTTCAGTTTTTACATTTGCATTTTTAACAATAATTCTTACTATCTTTTTACAAAATCTTTCTTAATTATAGTTCCAGTTACATGACTCTATGACTGATCTACCTTATATAAATTCCATCAGTTTAATTGTTTTTCTGTACTTATTTCATCAATTTTAATGCTGTTTAGTTTTACTATTTGGCCTAGATTTTTAACAGTTTTTACATACAAAGTTTTTAAATAATACATTTTGTTTATACCTTCTCTGACTTTCTATTCTAATATAATATTGATTAACATTTCCTTATTTTAACAAAAGAACATTTAGTATATAATTTATATTATTAATTCATAACACATGATTGAAATTAACAATAGTCTTTCAAACTCAGACATTTTAATCTGGATTAACTATTTTAAAACATAATAAACATTTTCATAATAAAAGTTTTATACTAAAAGGATTGTACTCCCAGACATTTTATCCTTGAGCTATTTAAACTTATTCTAAATAAACAAAACATATCTGTCCTTCCATCATCTACACTATTTCTTACACCTAGTTTTATTTTCAGTCATATTTGTTTTTTGTTTGATTTTGGGGTAATAATTCTTTTTCACTTCACTTTTTATATGGCCTGCTCTTGTTTTGTTTACTGTCATTCTAATGAATGTTGTATATAAAGAGTGGCAGTTATTATTTAGAAACACATGCATTATCTGTCATGATAATACTCTATTTAATATTATTCATTGACATAATATAAACACTTTAAAGTTGTATTATTTCACAATTTACTCAGTTTATGAACTTCAATATTGACACATTAGGTTTATTTAATATAACACAAAAACTTGCACTGATCCCCTTTTTATTCTTTGATTTTATTTCTAATTAGCTTTATAGTCTTTTTAAAATCAAGAAATCTGTTTATTGAGGATAATGAAGGTTTGTTTTTTGCATTATATAATTAATTCACATTGGTTCACTTTCAATTCTACTTTATACACTTTTGGCTTATATTTATTTTACATTGTTTTCTAAATTTGGGATCTTGTTATACTTTCATTTGTTATTATTTTTATTACTTTCTTTTGGGGTTTTGTTTTGGTTTCTTATAAGAGCACTCCTTCTTCTTGTGGATGTTGTCTTGTTCTGGTTTCTTCTTTAATTTCTCCTATCCTCCTTGTTTCTTATAAAAGTATTTCCTTTTCTTATTGTGGATGTTGTCTTGTTTGGGTTTCTTCCTTAATTTCTCCTATCCTCCTTGTTTCTTATAAAAGTATTTCCTTTTCTTATTGTGGATGTTGTCTTGTTTGGGTTTCTTCCTTACTTACTCCTATCCTACCTGGGTATTAACTTTTTTTTTTTTATTTTTAGTTTTGAAGTCTATTTTTATTACTCATCACTCATTGTAATATTGGTTTTAATGAAACTTTTACTTCAATCTATGATTGTGCTTTACGGTGGTTCTTAATTAATTTTTTATATTGCTTTCTTGGATTTAAAATGTTTTTATTTTATTTTATGATCATTCTCTCCATTCAGAACTATGGGCATTATCTGTCATGCTACAACGTTCAAGTAGTTATTAGTGATGTGTGGCGTTTTATAATCAGACGGTATAATTGTAATACAATTGAGTTTTAATATTTGTGGACATTTTATTGTGTGTGAACAATTTTCATTTGATTTGTTGTAGACACTGTGTTGTTAATTATGACTTAATTGGTGTCTTGTACTTATTTTGTTTCCACTGTACCTACGACGATTGAGTAGACCGTCGTAACAGTGGTGTCAGAAGTGGGATAGAACGGTTAACAGTGGAAACAGTGGACACTTTGTACAAGACGAGTGTAGTTCGTAATTAATTAATAAAATGGATCCCAGTCAGATGATGGAAGCTTTACAAGCACTGCTGCGACAGACACAGGAAGAAGCAGAGAAACGACAGGATGAGAAACACAGACAGGAGGCGGAAAAAGCAGAAAAACGACAGGATGAAAAACGCAGAGAGGAGGTGGAAGAAGCAGAAAGACGACAAAAGGAAGAACGAAGACAGGAAAGAGAAGATGCTGAGGAACGTCAGAAAGCACTAATGCTAGAAACAGAAGAAAGACAAAAAGATAAAACGGAAGCTCTCTTTGAAACTATGCAGAAACAGTTGCAAGAACATAGTACCACAGAATTGGGTCTCCTACGAGGTGAGCTTAATAAACAAGTTACTAAAATATCAGAGGTACAAGAATCAGTGACATTAAAAATAGCTGAAGTAGAAAAATCTGTCTCGAGTATTGAAGAATCGATGTCTACAAAAATATCTGACGTAGGAGAATCCATGTCAAATAAAATAGCTGAAGTAGAAAAATCTGTCTTGACTGTGTAAGAAACTATATCAACAAAAATATCTGCAGTAGAAGACTCGATTATAAATATAAAAGAGCAGATTAAAAATGAAGTCGAGCAGTGTCTGAAATTACAACCAAAACAACTTTGTGAACAGACTGTACCAATGATAAAGACAGAAAAAGATGCAGAAAATAAGTCAATAGAGAAAGTAACTTTGCCTGCAGTAGGGACAGTTCATGTCAAAGCTCCAACCTTTGACGGAAGAAGTCACTGGGCAACGTACCTCCGCCCATTTGAAGCTGCTGCATGCGAAAATAATTGGACAGAGAAAGACAAGGCAGTCTCACTCGTTCTCGCATTAAAAGGACCCGCGGCAGAACTACTACAGAAAGTACCACCTGACAGCCAGAACATCTATGCCGAGTTGATAAAAGCTCTAGAATTACGGTATGGTGATAAACATTTGTGAGATGTGTACTGCACCCAGTTGAGAGCAAGGCGACAGCATTCCGGGGAAAGTCTTCAAGAGTTTGAAGCAAGTATCGACAGACTAATTAGACTAGCCTATCCTGAACTGCCAGAAGATTTCCGAACGAGTTTTGCGATGCAGATATTTACTGCCGGTGTCCGAGATAACGAACTACAGCAAGTGTTACGAATGGCAAGACACCAGAACAGTGCGGACGCCCTGGTACATGCTTTGCAATTTGAGGCCGCCAAATCAGCGTCTGGTTGGACAAGTCATAAAGTGCGCGCGCTAAAGATCGCGATGGCACAGACGATGAGGAAGAAGAACAAGGAACAGAGACTCGACGGTCGGCGCCACAGAATAAAATAAGAAAGGATGGAAGACCGAAGTGTTATAGATGTGGGAAACCTGGACATCTACAACGAGATTGTCGGGTTAGAATTCAGCAGCAGGGAAACGAGCAATAGTCGGTACAACGGGGCGTATGCTGACTAACTGGAGGAACGAAGCCCCTAGACAATACGCAATTTCTACGCTTCAAAAAAACAGTGGGAGCTTGGTAGTTACCGGATTTGTTCAAGAAAGGCCAACCTCAATTACAGTTGACACAGACGCAACAGTTTCTATTGTGCGCCCCGACGTGGTGAAAGATCTCAAGCCAATCTGGTGCTCTTCCAGCTTGCGAACAGCTACTGGACGGCCTGTAAAAGTGTATGGAAAAGTGGAGATACACCTACGCCTCGGTCGACTTGAGTTTAATCATCAAGTACTTGTTACAGACATTGTGGATGAAGCAGTTCTTGGTGTGGACGTTATGGACGTATACGGATTTATAGTCGACTTCAAGAACAATTTCTTGAAAGTCGGAGGCGAAGAGGTAATGCTATCAACAATGACGACAGCAGAAAAATCGATGGACGTCATAAACCAGGTGGCCGTAACTGTTCCGCCAAACTCCAAAAAGATCATCATGGTTAGAACTGCGGTAGATACTAGGGACAATCAGTGCTCTATATTCGAACCCCAGGTAGTCAGCACACCGGGCATACTAATTGCCAGAAATTAGTAAAACCTGACGAAACCGGAAATATACCTATTAGAGTGGCGAATATTTTGGATCAAGTGATCACTTTACAAAGCAACTCGCTCCTAGGCAAATTGATTCCTGTGGCCTGGGTAGCCGGAATAACGCAACGAAGATTCAGTTCCTCGGATACTTCCAAATTACCAGAGGAACTGCAAGAATTATTGAACAGATCTTCTAATGACCTCTCAAGTGGTGAGGTAAAAGAACTCAGACAGTTTTTACACGAATTCAAAGATTGTTTTGCAGTTCAGGGACAGTCACTGGGAAGAACCTCTCTTTGTGCAACATCACATCAATACCGGGGATACAACACCGATACACCGACCTCCTCAAAGGCCTCCATTATCAAAACAAGAGGAAATGACTCGGTTAGTACAGGACATGTTGACAGAGGGAGTAATCGAACCTTCGTCAAGTGATTGGTCTTCCCCTGTAGTGCTGGTAGCGAAGAAGGATGGTGGATTGCATTTCTGCGTAGACTACCGGAGGTTAAATGACGTTACAAAGAAAGACTGCTACCCATTACCTCGCGTTGACGATACACTCGACACGTTGTCCGGAGCACAGTGGTTTTCCACATTGGACCTGAAGAGTGGATATTGGCAAGTGGGTCTTCATCAAGAAGACAAGGAAAAGACAGTTTTCTCGACCCCAAGTGGCTTATTCCAATTTAACATCATGCCATTTGGACTCTGTAATACACCGGCAACATTTGAGAGATTGATGGACCTGATACTCTGAGGCCTGACGTGGAAAACTTGCCTTGTTTACTTAGACGATGTCATAGTGATTGGGAAGACTTTCAAAGATCATTTAAAAAACCTTAAGGAAGTTCTAACTAGAATTCACGGTGCACAACTGAAGCTAAGCCCGAAGAAGTGTTCTCTATTCCAGAAGGAAGTACAGTATCTGGTTTCAGCATCGGGTGTTAGCATGGATCCTAATAAAGTACACACCGTAAGAGACTGGCCAGTTCCGAAGAATAAACATGAAGTTCGGAGTTTCCTGGGGTTATGCTCATATTACCGACGTTTTGTTAAAGGCTTCGCTACTATTGCTAAACCACTACATGAGCTAATGGAAAATAAACGAAACTTCCAGTGGTTGAGAGAGTGCGACCAAGCATTTAGAACGTTGAAGATTGCATTATGTTCGCAGCCAATTCTCGCTTTTCCAGCTTCCGAAGGGAAGTACATCGTAGACACAGACGCAAGCAATACTGGTCTAGGAGCAGTTTTGTCTCAAGTGCAGAACGGTGAAGAACGAGTAATAGCGTATTACAGCAAGACGCTTTCTAAACCAGAGAGAAATTATTGTGTTACAAGGAGAGAGTTGTTGGCAATTGTCAGAGCTTTGGAGCACTTCCATAAATACCTCTATGGGAGAGAGTTTTCACTACGTACCGACCATGCCACACTTGCATGGCTCTTGAGATTTAAAAATTCGGAAGGACAGTTGGCAAGGTGGCTGGAACGTCTGCAAGAGTACAACTTCAAGGTACAACATCGGTGGGGGCGCCTCCATGGTAATGCAGGTGGTGTATCAGAAAGACCGTGCCCGGAAGACTGCCGACATTGCCACAGAAAGGAAGAACAAAACTCAAGCGAACATGTTCAAGCCATCACTGTAAATTTCCTGGCTGACGGCTGGACAACACAAGACTGTCGACAAGAACAGATGACTGATGAAGACATTGGACCGATCTTGACAGCAAAAGAGGAAGGTCGCCGCCCGGATTGGCAAGATATCTGCCATGGTACCGAAGTGCTGAAGGGCTACTGGGCACAGTGGGAATCTCTCACCTTAGAAAACGGATTGCTGAAAAGGGCTTGGGAAAGTGCAGGTGGACGAGACGTGGTCATGCAGTTGATAGTTCCCCGAAGTAAAGTGCAGTCTGTTTTGAAGGAGATGCATGATGGAACATCTGGAGGCCATCTTGGCGTTAACAAAACTGTTGGCAAAATACGGAAGCGATTCTATTGGCTTCATCTTCGCCACAACGTAGAGGAATGGGTTCGGACATGTGAAATATGTGCTGCAAGCAAGGGCCCACAAACCAGAAGCAGGGGAAAAATGAGACAGTATAACGTTGGACTACCTTTCGAGAGAATTACCATAGACATTGCTGGACCATTCCCAGTTACTGACGACGGAAACCGGTACATCATGGTTGTAGGTGACTACTTTACTAAGTGGGTGGAAGCTTACGCAATTCCAAATTAGGAGGTTACCACTGTGGCAAAGCAGTTAGTTCACACCTTCTGTTGCCGTTATGGAGCCCCTATGGAAATCCATACGGATCAAGGGAGAAATTTCGAATCAGGAGTGTTTAAAGAATTATGCCGTCTACTCGGAATTCGAAACACCAGGACAACGCCTCTGCATCCTCAGTCGGACGGGATGGTTGAGAGATTCAATAGGACAGTTGAGCAACATCTTTTGAAGGTTGTTGATGAGCACCAAACAGACTGGGACCAATGTATACCACTATTCCTCATGGCGTATAGGTCATCAGTACACGACACAACCGGCATGACTCCAGCAAAATTGGTGTTTGGGCAGGAGATTCGTCTTCCTGGGGACTTAATGTTCGGATCGCCTGAGACTCAGTCCCAAGAGCCACAGAACTATTCCTCGCAATTAGAAAACCAACTGCGAGAAATGAATTGCTTGGTAAGAGGACGGCTGAAGATTGCCAGTGATAAAATGAAAACTCGGTATGACATTCGCAGCAATAGTGTGGGTTTCCAAGAAGGAGATCAGGTCTGGTCGTTCAATCCAAAGCGCTGTCGTGGTCGCTCAACTAAGCTTCAGTCTAACTGGGAAGGACCCTACACTGTGAAAAAAAGAATTAACGATGTTGTTTATCGGATTCAACAGGAAGGACAGCGAAAGTTCAAGGTCGTCCACCTAGATCGCCTGGCTAAGTACAACTTTAGAGACGCTTTGCCAGTTCAGTACGAACGGGCTTGAGGAGGGGGCAGTGCTACGACAGCACAGAACAATCTACGCGTTTATCGAATGTGCCAGAAGGATCTCGATGTAACGCGTGTGGCGTACGTGCTACTTTTGCGAGAATCTTCTCGACTGTGCCGGGCTTCGCTCGGGTGCTCGGCCTGTGTCAAGGCCGTAGTAATTACGTAGTTCACGAGAGATAAGACGCAGTTTGGAAGCTTCTGGTGTGTGAGCGTGACTATAAATACATGGGGTAGCGGCCTTAGTTTTCAGTGAACCAGACATTTTCATTTGATTTGTTGTAGAGACTGTGTTGTTAATTACGAACTGTTTTACTGTAACAATTAAAGGTGTGATTAGTGACTTAATTGGTGTCTTGTACTTATTTTGTTTCCACTGTACCTACGATGATCGAGTAGACCGTCGTAACAATATTTATTTTGCTGAAATGGCTTTATCTGTATCTAAGTTGTATAGTGAACATAGTGTGCATGTAGTGTTATCTACTGGTTGTAGTGGTGTAATTGGTTCTTATATGTCAAGGAACAGAATAGTAGTCTATAAGTGTAATCAATAATTCAAAATAACGTACATTTATTCTGGGGCCATAGTGAGCAACATGTGTCAGAATTTGTTTTAATGAATTGTTATCATTGTGATATTGCCTGCCACATGGATGTCACTAAATACAGTTGGAACGGGCCTCTATTTTTATTGTGTTGCTTCACTAACCTTTACTGTTTTCTGTTGATTGGATGCTTACTGATATTTTTAGGTCTACAACAGATCATCATGATTGATAGTTACATATAATTTCCCAGCCTATTTTCAGTGACCCTCATATGGGTTTCTCATCTGAAATCATGATAGTTTTTTAAAAAGTTCTTATTATCAGTTTCAATAGTATTTTATCTCCTTTTGTTCTGATCCGTATTAATGTATTGTGTGGTTATCTTATATAATCTGTATTGAAACCATATATATGATACAATTCAATATAATTGAGAAACAAGTGAAATTTGGTTTGGTTTCTTGACACAGTAGATAAGATACACATTGTTGATTAGGTAAGCTATGGAATATTATTATTTTCTGTTATTTTTACTGTTAGAGTTTTAAGACAGTAGATGATTAAAAGATCAGGGCAGGTGATGCCTATTTTTAAAATGCACACAATAACTAAATTGTGTATAAAAAAGACGGATTCAATGGCTTGTTACTTATTATTAAATTTAGAAACATTTCAAGCCTAATGAACACCAGAAATTACATAAAGTGAGACATGAGCTTAAAACTGAAAAACTGAGACGAATCCTCATTTTAGCTTTTTGCGAAGAAAGCAGTTGCACTAATAATTGAAATAGGTGGTAATTTAATATATGTACTCTTTCAGGTAAACAGTTAATAAATCAATACATTATTGGCTTCAGCGTGTAGTTTATTACCAGAGACGAAATTTGTGTTTTGTGAATTTTGATTAATGGCATATGGAAGATTTTCTTGTTTTAGCAAACTGCTTACTTATGTATATAGAAAAGACCTTGATGCTTTTAAAACAGAGTGTATTGGGTATAATAAAGTCAGACTGTGATTAAAGAACTATTTTTATTAAAAAAAATGTTGATTGTTCTGTGTAATTAGGTCGGAAATGCAATCAAAATGCAGTCCCATCTTTCTTCCAAACATTTAATCATCTGGGTTTACAGATTATGAGAGTCCTATTTTTAGCAGTTCTCATACAAAATTGTTTCCATTTTGCTAGGCTGTTTGTTAACTGACACTCTCATACACACATTTATTTTTATATATATTTACTTTTACTGATATAAAGTAAACACGTGTACTTACCATGTCACTGTATGTGTGAGCACGTGGTTCCTTTCCAATATAAATCTCTCTTTAAGGGGCCAGGGTTCACTCTCGGCGAGATTCAGATACAAAGAGGTAATAGAAATGACAACACTGATTTTCATTTGGATGTAATCACTTGCTTAATTGCCAGTATTGAAAAATATATATTGAAGCATAACCAAAAATGGCGTTACATACAATTGCCAAAAACAAAATGGCGTCTACATTTTCTTAAGCCCTATTTAGTCATTGTTACTTTATATTATGGTGAATCTTGTTAATATTTTATATTTACTTCTGGCTGCAGCTCTAGCCATAATTATAATATAGCCAGTATATAATTAATTATATACTGGTATGTTACACAAACCAACGCCCTATTTAGTCATGATCATGGCCATGCGTTCACTCCCTCATACGCTCACTCACACACACTATCACAAATACATTTCATCAGATTTATCTTTTATTTGAGCTCATTAATATGTGAAAAATATGATAATTGTTTTGACTTCTCTGTAAGTGGACCAGGGTGGCTCCCTCGCTGGTGTTAGATGTTACGCATTTGGATGGCAGGTGGTCGCCTCATGTTTCTCGTCTATCTGTTGGTTTGCACTGACTTTACATCTGATATTTAACTGTTTACTATTAATTGAGTCTTTTAAAACTCCACTGTTACATTTTTAATGGTGAATAATAATTTTCTTAAAACTTCTGCTGAAAACTAAGTCAACAGCGATACATCGCTGCTGACCCTTTGGTGTGCTGTGCGGAACTGAGAACGAGTAATATGCAAATTTGCGTATGTATGCGTGCATTTGACGTCACCGTCTTTTGTTTGCTCGGCCAACGCCTCGTTTCATACGCTGTTGTTCCTGCGTCATTGTCTTTTATTCATGACGGCACAGCTTTGTAAACCAATCACAATTATTGTTAAGAGTTCGTCATCACATACACCGCCATCATCTCTGCTTGCTTTTGCTCGTCCACCGGTGACCTTGGCATTATGCTCCTCTTACTGAATATGCGTTGTTCCTTTTTTACACAGGGACAATGTACCTAACCATACTTTATTCAACTGTGATACAATAAAACATTATAAACATCCTCAAATCCCATAATTAAGGTAACGGGCCTTTATGTACTGTTACATGTTAGACTTATTCAGATTTTTCATTTTGTAAAATTGGAAGTACCATTGTGTCAGTACAGTAGAACTGATAACAATACTTCTTTCTTGGAGAGTATTGAAATAGCTTGTGGAGATTAGTGTTTTGTTCATGTTCATAAGTGCAGATTTTCATGTTCATAAATGTGTGGTACTTGTCAATAGTACAGCATGTTGACTTGCTCACACATATACATAAATATGTGAATAATACATACTGTCGTATGTTAAGCTTTGCAACTCAAGAAGGAATGCGGTGACGTATGCCATTCGACTGCACGTATCAAGGTACTACTATGTAACGTGTCAGAATTGGGTAATTTCATTTATTGCAGTTATGGGGTATTTGTATTTCATTTTATTTCATTTCGGGGTTTTGTAAAAAATATTGTGCAAACGGTAATTCCCTTGTAACAGACCACGTGTAGAAACAGTGTTGAAACAAAGCAGAAACGTAGTAGTCAGTTACGAAACCAGGCAAAGAATTTGCACCACCCTCTATTTCTCAGAACTGTGCGTGAATGTGACGGTGCACGCACGCGCGATTCAGGTATGCGCGCTGGAGTGACGCTCCTTTCAGAAAATCAAAAATGGCCTAGAGCGGAATTGTTGCAGTCTCCTTTACCCTGAGGCAGGAAACGGAGCTAAGGACCGCCTCCTGTTAGTGACGTCAGAATAGCCGTGCTTAATATCGTTGTCACACACTATGAAAAAACCCACTAGGTATCATAAATAGAGCTAACAAACCACAGCAAATCAGCTACACACGGCGACGAAATCAGGTGGCAGTGAACCCAGCTTCCGCCCGCTGGCAGTACTTTCACACAGTCTACATTGGGCAGTCCACGAAAACCTACTACGGGCATCAGACGTAGTTAGTGCGACTCGGCCCCGGTCGGTTGAACTTTCCAAGATGTGATCACTTCAAAATAATACCGTTTTAGTACCGACCGGGACCCGCGGAATTAACGTAGCGGAACCAGTGTACAACTAGTGACGAACGACTGACAATGGAACCGAAATAACGGACAACTAACCAAGTCGGTGAATGCACGTGTTCGGCCGGTGATGCGTTTGTGAACCGTGTCAAAATATTAAGTAATAAAGGGATTACAAAACATAATAAAGGGTAAAATGGCATGTGTGTGTGTGAGTGATGCAGAATGGGCTACCTTAATTAGTACTTAAATATGAACGATAAATGTATATTTTATAAACTCGCTTTCCAGTGTCTGTGTTTAACTCATTAAAAATTATTTAGTTTACTTTGAACATGTGTTAGCCTAAGTTATTTCGTCATTACCACTTTCTCATTTCTGTGTTGCAAAATTCGTCTAACGTTCCGGGATCTTTCTGAATTATTAATTGGGTGTGGTCAGATAGCAAAATTGTCCCTTTTATTTAAGGTGGAGTAAAAAGGTTTTCGATATTTTACCTATAAAAAATAATCGTGGCGACCTTGGTCTTCTGAAGAAATTTTAATATGGTAAGTAGTTGAATATGTGCACAGGGAAGTTCTGGCAGAGTGTATTTTATGTATTAATATATTTCGGCACCTTCTACTTTTATTGTTACAAATGGCTCTCGCTGCCAGGATTTTCGTTTAATTTTATTTATACGAGATAGACCTATTTTAATGCACAGAAAATAGGATGTGGTAATGACGAATTTGTAAACAATATTTAGAGTACGTATTTACGTGTGAGTAGGTTATGTTTGTGTTGTGATTCACAGTAGTATTAGGCGTTTGATTATAGAAAAAAAAGTGGTTTTATATATAAAAAGTGTTGTATAAATAAACTTTAAACATGTCTCTAATACAAAGGAATGATATTGGTTTTGAGTGGGAGAGTGAATTTAGAGAGGTGGTAGGCGAAATGACGGATGAGGAGTGGGGTAATTTAGATGATAGATTAACACGAATGGAAGAACAAGAAGAAGGAATATTTGCAGAAATCAATAAACATAGTGAGATGACCAATGATAAAGGTAAGATAGTCAAGGTAATAGTAGCAGAAAATAAGACAGTAAATAAGCCTAGTGATAATGATGAGAGTGTGGTGGTGGTAAATACAGATAGAGAGACAGACCAATTTAATAAAAATAAAGTCGATCAGGCGGCAGAGAATAAGGTAAATAATGATGATACGAGTGAATCTGATTATAAGATGAATATGTTGCTAATGATTAAGAAAGGTTTGGAGGAATGTATGGAAAAGTGGAACAAGGGTTTTGATGAGTTAATGACAGGATTAGATGAAATGAAGGAAATGAGGAACAAACATTTTGATAATCTGAGCAAGGGTTTTGATGAGTTACATATAGAATTAAACAAAACAAAGGAAATAATGAAAGTAAAAAATGCTCTTGGTAAACCAGACGAGAAGTGGGAGGAAGATAGATGTCGATTAAAAGACAGTACAGAAGTTGAATCAAAACAGGTAAGTGGTAATAATGTTTTTAATGATAGTGAAGAAATCATTAACCAGGTGAGTGACAGTGATAATGAATTCATAAACAACAGTGACAAAATAGTGGGAGAAGTAGGGTTAACTAGTGAAGATAATGATGGTGATTACAATTCTGAGGTAAGTGGTGATGTTAATATAATTAATTCCAGTGATGTAATAATGTTAAATAATAATAATGAAGTACAGTAAACCCTCGATTTAACAGACCTCGGTTTAATGGACTTCGGATTTAACGGACAGAATTTGACAGACACAACGATTCAAAAAAAATCAAAGCATGATAATGTTTTTAGGCTTTTGAAATGTATAATGTGCATAAACTGCAGACTCTCCTGTTCTGGCAATATTGCTTGGCTATCGCAGCATTCTTTCGTTCCTTTTCTTCTTGTTTCTTGTTTTGAAACACGCAGATTTTTTCATCTTCAATTGTATTTGATGAGAACGGAGTATTCATCAAGAATTCGTTTAATTCTTCACGATCCCCGTCTTTGGGTTGTCGTTGGCGCAGGCGTCGCACACGTTCAGTGGAAGATATCACGACGACTAACACTGAACAATATACACTGATATGCATCTTATTTCACTGTGAAATATTCGTCCATCGGCTAATACAGCAAGCATTACAGTGGCACGTAATTTTTCATTTCCCGTCATCTTTACTGTTACAGATTTGGTTCCCTTTTGGTCCACCGTAAATATACGTAAATAAAAAATACGGGCGTTTCATCGGCATTTCCCATGTGTTCAAGTGAATAATTATGGTTCTTGCATAAATGAATGACAAACCGCTGATACTGTAGGAGTTTTTCTTCGTAGTCACTCGGTAGTTTTAGCGCGAGTGGTGTACGTCATTTAAGCGCAAATCCATTTCGCCGCATCATTCTTATACACCCGAAGCTGGCTTTGAAACCGGAGACTTTTAATTCTTCTGCGATTTCTAAAGCTTTTAATTTTAAAACATGTCTAGTGACAGGGAGTCCTTGCCTTCGTACAAGCCGTACGTATTCACAGACGCTGGACTCTACTGCTACAAAAGCCCACCTTGAGGTCCCGCGAATGCTCGTCGTGCAGTATTTGCATTTGAAAGTCGTTCCTTCTGTTTTCTCCATCGTTGAATACAGGATTCATCAATATCGAATTTCCTTGCGGCTTCGCGATTGCATGTTTTTCTACATTTTGTATCACAATTAATTTATAATTCACATCGTACGGGTTACATTTAATTTGGTTTGACTGCGTGCCTTTAGTCTCCACAATATCACTCATACCGCAAACGCACTACAAAAACGCCGAATGAAAACAAAGTACAGATAAGCGATGTTGTCACTGTTACAATAGAAAACCACACTGGCAGTTTACCCGTTATTTAGAAACATGTTATTCACACCCCCTCTACTCATCCTTTGTCTTGCTGTCTACAGAAGGGTGCGAGCACACGCACTTAGACTTTATCTTCCTATTCTTTCTTCAGTTTGCTGTTAAAACATTCGGTTGTAGTCATAAATCATAACGCCAGAGTTAACTACAGCCAGGCAAACTGCTGTTGCTTAGGCAGTAAACAACTCATAGATACCAAAAGCGTTCGTCCCGCCAGACGTCAGGTATAACTTCGAATTTCGTTAGCGCGCGAATGCAAGACGCAGGCCAAATTAGCGACCATGTTTTTAGGAGAAAAAGTGCGGCTTGTATTCGGAACAATACGGTATTTGCATGATATTAATAGTATTAAAATTTCAAGTGTTATAGACCTATTTGATTTAAATATATCCTCAAAAAACAAAATTTGCGATTTAACGGACTTTCGATTTTACGGACACCCCTCAGCCCCAATTAGTCCGTTAAATTGAGGGTTTACTGTATTGGATAGCGGTGAGATAGAGATAGTGAGTGAGAGAGAGAAAGTAATAGATTGTAAAGGCGTAGTAAGTAATGTTGGTGAGTTAGATAATGAGTGGAAAGAGAGTTATATTGTGGTTATGAAACAGGGGGCAAATTTGTATGGGGTTAAATGTGAAGCAGAGACTTCACAAGTGTTGATGGAGGACAAGAGTTCCTCAATAAATTTTGTAGAAGACGAGAGTTCTTCAGAAGTTCATATAGGGTATTTAAATAATTTTGTGGTATTGCCCTCTGCATGGAATGGGAGAGTTCAGTATGGTTATGAGAGGTGTTGTAATGAAAGAGAGAGAGAAATAAAAATTTTTGAGAGTAATAGAGGTTATGAAATGTTGGTGCAGGTGTTAGATATTGAGAGAGATGATGAAAGAGAGAGAGAGAAATATTTGAATAAAACTGTTATAAATAACGATAAAATAATTGATGTGGTGTTTAGAAAAGTTACTGACGGAGACGGGACAAAATTCACTGATAGCGACAAGTTGTATGAAATAATAAATGGTATGATGAAGAATTTAGAAATAATGGTTTATGAAAACAATAATAATAAACTCAAGGTAAACAAAAATCATTTAGTCTATAAATATGTGAGATATCTTTTTGACGATGGAGGCTAAACCATAAAACAATAAAGGACAGTTAAATATTTTGTTTTAGGGGGTTTGACCTAGCTGATTTGGACATTGAAATATGATAACTGAATAAATAATGAATCAGATTTGTAAATAAATATGTAGTGAATTCAATTGTATGTGTTGTAAAGGGTTAAGGGAACAGTGTATAGGTAGGTAATTGTTGTAATAATAATATTAAAATATTTGCAATTTAAATAAATAAACCGAATTAATTTTGAAAACAGTTATCAGAGAATTGTAATTGTTAATTGATGGTAAGAAATTTTGTATTGTTAATAATTAAATTAATTAAAACAATTTGATATGTTTTAAATATTTTGATTGACTATTTAAATGTTGTGTAATTAAATTTTTTAAGGAATTCAAATGGTTTTACGAGATTTGGAAATTTGGTAATTAAATGATAAATTGTTTGATTTAAACTAATATTTGTGTTAAATGTTTCAGAGGTGAGGTGAAAGTAATGTGGTATGGTGAATATGTTTTGTGTATATCAATTTAAATGGACTGTAAGTATAGACATTTTATAGTACGAACAAGTATAATAGAAATGTTTATTTGAAATAATTGTGTTAAATAAAAATGATAATTAAAAATCTAATAATAACTGAAAGATGATAGGTAATAATTATTAATGATAAATTTGAAGATTTTAAGAAAGTCCAATGGTAGAAAGTTATGAATGAGTTAAATGATTATTGATGAAAATATTATATTAGAATGTATATACAAATTTAATTAGTTAGTTATTAAGCTGCTATTGCGGGGGTGGCCTGTGCTCTCGTAGATAGCGAAATGGGTTGGGGGTAACAGAGAGTGTTACCTCCATCGGAGGCCAAATGGCGAAAATGTGCGACACACCTTTTTCGTGTAAACTCAATTTGCACACTGATAGACGCTCGTGTCGCACATAGCAATGATGAATGAAACAGGCATTGAAATGCAAATTAGATTTCCCCGACTTTTCGAGCGATTACTGCCTTACCAGCACTAATCGTGGAATTGGCTAGTGGTTAGCTATGGTCATACCAAGTCCCTTGACCATAGCTGACTTGAAATTGGTATATAGTAGAAATTAAATGGGGGTTGAAATTTAGGGGAAATCCAGGTACTATGGAACAGCGGCTACCACTCTGCCCGCATGGGGGCAGCAAAGCCAGGTGGTAGACCCGTTTAAGGGCGTTTAATTATAGACAAGAATATGTTGATATTCATAACGTTAAAATGTAACTGCCGAAGCAAAGACACGGAGAGGTCAAACTACTCCAAAATATGCCGTCTTTGTGGAAGCGAAAAGGCGCCACAGTCTTACACAACTTGCAATAGAGTGTGTGGATGGGAGGTGACTCAGGTGAGTCACGAATTTAAATTTTATAACATAAAAAATTGCTAATTCAAATTTTGATACAATAAAAATGCTTGTGTTCTGTTTAAATAACTAGATGCTCATACATTCACTATAAGGTGTTCATTCCATAATCTTAAGTGTGTTATTTTATTGTTGTAGGTTAGATATAAGGATTGATAAAAATATGTGTTTTCATTATATGTGTAATTTTGCAACTAAGTAAATGATTAAACTGACTGGCAGGCGGTCAACATAAAGTATCAGAATCAGAAAAAGGGAAAATAAGGAGGTGAGAAGTAAGAATAAATAAATATATATGTATATTTCATGTAATTTGTTCAATTATGAGATGTGTTTTCATTATGTTAGGAATATCAGCTGATCAGCAATAAAATGTCACTGGTATATTGGTTGTAAATGTTCCAAGTAATTAATATGCTATTTTAAAGTAATGAGAAAAGTAATTTAATAAAGTGAGAAGTAAAGTAATAATTTATGCAAGTTAATAAAAGATAGTTTTTGGGTGATGAATATTTTGTGGGACATATAGATCTGTCCAAGTTGAAGTCAAAGTTAAAGAAATGGTAGAGATGAAGATAATGTAATGTTGTTTTGAAGTAATGTATATTATAGAGTTTTGAGAAGTATTGATGTTGACACAGTAGTAATGGAGAATATATGTAGAGTTTCTGAGTGATATATTGATGTTCATAATTGATGATGTTATTTTGTTGTAATGAAGTAAGGTAATGAGATTGAGATTTTGGGGATGGCAATTTTGTAGTAGGGGGTAGTGTAATGTAGGAGTCCGCAACATAATGATAGGTTGGGACGGGATGGTACCGATTTAGTGGGAAGGGGTTGCCTCAGGTAGAATCCAGGGACCAGATAATGGGAAATGAGTTTTTTGGGGGGGGGAAACACGTATCCTAAGTACAAAGGGTTAGAGAGTATTTTTTTTTTTATATCGAGAGAAGGTGGCGAATTGAGTTTAATGTTAAGTTGGGTTTAGAGAGCGTTTTGAGAGATGTTTTTGATAGAGATGGGTGTCAGGTTAGTTAAAGTTGATAGAGTCATAGGGAGAAAGATTATAGATGTATACAGATCAAGTAGTAAATTAAATGAGATAAATATTTACATCACCCACAGTATTGGAGAATACGATTGTTAAAGAAAGAAAGAGATTTATTACAAGAATATAAAATTTTAATCAAAACCAGTGACAAATTTTGATAGAATTTGAAAATAATGTAAAATTAAGAATTGTTTATTTGAATAATTTAAATATCAATTTGCTTATTATTTATAATAATATTTTGCTATTTTAAAATGTTTTGTTTTATTATGTTTTGTGTGTCAAGTTGGATTATTACAGATGTTAAATGTATTTTCAGATAGAAATTGTACATAACGTATGTAGGTCAAAAGGTTGTGGACTTGACCTAGTTTCGATCAGCTGACAGTGAGGTCATATACAGACTAAGCTTGTTTAGTGTGGAAGTGAATTCAATTTTTGTTTTTTGATCAATTTAAACAAATTTTAAATAATTTCTATATGTAAAGGAAACATTTTAATAAATTTAAATTGTTTTCTTTGAATTTTAAAATTTGTTTGGAAAGTATTTTTTGAAAAAAAAAAAAAAAATCTTGATTTTTCGCCTGCCAGATAATGGATATTTTTAAGCTTTGATTATTGTATTGTTTGTGTACTAACCATGTTTATGATTATTGATTTATTTTGTATTGAATTGTATTGTTAGACTATAAGTGATCACATGTTAGGTTAAGGATGTTCTTAATTATAAGAAATGTTTAAATCAATTTATTTTAAATAAAAACAGAAACCAGTGAAGAGAATAATTTAAAATTTATACGAAATTTATGAATCGATTTTACCTGAAAACAACCAATGGGTTGTAATTTAAATAACTTTTGAAAAAATTTTTCAATTTTTATAATATGTAATGTCAGTATGTAATGTGAGTGTGTGTGAGCCCAGTATCTGCCAAAGGCAGCCCAGCTTGCATATAAGGGGAAACATATCGGTGGAGGATTTGGCATAATCTAAGCCAGGGATTGAGGATTTTGGGGGGTAGCATGTTAGAAGGTGAGGTGTGCTGTGGTACTTGTCTGTTCGATTTTTCGGTGTTGGGATCTCTTATGGAGAAGTCCAGTGATCTCGTTCAGATGCGTCCATAGTCGCCAAGCCAGGGGGGTCGTGTACCCATGAAGAGTAAGAACCAGGGGGTTGTTGGCACCAGTTCCTCACCGGTCCTGTTAGGGGTTTTATCAATGAGATTTCTTCTGTTCTGGACCGAAGAATTCTCATTGGGGGGGTATTGTAACGTGTCAAAATTGGGTAATTTCATTTATTGCAGTTATGGGGTATTTGTATTTCATTTTATTTCATTTCGGGGTTTTGTAAAAAATATTGTGCAAACGGTAATTCCCTTGTAACAGACCACGTGTAGAAACAGTGTTGAAACAAAGCAGAAACGTAGTAGTCAGTTACGAAACCAGGCAAAGAATTTGCACCACCCTCTATTTCTCAGAACTGTGCGTGAATGTGACGGTGCACACACGTGCGATTCAGGTATGCGCGCTGGAATGACGCTCCTTTCAGAAAATCAAAAATGGCCTAGAGCGGAATTGTTGCAGTCTCCTTTACCCTGAGGCAGGAAACGGAGCTAAGGACCGCCTCCTGTTAGTGACGTCAGAATAGCCGTGCTTAATATCGTTGTCACACACTATGAAAAAACCCACTAGGTATCATAAATAGAGCTAACAAACCACAGCAAATCAGCTATGCATGGCGACGAAATCAGGTGGCAGTGAACCCCAGCTTCCGCCCGCTGGCAGTACTTTCACACAGTCTACATTGGGCAGTCCACGAAAACCTACTACGGGCATTAGACGTAGTTAGTGCGACTCGGCCCCGGTCGGTTGAACTTTCCAAGATGTGATCACTTCAAAATAATACCGTTTTAGTACCGACCGGGTCCCGCGGAATTAACGTAGCGGAACCAGTGTACAACTAGTGACGAACGACTGACAGTGGAACCGAAATAACGGGCAACTAACCAAGTCTGTGAATGCACGTGTTCGGCCGGTGATGCGTTTGTGAACCGTGTCAAAATATTAAGTAATAAAGGGATTACAAAACATAATAAAGGGTAAAATGGCATGTGTGTGTGAGTGATGCAGAATGGGCTACCTTAATTAGTACTTAAATATGAACGATAAATGTATATTTTATAAACTCGCTTTCCAGTGTCTGTGTTTAACTCATTAAAAATTATTTAGTTTACTTTGAACATGTGTTAGCCTAAGTTATTTCGTCATTACCACTTTCTCATTTCTGTGTTGCAAAATTCGTCTAACGTTCCGGGATCTTTCTGAATTATTAATTGGGTGTGGTCAGATAGCAAAATTGTCCCTTTTATTTAAGGTGGAGTAAAAAGGTTTTCGATATTTTACCTATAAAAAATAATCGTGGCGACCTTGGTCTTCTGAAGAAATTTTAATATGGTAAGTAGTTCAATATGTGCACAGGTAAGTTCTGGCAGAGTGTATTTTATGTATTAATATATTTCGGCACCTTCTTTTTTATTGTTACAACTACACATTTAAAATATGTTTAACACTGCCTCTCGCACTGTATTTTTAACTGCATATAGAGATAGCCATTATGTTTTATCTATGCCTGTTTCATTTATTGCTTACACTTTTCAGATCAATATTAACTACCAATAAAAATGTTACTTTAGGAAGTGTAATTATATAGATACCTAAACGGATTTAATGGCAATATAAAGCATAGTCAACTAATAACAGAAATTATAATTAACAGGTAAGATGGTTGAGTAAGTTGTGACTTACCTCATGTAAGTGGTTGTGCCAATTCCGAATCTGTTTCAGAGTCCTCGCTATCACTGTTGTCACTGGCACTTTCACTGTCATCACTGATACCTCCTGTTTCAATTACAAAACTGTCAATAATGTCTGACGTAATGCCATCTTTATCCCAGTAGTAGTCCTCCATTCGTATAACGTGGTTTTCATATCCTGTCCAATCGCAAGGTGTAACTGATTCAATTGCCATTTCAGTAATTTTCTTAAGCGCATCTAACGATAAATCTCCTGTTGTATTATTGTCCCGTATTATACGCTTCATTTTTGCCCATGCTAATTCAATAGCGTTCAGATCGCACATATACGGTGGTAATCGAAGAGGTGTGTGACCAAAAGCTTTCAAAATAGCGTCTATCTTAAATGTTTTTTCTTTTGGTCTGTGCGCTTCTATAAGACAGTAAAGTTCTTGTTTGCGCATTTTTTCATCATGGTAGATGCCGTTTCTAAAAAGCCACTCTCTCATTTCTTCTTTTAGAGCGTATTTTAACGGTACCTTGTTAGTTTGGGTACAGTGGTACGGAGCATTGTCCATTATAACTATTGATTTTGCTGGTAAATTTGGTAAAAGCTTTTCATTAATCCATTTTTCAAAATTAACACTTCATTTGCCCGTGATAATCTCCACTAGACAAACCGGCCTTGAATACAAGTTTCGCGTTAGGTATAAATCCATTTCTGCTCCCTGCATGCAATATTATTGCATCTTCGAGCCACTCTGATTAATGTGAATATTGCATTCGTCACTTCACCATCCTCTCTGATGCGTTAAGTTACTGTCTACCCATGTTTCATCTATGAACACTATCTCTCTATTCTCTTTTCGATAAAGTTTAAGCTGTGTAAGATAACGATGCCGCCACATCACGATTTGCGGTCTTTCAATTAGTAGACTTCTTTTATTACTAAATCTTTTCCACTTAAACCCTATTTCCTTAATTATTTTTAGTAAAGAACTGTTACCCCATGGCAAATATATTTTTTCTTTCACCACGGGTAAAAGTTTTGCCACTGTCGGCACTTTTTTCTGCACTGTGCAAAAATCATTAATAATTCTTCTGATTACACACATGTCAAACTCATCCACGCTTACCACGGTGTGATTCGGTCTAGTTTTTCTCCGTTTCCTTGGGGTACTTAAACGCTGATCCGGGCAATTTTCTAGACGCGTAATGTGTTCTTTCCGGATTTTTTTAATTGTAAATTCTGAAACGCCAGTGTAATACGCTGCTCTTGCTGTAGCGTTTTTAACTGTGAAGGAATATGCC
Source organism: Magicicada septendecula (assembly GCA_034769895.1). NCBI lineage: Eukaryota > Metazoa > Arthropoda > Insecta > Hemiptera > Cicadidae > Magicicada > Magicicada septendecula. The sequence goes on from CM068372.1 coordinate 217,187,015, forward strand.
CCTTTCCTTGATTCTTCATCACACTTTTCAATAACAGACGATATAATTTCACATCCTTCCGAATGAATTGTTTTGTTACTTTTTTGCGAAGTCATTTTAATATTATTTTTTAACGGAACTACTCATAAAATATAATTATTAATGTCAAATTCACTGCTTAGTAATTGACAATGAACAATAAAATAATTAAACGATAGGCTAATAGTTAATTTGTACCAATTAAGAAAACACAAACAAAATATTCAATAGATTACACTGACATATAATGTACGAACACTCAATCTAATACACACACGAAATAACAACTGAGTACGTCTTCTGAACAATTCCATACAGAACAAATACGTACTGAACAATGTTTACAGAACCAGTAATACCGCACCAACACAAGCACGCGTTATGATTAAGTACTAAGAAGTAGACCCCCCGCTCTTCAGACGTCTCGGCAGCACAGCTTGTACGAACACAGTACTTTCGTTTACTTACCACGTGCTTGTAACACTTCCGGTAGACACATGCTACCCACATGTATACTACTTTTTATGCCTAGGGTCCAGCGTTCTCTAAGCGAAAGCGCAGAAACATTTGGATTATATGAAATAATAAAACGGATTTTCATTGAAAAGTATAAAACTTGTTTAATTAATTCATTTTGCATAATTAGTCAAATTACAAATGGCGGCTTACACCACACCCCAACATGGTGGCCATTTTACTTCCGCTCTTTATATATAATTTATGTTTCCAATATTAATTCTTTCTTTATACGTTTCATATCAAAATTAATTTATACTGCAGTACTGAATTTACTTTAACATTACCATCTAATAAGTTCGTAAACACAAACCAACGCCTCTTCTCAAAGAAGCGGCCGGCCTGTTCACTCACTCTCTCTATCTCTCTCATTACATGTTTAATAATTTTGACTTTATTAAAATTTTCTGTTCATGTTTTGTTTCCGAGCTCATTGATTAATAAAAGGTTATTGAGATGTGCACTTTCCTGATTGTAGAGGTTTCCATAGTTTAGATGTTGCCCATGGATCGCCTGATGTTCGGCGTGCTGTTATGCTGATCGTCTGGCTGTTGTCACTGACTCTACATTATTTAATTTTTAATAAATTTTGATTATTTTCTGCTGACTTTCACATATTGATTAATTATAACATTTTTGCTGGTAAACTTGGCACCAGCACACTTTCAAAACGTGCTCACTCCATGAAGACTTGTAGCAGACTGGGCCGACATTTTGTCGTATTGTCGACAGGTGGTGGGGATTAATTGTGATCAACCCTTTTTCTTAGACAGCTGACGACATTGTTTCTCATCATCACTATGACGTGTGTCATAATTTGTTATAACAATTCGGCTTTGTCGATCCATGCAACCATCGAGTGCGTTTCATTTCGCACGTACGCCCTTGGCCTTGAGATGTACTATACCGATGAAACTGCGTCGTTTCTTTAAACATGGGGGAAGTTGACCTACCTCTGTTTTATACATGACAATACAATAAAAAATACAATACAAAATTCTTGAACACCATAATTCCTTTAGACGGACTTTCGTACCGTCACAAGCAGTGTTATGACTGTAGATAGGACAGTGATATTTATGTGTTGTGTACAGGAATAGGATCGGTTTGACTCTGTCATGTTCTATAGCAGTAGTTAATATTATTAGTGAATGCAGTAATGTAGTTAGCAAAACTTGTCAAAAACTGTGTAAAAAAGTTAATGGGAGATGTATGCAAAGAGAGAAGGTGAATTAAATTATTCACCCATTACTATATATCTCTTCATTTGTTTCAATTTTATTATTCACCCATTACTATATATCTCTTCATTTGTTTCAATTTTACAGAAATGTTTAGAATTTTATGATTACAAAAGCGCTGAAGTGATCAATGCTCTCCTGGAAAATTCATTACCAGACCATTTGGCTGCTATGGATAAAGGTCTTGCCTTCATTCTACCTGAAGAAGACAATGGGGCTGTAAGTTATAATTTGAACATGCAGTTAATGTGTGTGTGTGTGTGTGTGTGTGCGCGCGCGCTCATAATGGACTAATGCAATTATTCTGATCTACAGAAGAGTACAGATCTACCAGAAAGACTGAATGTTTTTGATAATGATGAATTCGATATTATGACTCAGGATCATATTGATACATCACGGATTCATAAAGGAAAAAGGTAAAAAATAAATATGAGTAATTAGTAATTATTATTTATATATACATATGGTAATAGAAATTAAAATTTGTATTTGTTATTTCTAACATCAAGTGAGGCAGGGTGCAATTGATTCGCTCAGACAATAGACTTAATAAATGGAATTAACATCACGAGCACCGTGTGTTTAAATAATGTGTAGTAACGTTTGTATATACTACAGTAACCTATAATGGTTTGTACTTTTGTGTTTTGTAAGTTTAAACTTCTGTCTTTGAAATGTTTAAGACCTTTTTCCCAATAACATACGTCTTAGAGACCAGCTATTAATTTTATACTACTATTAAATACTAAACACTGTCAGCAAAAGTATATCCAGTGTTATAAAGTTTGCTTTTGTGTGCTATGACTTTGTACTTCATTTGTCACATCACTTGAGCCAGTTCTAATGTTTGATAGTGTTGCACTCCTTCTCAAAATGTTGTCAAGGAGCTGGCACACTTCAATATTGAGACGCTTCATACTAGTGAAGTGTTTAATTTCTGCTGTAATATTAGTAACACCTAAGTCCTGATGACTTTGTTATGGCAGTAATAAGAAGAATTAACAATATTTCTTAATAGTTTCTTAAGAAAGTAACAACCTGTAGATTATTTTGTTGTCTGAGAATTTTGATTTTGTATTCTGAAAATTGTTTAAATAATTTTCAGACGTGGCAAACATAAGAATCTGACTGATATGCTGGATGACAAATCACATGTTAACCAGCTGAGAGATATGTACAGCAAACTTGGTTTAGTTGAGTCTGAGGAAACGTTAGAATATGATGATGAATACGATGACACATATGATGATCCTGAAGTTTCTATTCAAGAAACAGAAACAGAAACAGAAAGGTAACAAAACTGTAAACTGTCTCTTTATATTGTTTTGTTTGTTTTTTGTTATGTATAATAGTATATAGTTTTGTTTACAGTTTTAACTTCATGCACTACTCTGTCCAGTAAAATATAAACAATGTCCAGTTTGTAGTATGCTCTGTTCAGTTCTTACTAATTTTGTTAGCAATAACAGGTGTCTGATTGGCCAAGGGTTTTTTCATTGTTATTTAGTGTAAATAGTGGATTATAACATCTATGATGCTTAGTGAGAAAGGTGTGGTGTGCACTGCACTTACATGAAAATAGGAATGAAGTCTTTTCCATAATGACAGGCTGTGATTAATGTTTAAGTTAGGAATGTTTTCAGTTTATACAATACACTTCATTTGCAAAGAATATAACAATTAAACGTATTTTTAACATACAAAAATAAACTTAAGGGTAACTCCATGTCAGTTCAACAAAACAATGTCACCTAGATTTTAATAACATTTTGTAAGTTTTATATTGTTAGCTAAACAACCAATTTTTATCTTTCTAATGTATCTAATTTTTATTTCGTGGTCATTAGTTTATATAAAAAATTATGTTTTCATTTTCTAAGGCTCTGTACGCCGTTTATACCTCCCTTATAAAAACTTTGTATTTTATTTCTTAACAGCAAGATGAGGAGGATATGGTACAATACATTTTTCTCGGCTTGACAGAAAACAGAAAGAAAGTGACGGCCTGTTTGGATAAAGAAACTTAACTGTAACATCTGCTTCTTTGTTTATTTCAGTCACAATTCCTAAGTACTTCTAATGATCATATTTACAAGATACGTAACATGGTGGATGTAAATCTTTGTATGTTTCGTTCTGATGTATGTCAAACTAGATATGTCGTCAGCACTACAGTGCCTGAAGAGTCTATTGGCTTATTGAAGCTTTTGGAGTGTGTGTATATGTTAAAAAAGGGTTTAAGCGTAAATCTAGTCAAGTCTACAGATTCTGTGGGAATTGCATAAAAACTGATCTTGGTGATATTTTGCAGAAATTGAAAAAAAAAAATCAGTTTAGTTATAATCTGGTTCTTAAGTGGACTTAACAAACCTCCCCTCCTTTCGTGCTAATGTTTTAACTGACCTTCACAATCCCATTACATTCTTATTTACTGTGATGTGTGGCATAAAGTGACCACTGAGCATTTAGTTGAAATTCTTCTTCATGGAAGTGTAAATCGAAAAAGCTGTTTTTGTAATATGGAGCACAGCCTTAATGAATTTCTTTTATGTATGGAAAATCATCTTTTACATATCTAGTGATAGTTTGCTTGGTTGTGTAAACAATTGATAGTACATCATGCTGTAGATGATTTGATAATCAAACAGAGTGATGAAACAAATTTTTCCCCATTAGCATCTACAGGGTATTACTACAGGATGAGCAGTGTATGATTTAGACATCCAGGTTTAGCCCTGAGCTTCATTCTGTATCGTTAAGGGCAAGTTTCACTGAAGTACATTGAAACTTATGCAGCACATGCTGATGAACTGTCTTTCTGCATTTTAAGGAGTCAATACTAAGATTTTGCTACATAAGAATGAGGGATGAGTTTTTCTATTTTGTTAACCAAGACATTGATGAAATCATAAATTAGGAATATTCACTTTCATCATATTCTTCAAGTTTTTTGAAAATAAAATTCTTATAAGACTTTGTATTATACATTTAATTAATTGTACTAATAACACCATTTAAAAGATGTTTGCACAGAATTTATTGCTGGATGAATGTAAAGGTGATTTAGTGAATTATTAAAGATAGAGGTTAATTGAATGTAATGGGAAGGCTTAAAATATGATGTTCATGCATGTTTTATATGAATAAAACAACACTGAAAATAACAGTATTAATATGGTGAATCATACAGCTTTTCATATTATATTAGCTGTGTAATAATTTATTGAATGACAACTTTGTCCTGGTAGTACATTAACAGTCACAAATTTGACAGCAATTCAAAAATATATATACATATTCTTTAGGAAGGAGTAAAAAGGGCACCAGTTTTGTTTTTGGAATTGTTAGAGTGCGACCTAAGGATTCGTAGGGATAAAGATTTACTTATTTATACCATTCTTTTTTATAATTAATGCTTGATACCTTTACTTGGTGAAAGTCCATTGTAAATTATAGTAAAAAATAAAACCATAAAATAGTTTTAGTGATTTCCACTCATCACAGGTGTATGACGAGTGGAAATCACTAAAACTATTTTATGGTTTTATTTTTTACTATAATTCTTTTTTATGGTTAACTCACTTTGAGCAAAACCTTATTTTTATGTTACAAAAAATGTAAAAAGTTTTTACAATTTTTTGGCAACAAAAAATTGTGGCATAATGAAGTCTTACAGGGATTTATTTTCTGAATAAATAAGTCATATCTTTTTCTGAATTCTTCATACTGTCATTGGTAATACGTTAAGCAGCTGGTTTCTCCATACCTTAATTGAGAATACTGGAAATTTTGATAAAAGTTTGATTGAGTAGTTTGAGAAATGCAGTTTTTATTAGGAAGGTACAACCTGTGTCCAGATCATTGGAAAACTGAAAATGCTGTTTTTACCTGATCTTTAAGTGGCCATAAAATGAAAACTAGATAAGTTATAAAGAAAAAAATTGGCATGGTCACTCTGTGAAAGGACGAAACCTACAAACTTTCATCAAAATGTGAGATATGGATAACAAAACATTTTTTTAGTTGTTGAGTTGAGATGGAATAGCCTTTATGATTATGCTTCATTTAAAAATTCTAGTGAACTCCTCTGTCAGCTGTTGACAGTTGTCAAGGCAATACCAGAATAACAAAATGGCTGGGTAAATCATTATCAGTGAATCATTTATATGATACTCCTCCTGAATTGGACTATCTGGTCATCTCCATAATATAGTGCAGCTCGATTGTTGTGACATAATGATACATCAACGATACAAACACGGACATAGACAAATACAATAAAATAGGTGTATACAAATTAAATTGTAATAACTGCAATAGTTTCTACATAGGCCAGACGGGAAGATCTTTTTCATCCCGTTACTCTGAACACTTAAAGGCCCTCTCCAACAACAATATACATTCTGCATTTGCCACACACATAACCATAGCTACACCAACATAGATACTAATCTTGAAATATTACACCTCTTACCCAAAGGTCGAAAACTCAACACAGCTGAACAGTATGAAATATACAAACACCACACAACACAACCAAACAACATACTAAACGACCAATTACAATATAAATCACATACACTTTTCGACACAATTATACAAAAAACAAACAATAATTTGGATCCCCGCGCCAATCCCCTTCCTCTACACACCACCCCCACTATACCTTCCAAGCACAACCGTTACTATGTACTGGCAGTCTGTTTCTAAGCTGACGAAGGCGAATACAACACTGAAACGCGTTCGACGAAAAAGACAAGTAAGTTTTCACAAGAGAAAGTTTCAATATTATATAAACAAATGTTTTCTTCAGTATCTAGATAAAAGATAAATATTCTCACCCATAAAGGGTTAAAACATCCCTTAAATGCTGGGAAATTATTTTTTAGGAAGCTATTGAGAATAAATTGAGGAAACTACATAAAATTATGTTTTGGACATCTCTTATTAAGTATTTATAGTCATATTTATTGTACATCATATATGGAAGTCAAAAGTTACAATTTTTAGAGGAGTAAAATGTATGAAGTAGCAATATTTTCTAAATTTTTTCTTACCATTTTCAAAAATTAATTCAAGTGAAAAGGTAAGTAAGAAGCATAGTGGTCAAAATCTCATTGCTACATTATACACTCAGGGTTGAAATCCTTCCCCTAAATAGCAGAAATTTCTTGTACAGTAAGCTATTTGGAATAGATTGTTGAAAACATACATACTTATGTTTTTGATGTCGCTGATTAGGAATGTAAGGTCAGAAATATTGTAAAACACAAGGAAATCAAAATGGCTAATTTAAGGGCAGGATAAAGTGTACAAAATGTTTTTTTTGAATTTTTTCACTTTTCTTATGATAATCAGATATAAAGAGCATGCTAAAAGAAAAAGAGAAACAGGATTAATAAGAAAATAGTTTTTTTTTTGTATCGGCCATCTAAGGACCACATGCCAATTTCAATTCTTTACTCTTTTTTCTTTCCTTTTTTTCCAATATTCTTTCATCTTCTCACTGTCTCTTCTTCCTGTCTTCAGTCCACTTTGAACCTGCGTTTTCTCTCTCCTACCCTGGACTCCCTCTATTTTTAACACTTTTGCCCGAAAAACCTCCTTCAATTGCTTCTTCTGCATGTATATTATTTTTTTCTAAATCCTTTTGGACTTCTTTAATCCAACTTGATGTTGACTTCTTCCCCCACAGATATTTGAAGATTTGTTTTGTCACCCTATTGTCGCCCATTCTATATAAATGTCCAAAAAATAATAGTCTTCTTTTTCTCATCGTTTCTGTTATATTTTCTATACGTTGATATAGTTCAACATTACTTCTTAATTTCCAACCTTCTGAAGTTTTTCGTGGGCCTAGTATTTTCCTAATAATTCATCTTTCCAGTATTTGTAGTTTGTCTAAATTATAATTTAATGCTAGACATTCACTTGCATATAGCCATTCTGGCTTCACTACTGTACTGTAATGCCTTATTTTCGCATTTTTAGATATGCATTTCTTATTGCAAATATCTTTAGTTATACCATATGCCCTTTCCATCTTATGAATCCTTTCTTCTATAGCAGATTTTTCCAAGCCATTCTCTTGAATTATCTCTCCTAGATACTTAAATTTTCGAACCCTCTCTATTCAACCAATATCTGTTACCAGGAATTTTGGCGCGTTTTTAATATTTGTGAGAAGTTTGTTTTTTTTTTCTGCAGAAAGTCTGAAGCCTGTTCTACTGGCTATGTCCTCTAAAAAATTAACTTGTGTTACTGCAGATGTAAGATGTTCAGAAAGTATTGTAAAGTCATCTGCGAATGCCAAACAGTTTATTTCAATACATTTGTTCCTTCTTCCCAACATGATTGGTGATATTTTGCATTCCTTTAATTTTTCATTCCAAATTCTCACTACTTCCTCCAGGACACAGTTAAAAAGAATTGGGGATAAACCATCATCCTGTCTTACACGTGTATTTATTTTGAGATATTTTCTCCCACAAATTTTACTTTTGAGACTATGTTCGTAAGGGTTTCACTGATTAGATTTGCCAATTTAGGTTTAACACCAAATTCCCAGATTATTTTATCTATAGTTTCTCTATCAACAGAATCAAAGGCCTTTTTGAAATCAACAAATGTTACTACGATCACCTTTGAATTCAGTAGCCTGTGACGGATTATTGACTTCAGAGTGAATATTTGTTCTGGACAGGATCTGCCCTTCCTAAAGCCACCCTGATATTCACCCAAATAGCTATCCAATGTTTTTTCTACTCTCTTTAATAGAATCTTTGAAAATATTTTATATGCAACTGGAAGTAAAGCTATTCCTCTGTAGTTATTAACCTCTTGCTTATCACCCTTCTTATGCAGCGGATGTATTAAGGCCACCTTCCATTCTTCTGGGATTTTTTCTGTTTTCCAAATTTCTTCAGAAATTAATTGTAGATCATTTTTTATCTTTGGTAGAGACCATTTCAAAAGTTCAGCTGATATGGAGTCTTCTCCACTAGCTTTATTATTTTTCAAAGTTTTAATTACTTCAATTTCTTCAATAGTCGGAAGTGTATCTTCTTCTAAATGTTCATAAATGTCTGACAGTTCTAACCTCTGAATTGGTTCCGGGCAATTTAAAAGTTGATCAAAATATTTTGCAAGTATTTCACAATTTTCCGCATTGCTTAGGCCAGTTCTACCACTTTCATTTTTAAAACAAACACTTGGTTGTTTGGTAACCCTTTAGTTTATTTTTAAAAATCTGATAGAAATCTTGACAATTATTTTTTATAAAATTTTCCTGCATTTCAACAAGTTTTAATTTTTCAAAAGATCTTTTAGTTCCCCTTATTATCCTTACTGCTTCCTTTCTTTGTTGCTTAAATTGCTCGTAGTGTTCAGGTTTCCCTGAGCATTTCCACTTTTACCATTTTTTTTGCTCTCTCTGCTAATCTTCACACACAATTCATACCATCATACTTGCCTTTTATTTTTAACTAAACCAAATATTACCTTTGCTGCATTATTGATAGTTAAATGTTTTTATTTATATAAAATTTCATTATTTTATAAGAGGCCCAAGGTACTCTTTCCTTACATGATTTTTCCTTACATGATTTTCAGTGCAATCTGTGTAGTTAGAGAAGTTCAGTCAAGTTTACCATCATGTGGAAAAATCATCTTGCAAAGTATTCGTCCTACAAGATAAAACAAAAATATTTGTTGATAAGCTTTATTTAATATGTATTTCTTTGCAAAATCCAATATTTTTCTGGTTATCTAAGGAAAATAGAAAATTTATCAATGACCGACAACACTAAATAAACTTAACATTCAAAGTCTGATATTTAAAAAAATAATTGAAAAAATCTTAATAAAATTAAGCATGGTCAAAATAATGTGATGTAGCTATTATACCTGCTATGATTTTCTTCTGAATTTTTATTTATTAGCAAATTACATAAGGAAAGTTGCCAGTTTTCAGAAAAAACGTATGAAGAACACACATTTTTCTTACTATAACTTAATTATTTTAATATAATTGGGATAAAACAGACTTTGTTTGAAAGACAATTTAAAGATCTTTATTCTAACTTGTTACGGTCTGTTTCCTCCCCCCCTTATATTAAACTTTTACTTACCTTTTCTTTCACTCGCCCTGACTTACGAAAAAAACAGAAGATTCCCAACTTAAAGGTCGCCACCAATATTTTTAAAAAGGACAAATATGGAAACCTTAATACATTTTCCCATTATTTACTTTAAATTACTTACCAGGTCCGTTTAGGCGAGATTTTCCATACAGGACAGGTTATGTTAAACAGGCGTAATAACTTACTCTAACACATGCTGCAATTTAAACAAAATCGGATTTTATTATAATGTGAAATTTGAGTTGAGGGATTATATAAAATAAGCATTTCATAATCAGCTAGCCTACGACAACTATGTTATGAACCAGTACGTTAACTGATATGTTCCCTTAGAGATTTCTTTTGTTTAGCAAAACGTCTGTAAATGCAATTGTTACAATATAGTTAAATGTTAATTGTTCTGAAATGTTATAGTTAAAAGTTCTGAATTGATAATATTGTACTAATCCTGGTAATGGCTTCGCTCCAACTGGTGATGCACTTATTTTATCACTCACTTAATTTTATCTTGGTACAGTTACTGTTTACTGCAACCGTATCGTTCACATTTAAGGATTGTGTCGGTCAACGTGACTTTGTTGGTACAAACACTAATAGCTTTTAGCTTTATAACTTTAATAGTTATACTGGATAGGCCGATTATGTTATTTTCGGCCTATCTTGCGCCCGAGGCCGCTATTTTCAATTAACGAACTTTTAACTGCTCTTTACTACTGACTGATGTTCATGCAGTGGTGACAATCTGCATACTGTGATTCACAAGGACTGCTGCTGGGGCAGTTACGTAATACGTCTAGTCTAGTTGTCTAGACAGTTGTTTATGCTAACAGTGTGTTGCTGGTTAAACTGAGGCACCTCACAGGTGGAAGATGACAATTGAAAATTGAAACTGATTTAAATTAAAATAAAATTGAAACTGGGGTAGCACACAATTCTGTACCGTTACAATACCCCCCCCCCAATGAGAGGTTGAAGGCCGAAGCCTACAAACTCTCACTGCCTAAAACGTAAGAGGATCAGTGAAGTGAGGATATGGTGCCGCAACCCCCCTGAACTCTACTAAAATCATGGGTACTTACCCCCCTAGTTTGGCGACTGTGGCAGCACCCATCCGATCTTACTGGACTTCTCTACTCGAGATCCCAACACCATAAGCTCGGACAGATACCCGCCACAGTATCACCTGACTCTGTAACATTTAATTAAAAAATTAACAAACGGCCTTCCATCACTCCATATCCACAACTGATTTGTATCCTCTTAGTAATACTGGTTCATTCTCAAAGTACTGGTTCTTTTATTTGCAAAGTACTGGCTTGGTCTAAAATTGATAATATAAACTTACTATCTACTTACAGTTTAATCATATAAATTTCATACAAATGGAATAATGTTCACAATATTATTACTCCTCCAACGTAACATTGATTATACAAAATACCAACCAAATTTTTTTTTTCCAACCCCCCTAATAGTCCCTTAACCCCTGATACCCGTTACAATCTGCTGTGTTCAGCACTAGGCTTCTTGGCCCTTGCAGACCTCAACTTAGCCGTAATCACATCTCCCTCCTGACCTGTAACTGGGTCAACCCCTAATCCACACTCACTATTACCCCCCTGGACTGTAGCGCCCAGTTGCTTCCACAAGGACTGATGCGGAAGGGGTGGACATTTTTTTCTTTTATTCCACCCCATCCTTACTTCGGCGTTACAATAAAAATTCAGTATTGCACTTACTATTGTTGATTGATACGCCCCTAATGGACTACCACCCCTATCTGGGTGAAAATAGCCCTGTTCCAAAATTGGGTAGATTCCCCCAAAAATAACCCCCCTACTAAATCTAACAAACCACCGAGTTAACAAAACAAAACAAACCACAAGCCGGTTATATCAAGTAAAATTTATGATTTGTCATAATTGACTACTTTCACGGTCATTATCCGGTGAGGTCATGACCGCACTTAGGTGGGGAATCTACAGTTAAAACATAAACATAGGTTGACATTTATAAGGGTTACATTACCAGTTGTATGCACAACTTACTTTACAAACACTATCTCAGCCTAAACATTTTTTTATTATTTTTACCCAAGATTTCCCTTAGTTTTCATCAGTTTAACAAAGTACCTATTTTATTCATTATTTTTTCATCAATTATTTATTTTAAAATTACAATCAAAATTCAGATCAAAATGAATTTAAATTCATTTTAAAATTCACCTTCTTAATTAATTTAATTACCAAATTAATCTACTTTTTATTTAATTACAATTTCAGAATTAATTACATTTTTTCAAAATGATTATCCATTAACAAAATCCTATCACATAAATATTAACTGCATTGTATTCAGAACATTAAGTAATTTCCTTTCATTATAAAAATTTACCTTCATTTCTTCACATCTGGTGTTTCTTTTATTTCATAATAGAATCTGCTCATAGCACTGATTCATCAAAATACAACATTCTTGTTGTTGTCAATTCAAGCATGAAACAAACATCAACCTGTAAACATTAGTCACACAACAGGAAACACACCTGTTTACATCAACAGTTATATGCCAGACTTGTTTTTATAAACACTAATTCAGTCTCAACATTCATGATTACCTCACCCCTCATACCTGTACTTTTAATTTTCAATTTCTATAAATCTTTTAGTTAACATATTTATCAACTACTATCTGTTACAGTTCATATCAAAATTAATTTTAATTCACCTTTTTAAATTACTTTAATAACTTCTACTAAAAACAATTTGGTTTTAGTTACATTGTTTAAAACACTTTTAATTTGAACACAATACAAAATAAAATTCATTGTTGTCTCTTATTCATTGTTTTAGTAAAATCAAATATTATTGTATTATTATAAACTTCTTTCTTATTACAAACATGTTTTACATATAAGCTATCATATACATTGCAACAAAATACTATTAACACAATACATTTAACATTAACACATTTATATACAAATTTCCGTCATATTTTTTATCCTTTACCACACTTCATTACCTAAATTCAGCAAGGTCATAACCATAAACTAAAATGTTTAGAATGTCCATACACTGCTTTTTTAATTCAACCTCCATCATCGTGTAATAGTCTTACCTTTTTATAACATTTCTCATTCTTACTTACCCTCAATTTATTATTATCATTATTATGATAACCCATCAACTCTATTTCATTCATTATACCCTGATAATTTATAGGATTATTCCCTATTATTATTTCATAAACCTTGTCAATATTAATTATTTTTGTCCAGTCTCCATCAGTAGTATTAGTTAACATCAGGTAAATTATTTTATTATTTATAACAGTTTTATCAAAATATTCATCTCTCTCTATTTCACCATGCAAGTCACTTTTTTCACCTTTCTCTATATCTAAAACCTGCACTAACCTTTCATAACCTCTATTAACCTCAAAAATCGCTATTTCTCTCTTTCTCTCATCACAACACCACATCACCTTTTCTCGCTCACTCCATGCAAAGGGCACCATTAAATACTTATTACCTCTACTGGCTTCACCAGTTAAATCACAAAAAACTAAGGGACTATTTTGAGACACCATGTCTCCCACATAACTACTGGAGGAAACTCTGTCCTCATAAAATACCTGTGAACATTCCGTTTCACAATAAACTTGGGGAAAATCTGCCCTCTGCCCTTGTAAATTCTCTACACACACTCTCGTACCCTCGTCAACACTTTCTCTGCTCACAACCTTACACTCTAACACCACGTTTTTAATTTCACCACTGTTACTTACCGTATCATTCTTATATACCCCATTTTCAGCTATATACTCGTTATTCTTATTTAACATTATTTCATCATTATAATTACTTGTATTACTACCACCACTTACTACCTTGTCTACTATTCCTCCGTTACTTTTCGTTATATTGCTACCACCACAAACACTTACCTGTTTTGATTCACCTGTATTTGCCTTTAATTGACATCCATCTCCTCCCCACTTTTTGTCTATCTCGTTCAAATGTTTCTTCATCATATCAAAACCCTTATCCATTACTTCCTTTGTTTCATCTAATTTTATGTTAACTCGTCAAAACCCGTATTCATATTATCAAAATGTCTATCCATCCTATCAAAGTGTTTGTTCATCATTTCCGCCCTTTCATCAAATTTTTTATCAATCATTCGCAACATCTCCATTATAATTTTATAATCAGATTCACTCATCTCATTACTTACCTCATTATCTGCCACCTGATCGTCTTGCTTCTTGTTAAATTGGTCTATCTCTTCACCACTTTCTACTCCCATTATACTATCATCCTTAACATTAGGCCTATTTACTGCCTTATTTTCTACCACTATTACTTCAACTACCTTACCTTTATTATTTGTCATCTCACTATGTTTCTTAATTTCTGCGAATATTCCCTCTTCTTGTTCTTCCATCCGCGTTAAATTATCATCTAACTTACCCCACTCCTCATCTGTCATTTCACCTACAACTCCTCTAAATTCGCTTTCCCACTCGTCCCACGCGAAACCAATATCATTCTCTAGTACTTCGCCCATATTTATACTCGTACTTCAAAATTTATTTATACAACACCTTTATATATATATATATACTATAAACTCTATAACCACACACATAAAATCAAAACATCTACACAATTGTAAACGTAATACTCCTACCAAAACATAACCTTTCTACGTAATTATATACGAGAAATTCATGCAAATACGCCATTACCAATTCCTATTTTCTGTGCCTCAAAACAGGTCTAGTTCATATAATATTTATACGAACATCCTGGCAGCGAGTCGCCAATTTAAAGGTACCGACTTTCTACCTTTTTATTTAAATCTTATTACCATCAGAAGATTTCAGAATAATACTGCTCACTGCTGCCAGAATTGTACTTATCGTCATATTCCCCTGTAAAACTTATCTTATTAAATTACTCAGGGTCGCCACTTGTTACAGTCTATTTCCTTCCCCCCCCCCCTTATATTAAACTTTTACTTACCTTTTCTTTCACTCACCCTGACTTACAAAAAAAACAGAAGATTCCCAACTTAAAGGTCGCCACCAATATTTTTAAAAAGGACAAATATGGAAACCTTAATACATTGTCCCATTATTTACTTTAAATTACTTACCAGGTCCGTTTAGGCGAGATTTTCCATACAGGACAGGTTATGTTAAACAGGCGTAATAACTTACTCTAACACATGCTGCAATTTAAACAAAATCGGATTTTATTATAATGTGAAATTTGAGTTGAGGGATTATATAAAATAAGCATTTCATAATCAGCTAGCCTACGACAACTACGTTATGAACCAGTACATTAACTGATATGTTCCCTTAGAGATTTCTTTTGTTTAGCAAAACGTCTGTAAATGCAATTGTTACAATATAGTTAAATGTTAATTGTTCTGAAATGTTATAGTTAAAAGTTCTGAATTGATAATATTGTACTAATCCTGGTAATGGCTTCGCTCCAACTGGTGATGCACTTATTTTATCACTCACTTAATTTTATCTTGGTACAGTTACTGTTTACTGCAACCGTATCGTTCACATTTAAGGATTGTGTTGGTCAACGTGACTTTGTTGGTACAAACACTAATAGCTTTTAGCTTTATAACTTTAATAGTTATACTGGATAGGCCGATTATGTTATTTTCGGCCTATCTTGCGCCCGAGGCCGCTATTTTCAATTAACGAACTTTTAACTGCTCTTTACTACTGACTGATGTTCATGCAGTGGTGACAATCTGCATACTGTGATTCACAAGGACTGCTGCTGGGGCAGTTACGTAATACGTCTAGTCTAGTTGTCTAGACAGTTGTTTATACTAACAGTGTGTTGCTGGTTAAACTGAGGCGCCTCACAGGTGGAAGATGACAATTGAAAATTGAAACTGATTTAAATTAAAATAAAATTGAAACTGGGGTAGCACACAATTCTGTACCGTTACAAACTTATGAGTGAGTACTGTTTTATTAGAGGTATGGTTTTAAAGTTATTCAAAGCCAAAAATTGTTTTTTGGAGAGTAAAAAAATCTAAGCACCATTTTAAACAGTCATATCTCTTGAAATGTTAGTTCTATAAAAATGAAAATATAAGCAAATAGTTTTTCATAAAATGAATTTAATTTATGTGTCTACCATTATTTTGCTAAATTTAATATTTTTTGAGTTATTTAATGTCTTCATGTTTGACAAAATCACCGAGTTGAGCTAATTCAAAGTATAATAGTATCAAAATTAACATCTTGAAAAATCATTAAACATTTCTGCATATTGAGAATAGTGTAGATTTATAATTCAAAAAGTTTTAAAATAATTTTAAAAATGTTTACTTAGTAGCAAATTACAGCAGAAAAATTGCCATATATTTCTGAAAAAATTAAAAATACAATTTTTGATCATAACATTGTTTGTACCGATACCGTGATGGGACAAAATTAATTTTTTTGATAATTTCACGACCCTCAATTTAGCTTAAAGTACTTTTTCCGTTTAAAGTCATAGTTTTGAGTTACTGAGTCCTATAGACTTCATTTTTTCACTGCTGTTTTTCTGCGTAAAGATGTTGTATTCAAAGACTTATACAAAAGCGTATGTTGTTGATCTGACATTTTTTTAAAGAGTCTTGTATATTTATTTCACTCTAATTGTGATTATGTAAGATAATTATTCAGTTTCTTAAGCGTGTTAACTTACAAACTTAATCCATTTATCCAAGGTTCAGGTTATGAATCACATAGATTAAGTTCAGGTTAAGTTAAGCTACATAAACATCAGATTGTATGCTTCAAGAATTTTTGTAGTAAAAAAAAATGCAGTATCTTTTAATTAAAAGTATAGAATTGTTTTCATGTTTGGTAAGACTATTTCGTATATTTATTAGCTTTGCACAATTATTTTCATTTGTGTTCATAGCTCCTCCAAATAACTTGCAATCGTTAATGTCAGGATCTTATTGTTTTAACAGTATTTGACGTCATTAATACCACTTCAGCCATTTTTTGTATTATGTTACTCTCTTCCCATAGTTTGTTCTACTAATGTGGCCCTTTAACCTCTTCCATCAATTTATATGTTTCTTGACTGATGTCAGCACTCTTAATGTTACTCACATTGGCATGATTTCGTGATGGAGATTTAATAATGTCTAATGTTGATGTCACTGTTATAGCCTGTGTATTGAAAATTTAAATTATAATTTCTAGTAATGTAAGTTAAATTAAACTCATCTTTAGAGAGGTGTTAGGTTAAGTAACATTGAAACATTATTGGCTGTAGACTACTGCTTAAGATGGTATCTGTTAGTAGAATATTGTGTAAGGTATGAAGTGTAAGTTATGAGCACTGTTGAATTTCTTAAATTTTGAACAGGCGACCATTTGTGACTCCTAGAGTTCTGCAGCCAAAGGCAGCACCAGAGCTGGAAGAAGATGAAGAAGAAAAGGATGATGACATAGCAAACGGAGAAAGTGAACATCGAAAATTTGATTACTTTGTTCCTAACCCTGAAGAAGTTAGAGCTAAAGCTGAAGAGAGAAGGATGAATTTTAGGTCGAGAACATTTAGGGGGTCAGGCCAGAGTCGTGATGTTGTTGGTGAGTTTTTATAAATTGATGATTTTATAAATTAATGTGTATGATTCATATTGATGATTACTATTTTGAAAATACAAGTATAGAGGAAAAACAAAATTTTATAAAAGAAACAAGAATGGTAATTTTTCAGAGTGTAACTTTTATTTCAAATTCACTTTTCATAAACTGTCTAGCAGGTATATTTAATATTATTTTTTATGTGGTACAGGTAAGCCAAAAGGACAGGGGCAAGATAGAGATGTTGTTCATAATCGAGACTATAAACATGTAAATAAGTCTTCAAGGGGAAACCATAATAGAAGAGTAATGGCTGCACGAAAAAGGCAACAAGGAATGATGCCTTCATGAAAGAGTTACTTATTCAGCATAGTTTTTGTAACCAGCCATTGTATTTGTTTGGTGATACTATTACTGTGTGATAAGTAAAATAATTTTTGATGTCAATTTTGTTATCATGGTATTGTGTAAAATAAATAAATATTTGATTATTACATTGTGAGTAAAAGGTAATCAATTTTTTCATAGAACTGTACTCATGTAATTTGTAAATTTGAATTTCTAGAGAAATTGTAAAAAAAAACTTACAGTTCATAAATTTTTCAATTATAATAAATCTGAAAGTTTGGAAAATTTACTATCTTAATAAAGTAGTCGTAACTCAAGAACTCCCAACTGTGGAAATGAGAATGCTCTTTTATTTGACTTGCATACAGTGTAGTTTGTGATTGTCTCCAATTTAAACATGTATATTGAAAATTTAAATAGTTTTTTACAACTATATTAAAATAATTAACACGTGCCAAATGGATAATAAATGAAGGTTTTTGGATTTTGGAACCATTGATGAAATATGCAGAAGTGCTAAAATGAATAATTAATATGATATTAGATAAATACAGAATTAAAATTGTTAAAACTGTTGGCATTTGTCTTAGTTTGTAGACACAATGTTAGGGTTTATAATCAGAAATTAATAGGCTCAAAGTTATAAGTAAAGGCTGGAAAAGAAAATGCTAAGAGCTCACTTAAGTAGGCAACACTCCACTTGTACATTATGGTTGGAATGCTACACATTAATGTCTCATGATTACATTATTTTGTGTGCAGTAGTCTGCAAATGAGAAGTGTTAACCTCATATCAGATAAAACTAGTATAATTGCATGGCAAGAGTCCTTTACAGTTTTTCCAGATTATTGGTGTCTACAGTATGGAAACTAAATCATCAAAATGATTACTTTGTGTGACATTTAAAGTCTACAGACTCAGTACAGATTTATACAAAAGCCATCCATTTCACACCTGTTCTGATGTTGCTGTTTACTTTGTGTGACATGTGAAGTCTATACAGAATCAGTACAGAGTTATACAAAAGCCATCCATTTCACACCTGTGCTTGTAACAAATCAACAGAGCAAAAGTTATACAAGTTTTCATCCTAACACTGTACCCACCCCCACCATAGTCTTAAAACACTGTATTTCAGTATTTAGTTTTTGTGTGAGCAAATCTTAAGCAGATTAGTAAAAGATTTCGTAAGCTATTTTATGATTGTGTTTATCTCCAGTTTATTAGTTTGTATTTCTA